>OY757191.1:83671755-84271755 GCA_963583895.1 Melanophora roralis | reverse complement strand
GGGCTTCTCCTTTTCAATAATTTCTGCTAGCCTCTTCAGTTCAGTGGGGGTAGTGACTGTGGAAAAATCTTCCGAAACTTCTGTAGGCTTCTCTTTTTCAATAAGTTCTTCTGAATGCTTTTTTTCATTAGTGATAGGATCCGTGGAAGCTACTTCCGGAACTTTTATTGATTGCTCCTTTTTAATAATTGCTGCTGGATCTTTCAGTCCAGTGGATGAAGTGTCTGAGAAAATTTCTACCGGACTTTCTGTGGGCTGCTCCATTGGCGTAATTTCTGCTAAATGTTTTAGTTCATTAGTTGTTGAATCCGTGAAAGTTTCTAACGGAACCTCTACGGGCTGCTCCTTTTCAATAATTTCTTCTGGACTTTTCAGTCCAGTGGATGTAGTGACTGTGGAAATATCTACCAGAACTTCTGTGGGCTGCTCCTTTTCAAAAGTTTCTGTTAATTGTTTTAGTGCATTAGTTGTGTGATCCGTGAAAGTTTCTGACTGAACCTCTATGACCTGCTCTTTTTCAATTATTTCTACTGAATCTTTTATTTCAGTGGTTGCAGTATTTATAAAAATTTCTACCGGCACTTCTTTGGGCTGCTTTATTTGAGCAGTTTCTGCTAAATATTTTAGTTCATTAAGTCTATAATCTGTGAAAGTTTCTAACGAAACCTCCATGGCCTGCTCCTTTTCAATTAATTCTACTGGATCTTTCAGTTCAGTGGTTGTAGTGTCTGTGAAATTTTCTACAAAAACTTCTTTGGCCTGCTCTTTTTCAATAAGTTCTGCTGAAATTTTTACTTCATAAGTGGTAGGGTCCGCGGAAGTTTCTAAGGGAACCTCTACGGGCTGCTCTTTTTCAATAATTTCTTCTGAATCTTTCAATCCAATGGATGTAGTTTGTGTGGAAACATCCACTGGAACTTCTGTGGGCGGCTTCATTTGAATAGTTTCTGTTAAATGTTTTAGTTCATTAGTTGTAGGATCCGTAAAAAATTCTAAGGGAACCTCTATGGCCTGCTCCTTTTCAATTAATTCTACTGGATCTGACAGTTCAGTGGTTGTAGTGTTTGTGGAAATTTCTACCAAAAATTCTTTGGCCTGCTCTTTTTCAATAGGTTCGGCTGAAATTTTTATTTCATTAGTAGTAGGATCCGCGGAAGTTTCTAAGAGAACCTTTATGGGCTGCTCTTTTTCAATAATTTCTTCTGAATCTTTCAATCCAGTGGATGTAGTTAGTGTGGAAACATCCACTGGAACTTCTGTGGGCGGCTTCATTTGAATAGTTTCTGTTAAATGTTTTAGTTCATTAGTTGTAGGATCCGTGGAAGTTTCTAAGGGAACCTCTATGGCCTGCTCCTTTTCAATTAATTCTACTGGATCTGTCAGTTCAGTGGTTGTAGTGTTTGTGGAAATTTTTACCAAAACTTCTTTGGCCTGCTCTTTTTCAATAGGTTCTGCTAAAATTTTTATTTCATTAGTAGTAGGATCTGCGGAAGTTTCTAAGAGAACCTTTATGGGCTGCTCTTTTTCAATAATTTCTTCTGAATCTTTCAATCCAGTGGATGTAGTTAGTGTGGAAACATCTACTGGAACTTCTGTGGGCGGCTCCATTTGAATAGTTTCTGTTAAATGTTTTAGTTCATTAGTTGTAGGATCCGTGGAAGTTTCTAAGGGAACCTCTATGGCCTGCTCCTTTTCAATTAATTCTACTGAATCTGTCAGTTCAGTGGTTGTAGTGTTTGTGGAAATTTTTACCAAAACTTCTTTGGCCTGCTCTTTTTCAGTAGGTTCGGCTGAAATTTTTATTTCATTAGTAGTAGGATCTGCGGAAGTTGCTAAGGGAACCTCTATGAGCTGCTCTTTTTCAATAATTTCTTCTGAATCTTTCAATCCAGTGGATGTAGTTAGTGTGAAAACATCTACTGGAACTTCTGTGGGCGGCTTCATTTGAATAGTTTCTGTTAAATGTTTTAGTTCATTAGTTGTAGGATCCGTGGAAGTTTCTAAGGGAACCTCTATGGCCTGCTCCTTTTCAATTAATTCTACTGGATCTGTCAGTTCAGTGGTTGTAGTGTTTGTGGAAATTTCTACCAAAAATTCTTTGGCCTGTTCTTTTTCAGTAGGTTCGGCTGAAATTTTTATTTCATTAGTAGTAGGATCTGCGGAAGTTTCAAAGGGAACCTCTATGAGCTGCCCTTTTTCAATAATTTCTTCTGAATCTTTCAATCCAGTGGATGTAGTTAGTGTGGAAACATCTACTGGAACTTCTGTGGGCGGCTCCATTTGAATAGTTTCTGTTAAATGTTTTAGTTCATTAGTTGTAGGATCCGTGGAAGTTTCTAAGGGAACCTCTATGGCCTGCCCCTTTTCAATTAATTCTACTGGATCTGTCAGTTCAGTGGTTGTAGTGTTTGTGGAAATTTTTACCAAAACTTCTTTGGCCTGATCTTTTTCAATAGGTTCCGCAGAAATTTTTTTTTCAATAGTGGTAGGATCCGCGGAAGTTTCTAAGGGGACCTCTATGGGCTGCTCTTTTTCAATAATTTCTGGCTCTTTCAGTTCAGTGGTTATAGTGTCTGTGGAAATTTCTACCAAAGCTTCTTTGGCCTGATCTTTTTCAATAGGTTCTGCTAAATGTTTTATTTCTTTAGTGGTAGGATCCACGGAAGTTTCTAACGGAACCTCTATGGGCTGCTCTTTTTCTATAATTTCTTCTGAATCTTTCAATTCAGTGGATGTTTTTACTGTGGAAACATCTACTGGAACTTCTGTGGGCGGCTCCATTTGAATAGTTTCTGTTAAATGTTTTAGTTCATTAGTTGTAGGATCCGTGGAAGTTTCTAAGGGAACCTCTATGGCCTGCTCCTTTTCAATTAATTCTACTGGATCTGTCAGTTCAGTGGTTGTAGTGTTTGTGGAAATTTCTACCAAAAATTCTTTGGCCTGCTCTTTTTCAGTAGGTTCGGCTGAAATTTTTATTTCATTAGTAGTAGGATCCGCAAAAGTTTCAAAGGGAACCTCTATGAGCTGCCCTTTTTCAATAATTTCTTCTGAATCTTTCAATCCAGTGGATGTAGTTAGTGTGGAAACATCTACTGGAACTTCTGTGGGCGGCTCCATTTGAATAGTTTCTGTTAAATGTTTTAGTTCATTAGTTGTAGGATCCGTGGAAGTTTCTAAGGGAACCTCTATGGCCTGCTCCTTTTCAATTAATTCTACTGGATCTGTCAGTTCAGTGGTTGTAGTGTTTGTGGAAATTTCTACCAAAAATTCTTTGGCCTGCTCTTTTTCAGTAGGTTCGGCTGAAATTTTTATTTCATTAGTAGTAGGATCCGCAAAAGTTTCAAAGGGAACCTCTATGAGCTGCCCTTTTTCAATAATTTCTTCTGAATCTTTCAATCCAGTGGATGTAGTTAGTGTGGAAACATCTACTGGAACTTCTGTGGGCGGCTCCATTTGAATAGTTTCTGTTAAATGTTTTAGTTCATTAGTTGTAGGATCCGTGGAAGTTTCTAAGGGAACCTCTATGGCCTGCCCCTTTTCAATTAATTCTACTGGATCTGTCAGTTCAGTGGTTGTAGTGTTTGTGGAAATTTTTACCAAAACTTCTTTGGCCTGATCTTTTTCAATAGGTTCCGCAGAAATTTTTTTTTCATTAGTGGTAGGATCCGCGGAAGTTTCTAAGGGGACCTCTATTGGCTGCTCTTTTTCAATAATTTCTTCTGAATCTTTCAATCCAGTGAATGTAGCTACTGTGGAAACATCCACCGGAACTTCTGTGGGCTGCTCCATTTGAATAGTTTCTGCCAAATGTTTTAGTTCATTAGTGGTAGCATCCGTGGAAGTTTCTAATGGAACCTTTGTGGGCTGCTCATTTTCAATTATTTCTACTGGATCTGTCAGTTCAGGGTTTGTAGTGTCTGTGGAAATTTCTACCAAAACTTCTTTGGTCTGCTCTTCTTCAATAGGTTCTGCTAAAATTTTCATTTCCTTAGTGGTAGGATCCGCGGAAATTTCTAAGGGAACCTCTATGGCCTGCTCTTTTTCAATGATTTCTTCTAAATCTTTCAGTCCAGTGGAGGTTTTCACTGTGGAAACATCTCCTGGAACTTCTGTGGGCGGCTCCATTTGAATAGTTTCTGCTAAATGTTTTAGTTCATTAGTTGTAGGATCCGTGAAAATTTCTAACTGAACCTCCATGGCCTGCTCCTTTTGAATAATTTCTCCTGGAACTTTCAGTTCAGTGGTTGTAGTGTTTGTGGAAATTTCTACCAAAACTTCTTTGGGCTGCTCCTTTTCAATAGGTTCTGCTAAATGTTTTATTTCTTTAGTGGTAGGATCCACGGAAGTTTCTAACGGAACTTCTATGGGCTGCTCCTTTTCAATTATTTCTACTGGATCTGTCAATTCAGTGTTTGTAGTGTCTGTGGCAATTTTTACCAAAACTTCTTTGGCCTGCTCTTTTTCAATAGGTTCTGCTGAAATTTTCATTTCCTTAGTGGTAGGATCCGCGGAAGTTTCTAAGGGAACCTCTATGGGCTGCTCTTTTTCAATAATTTGTTCTGGATCTTTCAATCCAGTGAATGTAGTTACTGTGGAAATATCTACTGGAACTTCTGTGGGCGGCTCCATTTGAATAGTTTTTGCTAAATGTTTTAGTTCATTAGTTGTAGGATCCGTTAAAATTTCTAACGGAACCTCCATGGCCTGCCCTTTTTGAGTTATTTCTACTGGAACTTTCAGTTCAGTGGTTGTAGTGTTTGTGGAATTTTCTACCAAAACTTCTTTAAGCTGCTCCTTTTTAATAGGTTCTGATATATGTTTTATTTCCTTAGTGGTTGGATCCGCGCTTGTTTCTAAGGAAATCTTGATGGGCTGCTCCTTTTCAACTATTTCTACTGGACCTGCCAGTTCAGTGTTTGTAGTGTCTGTGGAATTTTCTACCAAAACTTCTTTGGGCTGCTCCTTTTCAATAGGTTCTGCTAAAATTTTTATTTCATTAGTGGTTCGATCCGCGAAAGTTTCTAAGGAAACCTCTATGAGCTGCTTTATTTCAATAATTTCTTCTGAATCTTGCAATCCAGTGGACGTAGTTACTGTATAAATATTTACCGGAACTTCTGTGGGCTGCTCCTTTTCAAAAGTTTCTGTTAAATGTTTTAGTTCATTAGTTGTGGGATCCGTAAAAGTTTGTAATGGAACCTCCATGGCCTGCTCCATTTCAGTTATTTTTTCTGGATCTTTCAGTTCAGTAGTTGTAGTGTTTGTGGAATTTTCTACCAAAACTTTTTTGGCCTGATTTTTTTCAGTAGGTTCGGCTGAACTTTTTATTTCATTAGTAGTAGGATCCGGGGAAGTTTCTAAGGGAACCTCTATGGGCTGCTCTTTTTCAATAATTTCTTCTGAATCTTTCAATCCAGTGGATGTAGTTACTGTAGAAACCTCTACTGGAACTTCTGTGGGCGGCTTCATTTGAATAGTTTCGGTTAAATGTTTTAGTTCATTAGTTGTAGGATCCGTGGAAGTTTTTAAGGGAACCTCTATGGGCTGCTCCGTTTCAACTTTTTCTACTGGACCTGTCAGTTCATTCTTTGTAGTGTGTGTGGAATTTTCTACCAAAACTTCTTTGGGCTGCTGGTTTTCAATAGGTTCCGCTGAAATTTTTATTTGATTAGTGGTAGGATCCGCGGAAGTTTCTAAGGGAACCTCTATGGGCTGCTCTTTTTCAATGATTTCTTCTAAATCTTTCAATCCAGTGGATGTTTTTACTGTGGAAATATCTACTGGAACTTCTGTGGGCGGCTCCATTTGAATAGTTTCGGTTAAATGTTTTAGTTCATTAGTTGTAGGATCCGTGGAAGTTTCTAACGGAACTTCTATGGGCTGCTCCTTTTTAATTATTTCTTCTAGATCCTTCAGTTCAGTGGTTGTAGTGTCTGTGGAATTTTCTACCAAAACTTCTTTGGGATGCTCCTTTTCAATAGGTTCCGATGAAATTTGTATTTCTTTAGTGGTAGGATCCGCGGAAGTTTCTAACGGAACTTCTATGGGCTGATCCTTTTCAATTATTTCTTCTAGATCCTTCAGTTCAGTGGTTGTAGTGTCTGTGGAATTTTCTACCAAAACTTCTTTGGGCTGCTCTTTTTCATTAGGTTCGGCTGAAATTTTTATTTCTTTAGTGGTAGGATCCGTGGAAGTTTCTAACGGAACTTCTATGGGCTGCTCCTTTTTAATTATTTCTTCTATATCCTTCAGTTCAGTGGTTGTAGTGTCTGTGGAATTTTCTACCAAAACTTCTTTGGGCTGCTCCTTTTCAATAGGTTCCGATGAAATTTTTATTTCTTTAGTGGTAGGATCCGTGGAAGTTTCTATCGGAACTTCTATGGGCTGCTCCTTTTCAATTATTTCTTCTAGATCCTTCAGTTCAGTGGTTGTAATGTCTGTGGAATTTTCTACCAAAACTTCTTTGGGCTGCTCTTTTTCAGTAGGTTCGGCTGAAATTTTTATTTCTTTAGTGGTAGGATCCGTGGAAGTTTCTAAGGGAACCTCTATGAACTGCTCTTTTTCAATATTTTCTTCTGAGTCTTTCAATCCAGTGGATGTTTTTACTGTGGAAACATCTACTGGAACTTCTGTGGGCGGCTCCATTTGAATAGTTTCGGTTAAATGTTTCAGTTCATTAGTTGTAGGATCCGTGGAAGTTTCTAACGGAACTTCTATGGGCTGCTCCTTTTCAATTATTTCTTCTAGATCCTTCAGTTCAGTGGTTGTAGTATCTGTGGAATTTTCTACCAAAACTTCTTTGGGCTGCTCCTTTTCAATAGGTTCCGCTGAAATTTTTATTTCATTAGTAGTAGGATCCGCGGAAGTTTCTAAGGGAACCTCTATGGGCTGCTCTTTTTCAATAATTTCTTTTGAATCTTTCAATCCAGTGGATGTTTTTACTGTGGAAACATCTACTGGGACTTCTGTGGGCGGCTCCATTTGAATAGTTTCGGTTAAATGTTTTAGTTCATTAGTTGTAGGATCCGTGGAAGTTTCTATCGGAACTTCTATGGGCTGCTCCTTTTCAATAGGTTTTGATGAAATTTTTATTTCTTTAGTGGTAGGATCCGCGGAAGTTTCTAACGGAACTTCTATGGGCTGCTCCTTTTCAATTATTTCTTCTAGATCCTTCAGTTCAGTGGTTGTAGTGTCTGTGGAATTTTCTACCAAAACTTCTTTGGGCTGCTCTTTTTCAGTAGGTTCGGCTGAAATTTTTATTTCTTTAGTGGTAGGATCCGTGGAAGTTTCTAACGGAACTTCTATGGGCTGCTCCTTTTTAATTATTTCTTCTAGATCCTTCAGTTCAGTGGTTGTAGTGTCTGTGGAATTTTCTACCAAAACTTCTTTGGGCTGCTCCTTTTCAATAGGTTCCGATGAATTTTTTATTTCTTTAGTGGTAGGATCCGTGGAAGTTTCTAACGGAACTTCTATGGGCTGCTCCTTTTCAATTATTTCTTCTAGATCCTTTCGTTCAGTGGTTGTAGTGTCTGTGGAATTTTCTACCAAAACTTCTTTGGGCTGCTCTTTTTCAGTAGGTTCGGCTGAAATTTTTATTTCTTTAGTGGTAGGATCCGTGGAAGTTTCTAACGGAACTACTATGGGCTGCTCCTTTTTAATTATTTCTTCTAGATCCTTCAGTTCAGTGGTTGTAGTGTCTGTGGAATTTTCTACCAAAACTTCTTTGGGCTGCTCCTTTTCAATAGGTTCCGATGAAATTTTTATTTCTTTAGTGGTAGGATCCGCAGAAGTTTCTAACGGAACTTCTATGGGCTGCTCCTTTTCAATTATTTCTTTTAGATCCTTCAGTTCAGTGGTTGTAGTGTCTGTGGAATTTTCTACCAAAACTTCTTTGGGCTGCTCTTTTTCAGTAGGTTCGGCTGAAATTTTTATTTCTTTAGTGGTAGGATCCGTGGAAGTTTTTAACGGAACTTCTATGGGCTGCTCCTTTTCAATTATTTCTTCTAGATCCTTCAGTTCAGTGGTTGTAGTGTCTGCGGAATTTTCTACCAAAACTTCTTTGGGCTGCTCTTTTTCAGTAGGTTCGGCTGAAATTTTTATTTCTTTAGTGGTAGGATCCGTGGAAGTTTCTAACGGAACTTCTATGGGCTGCTCCTTTTCAATTATTTCTTCTAGATCCTTCAGTTCAGTGGTTGTAGTGTCTGTGGAATTTTCTACCAAAACTTCTTTGGGCTGCTCTTTTTCAGTAGGTTCGGCTGAAATTTTTATTTCTTTAGTGGTAGGATCCGTGGAAGTTTCTAACGGAACTTCTATGGGCTGCTCCTTTTCAATTGTTTCTTCTAGATCCTTCAGTTCAGTGGTTGTAGTGTCTGTGGAATTTTCTACCAAAACTTCTTTGGGCTGCTCTTTTTCAGTAGGTTCGGCTGAAATTTTTATTTCTTTAGTGGTAGGATCCGTGGAAGTTTCTAACGGAACTTCTATGGGCTGCTCCTTTTCAATTATTTCTTCTAGATCCTTCAGTTCAGTGGTTGTAGTGTCTGTGGAATTTTCTACCAAAACTTCCTTGGGCTGCTCCTTTTCAATAGGTTCCGATGAAATTTTTATTTCTTTAGTGGTAGGATCCGTGGAAGTTTCTATCGGAACTTCTATGGGCTGCTCCTTTTCAATTATTTCTTCTAGATCCTTCAGTTCAGTGGTTGTAGTGTCTGTGGAATTTTCTACCAAAACTTCTTTGGGCTGCTCCTTTTCAATAGGTTCCGATGAAATTTTTATTTCTTTAGTGGTAGGATCCGCGGAAGTTTCTAACGGAACTTCTATGGGCTGCTCCTTTTCAATTATTTTTTCTAGATCCTTCAGTTCAGTGGTTGTAGTGTCTGTGGAATATTCTACCAAAACTTCTTTGGGCTGCTCTTTTGCAGTAGGTTCGGCTGAAATTTTTATTTCTTTAGTGGTAGGATCCGTGGAAGTTTCTAACGGAACTTTTATGGGCTGCTCCTTTTCAATTATTTCTTCTAGATCCTTCAGTTCAGTGGTTGTAGTGTCTGTGGAATTTTCTACCAAAACTTCTTTGGGCTGCTCTTTTTCAGTAGGTTCGGCTGAAATTTTTATTTCTTTAGTGGTAGGATCCGTGGAAGTTTCTAACGGAACTTCTATGGGCTGCTCCTTTTCAATTATTTCTTCTAGATCCTTCAGTTCAGTGGTTGTAGTGTCTGTGGAATTTTCTTCCAAAACTTCTTTGGGCTGCTCCTTTTCAATAGGTTCCGATGAAATTTTAATTTCTTTAGTGGTAGGATCCGTGGAAGTTTCTATCGGAACTTCTATGGGCTGCTCCTTTTCAATTATTTCTTCTAGATCCTTCAGTTCAGTGGTTGTAGGGTCTGTGGAATTTTCTACCAAAACTTCTTTGGGCTGCTCTTTTTCAGTAGGTTCGGCTGAAATTTTTATTTCTTTAGTAATATGATCCGTCGAAGTTTGTAACGGAACTTCTATGGGCTGCTCCTTTTCAATTATTTCTTCTAGATCCTTCAGTTCAGTGGTTGTAGTGTCTGTGGAATTTTCTACCAAAACTTCTTTGGGCTGCTCTTTTTCAATAGGTTCGGTTGAAATTTTTATTTCATTAGTAATATGATCCGCGGAAGTTTCTAAGAGAACCTCTATGGGCTGCTCTTTTTTAATAATTTCTTCTGAATCTTTCAATCCAGTGAATGTAGTAACTGTGGAAATATCTACTGGAACTTCTGTGGGCGGCTTCATTTGAACAGTTTCTGTTAAATGTTTTAGTTCATTAGTTGTAGGATCCTTGGAAGCTTTTAAGGGAACCTCTATGGGCTGCTCCTTTTCAACTATTTCTACTGGACCTGTCAGTTCATTCTTTGTAGTGTGTGTGGAATTTTCTACCAAAACTTCTTTGGCATGCTCCTTTTCAATAGGTTCTGCTAATTGTTTTAGTTCATTAGTTGTAGAATCTGTGAAAGTGTCTAGTAGAACCTCTATTGCGTGCTCCTTTTCAATTATTTCTTCTAGATCCTTGAGTTCAGTGGTTGTAGTGTCTGTGGAAATTTGCACCAAAGCTTTTTTGGCTTGTTCCTTTTCAATAGGTTCTGCTGAATTTTTTATTACATTAGTAGTAGGATCCGTGGAAGTTTCTAAGAGAACCTCTATGGGCTGCTCCTTTTCAAGAATTTCTTCTGGATCGTTCAGTCCAGTGTATGTAGGTACTGTGGAAACATCTACCGAAATTTCTGTGGGCTGCTCCTTTTCAACAGTTTCTGTTAAATGTTTTAGTTCATTAGTTGTAGGATCCATGGAAGTTTCTAACGGAACCTCTATGGGCTTCTCCTTTTCAATAACTTCTGCTGGTTTTTTCAGTTTAGTGGTTGTAGTTACTGTGGAAATATTTACTGGAAATTCTGTGGGCTGTTCTTTTTCAATAGTTTCTGCTAAATGCTTTAGTTTATTAATTGTAGGATCCGTAAATTTTATTTCTAGTGGATTTTTCAGTTCAGTGGTTGTAGCGTCTGTGGATTTTTTCACCATTACTTCTTTGGAATGCTCCTTTGCAATAGGTTCTGCTGAATGTTTTACTTCATTAGTTGTAGGATTTGTGAGTGTTTCAAATGGAACCTCTATGGGCTGCTCGTTTTCATTTATTTTTGCTGAATTTTTCAGTTCAGTGGATGTAGTGTCTGTGGAGTTACCTACCGAAACTTCTATGGGCTGCTTCTTTTCAAAAACTTCTGTTGGATCTTTTGCTTCAATGGTTGTAGTGTTTGTGAAAATTTCTACCAAAATTTCTTTGGGCTGTTTTATTTCAATAGTTTCTTCTGAATGCCTAAGTTCATTAGGTGTTAAAACCGTAGAAGTTTCTTTCGGTATCTCTATGGGCTGCTTCTTTGTAATAATTTCTTCTGGATGTTTCAGTCTAGTGGTTGCAAACTCTATAGAATTCGTGAAAAATTCTACTGTAACTTCTGTTAGTTGCTCCTTTATTGCATTTTTAATACTTTCAGCTGCGTCTTTCGGTTTAATAATGGTGGAATCTGTAAAAATTTTACCCGGAACTTCTTTGTTAGCTATATAGTGCGCAGAATTCGTTGTTAAATCCATTAAAACTTTTTCGGGAATATCCGTTGGCTGCTTCTCTGATATATTTTCAATCTTTAGAGCTGCATCTTTCAATATATTAGTTATAGAACCAATATTACCTTTTACTGGAATATCCATAGGATTATTATGTAATACATTTACATTGACTTCAGCTGGATTTTTTAAGTCATTGTTTGTAGAATCAGCAGAAGTTTTCAACTGAATATCTGGTGGCTTCTCCCTCAAAACATTTTCGCTTTTAATTGTTTTAGTGGGATCTGCCTCTCTATTAGTCGTGTCAGCTTGAACTTTTGAATTATTCGACGAACATATTTCAAATTCATCTTGAACAAATTGCAGTTTTTCAGGCTCTTTTAAACCTAAACTACTTGCTTCTTGATATTTCACATCTGTCGTTTCCTCTATTATCACATCTAAATTCCTTGGCATTAACTCTGACGAATTAGCCTCTATTTCTGCTAATGCTAATTCCTTAAGATTCTTTAAGGCAATATAGTCCGAAACACTCAACGTTGCTTGTTGATCGACTGATGAAACAGCCAACATGGGACCTAAAGCCATTGCAGCTAAAATTTCAACCACTGATGGGGTACCTGGGGCAGGTTCAATAATTTCGACGGCACTATAACCGGTACACCCATCAGAGTCAGAAATGTCATCACTGGCTAAAAAATATAACGATACAAGTCGTACAAAATTGTCATTCCCGTTTCTCATGCATAGCTTCATCTACGAGGGAATCGAGTTTCAAATTTTACCTCTAAAATGGTTAAAGCTCATGAAGTTTTTCTCTAGCATAAATTTTAATGAACAAATTTACAGCTAATGGCTATGACTAAATTTGAAGGGACTTTTAGGTTAATATACATTTGTACATACATATTTCGTTATATTATTTAAGCTAAATGTTATTTACCTGTTAATAGGCTGCTGTTGGAATTTTCTTGCACTACTGAACCTAAATGTTCTTTCCGATTTACATTATTATTTATGGCTTCGTTTTTGGTGGAGGTATCGATAACATGTTGGTTACATGCATCCGTGTAGCACAGATCCAGACTCTCGGCCAACGTGTTTGAAATGACACTGCTTTGTTCCATTAATTCTTCCAAAACAATTTTATTATTTTGTCCGCCTATAAGGTGCTTATTCATAAGACGATCGTTTATCGGTTCTTGCGAATCATCGGTATCCGAGCCAATTTCCGACAAATCACTAACTTCATCAGCTGCTTTGTCACCAATTTGGGCCCGAACATCCTCTTTTGGATCTGGCACTAACATACCAATGCTGTTGGTTGCAACAGAGCCACTTAATATTGATTTCTTCTTTTTAAATAACCAATTTTTTTCCCAAGTATCATCGCCAACTACACTGGATGTGACCGATATATAATCTAAAAGACATCCAAAAATGATATTTAATTGTAATTAGCATTTTATATTATTTTTATTCTATTTCTTGTTTAATAAAGATAGTGATTGTTAAAATAATATTACCATCTTCATCTGATTCAGTCGCCATTTCCTTAAGGTCGGGCAATGGAATTATGTGAGAAGCTAAATAATCACTAATTACCGAATCCCGATCTGAATTTCGAAGTAATTCAGAAGATGTGTCCTCATTGGCCTTTAAAGAATATAAAAAGAAATACAAACAGATTTACATTCTACTGTGCACACGAAGCTCTGTGTTTCTTATAGTTAAGAACTCACATTAAGTGCTTGCTCCATTTCCGAATAAATACAGTCGCTTCCAGTTCCAATTGAACTTCCAGATGAAGTCGACAGTTTTTCCGTCTTGAAGTTTTTATCCGACTTCCTATGTACAACATTATTATAATTTATCACATCACCATCAACACAGTCATTACCACCAACAGCGCCAGCAATATCACTTTCCTTTTCAGATGCCAAATGGTTATTATTTAACTGTTTGTCCACAATCTAAAAGGAATAAAGTAATAATTAAAATCTGCTGAATTTATAAATCTCAAAAATAGAAAGCAAAACTTTTAAAATGTTGTATTATCAAGTAAAACTAATAAAGAATACATTTTCATTAACATCCATGATTTTGATTGAATTCAGGGGTTAAACGATTGTTGTTAACATCAAAATCAATTCCAACTGCTTTTTCTTAAGAAATATAAATTGTTTTCCAATTAATTCAATTTCTGTTGGGTACTTATTGTTTAATATTAAAATAATGGTACGTTTAAACACTTTGAATATTGAATAGCTACTAAGAAAAATTTTCTTTAAACATTAATTGCTATTTAGGAACACTTGTCCGGAAGGAAACACTTCAAGTGCTTAACGAACATTTTTCTTTTTTAATGATGTTAAAAACTTAGCAACAACAATTAAATGCCACAAATGTAGGCGCCTAAAATGCATCAATATATTTTCAAATAATTTGTTTTCATTTTCCATTTACCTGTTTTCCTTTATATTTTATGTGATCGATTCTGAGATTACCGTCTATTTTGCTGTCGTCGTTTTTTTAAGTAGGAAAAAAATCCCTATTTCTTATTTATATTTGAGTAAAGTTAAAAATGCCCCTCGTAATTATTAAAACTTCTTTTCTAAAAATTGTGTTGTTTTTAAAAAATTGCTCATCCAAATCTTTATATACATATATCATTCCCCTCGCTGTCCCCAAGCATATTATTACTTAAATTTGTATAAATTTCTAACAAAACTTTAATAAAACTTCTAAACGAAATAAGCGTAAAATAAAAAGATGTTACTAAGTGATCTCTTTCTTCTGTTAATGTGAATTTTTTTTCAATTCACATATTTATGAATGTTTATTTATGTCAGCTGATCAAAAAGCAAATAATTTGTCGCACAAAACGTGTTGTATGTAACTTAGCAAAAATAAACGTATACAACGTACAGAAGTATGATACGCATAGAGCGCAGCGGTGCATAGAACGTGTGGTATAGACCTGTAGCTTTACTATGCAGACCAAAACTTATATTGGGTCACAGTGACCCAACAAAACTGTGTGTTAATTTTTTTTATAGGCGAAAAACAAAACAAACTTTTATTTATCAAGTTTTTGCTAAATGGTTATTTATATTCTCGTTTACTATAATTAAAAATTTCGTGACGAACCTGTATCACTAAAGTAAAAACAATATAAGTTTATATAATTGACCAAAGGAGTGCAGAAGGGTTAATATTATCATCTGCGTCCATATGCGGCAGGAACTTCACGAACAATATTAACAAAATGAAGGCAGTCGAGTTTTGTCCTTCCTAAAGAGAGTTCACACTAACCTTCGTTGTAACCCTGTGTGGTTTTATAAACAAAAGTTCAATATAATATTTAATAATTTTGTTTGTATCTTTAAAGTAAACTTTTAATATGAACTTTCGAATTGTGGCAATTTTTTAAAGTTTCGTACCTAAATTGCCATTAAAAGGAGTTTTGTGAATTTTTGACGTTCCCCGGTCAACAAAAACAGCTGAAGACATAATTAAAAAAACTGTAACTAAAGGTACCTTTACACGGTAATACAAAGTAATTAGATTTTGTAGAATCAAAATATTATGAAATTCTCTCCGTGTTTAAAAAAAGAGAATAAAAATCTGTTCTAACTATTTTTCATGTTTACACGGATGAGGTTGGTAAAATCAAAATCGGTTTTTTCTTGCCACTTTCCTTTTGGGGTAACGCCATATGATTAAGGTTCAACAATATTAACAAAAACAACATGAAAAAATCTGCTTTTATTTTGATTGTTTGTGTATTGTTTCATTAAGTGTAGCCACCTTCATTAGATGCTGTAAGTGCTGCCAATCTTTCACACCTCTGATGTGATGAGAATACGCAAGTTTCTAAAATGGTTTAGAAAATAAACATTTACCGAACACTTGTCAAATTTCGCATCCGTATTCTCTTCTACCCAATACATTATGCTTTTACATGATGAGATTTTGTATTATCCCACAACATTTTTTGACATATCGTAATATATGTATTCGGTGATTATTTAAAAAAATTATGTGCACCTCTGCTGCAGCAACCTGTGTATTAAAAATGCGTTATTATGAGAAAACCTTTAATGCCAAAAATTATGCCGGCATTAACTTGTAATCTCAGAATTGATCATAAACGCTTTACCATTTGTGTGTTCATGTGTTCATGTATAAGTCAGTATGAATACATATGTATGTATGTATGTATGTTTGTATAGTATATCGGTTTGTCATTCTATTTATAATTTTTTAAATATTTTTGAGAAAATTTACAAAGTATAAACATTTTGAATGTTTGTATTTTGGTTGGTTTTTTAATGCATATCCCTCTCTACATACCTTTAATGAAAGGTATAACTAACTACACAAACAAAAATATGTGTTTTTTTACTAAAGTTGGTATTAAAACTAAATTTAATTACCTTTTAAATATTTTCAAATATTGTTTAAAACAAAAATTGGGCCTTAAAAATGTTTTTGCAACTAAATTTTTGGTTAATAAAAATTTTTGCTTTATTAACATATTAATTAAATTAATTAAACTTTTTTTATTAAATCTATTTTTAAGATAATGGTAATAAGCATAGTTATAGTTACAATAAAATGTTCACTTTTATATAAGGTGGCGTATTGTAGTAAAAAACAAAAAACCCTTTAAAGTAGTCATTCCGTTTTTTTGTTTTTTTTTTACAACTTTGGATTCATTTTCACTTTATCATTCCTTTTAAAATTTCTAAAAGTACAACAGTTTCTTACTTCCATCGTGTTTAAAGCTGTATTTAAATTTCATTAAAAATTATTTTTAGCTGTTATTCAAATAACAAATAATTCAAAAAAGAGTTGGAAAATTCCAGCAAAAGTTTTAAATTTACAAAAAAAAATTCAACTAAGAACATTGTCAAATTCAAAATTTAACAATTTGTTTACCCTAAATTTCACCCTAAACAAACCCAAAAATAACGCTAAATGCTTAGAATAACTCTAAATTTAGAGTGAAACCCCCTATCTTGGCAACAGCACCAACACTAGCAGCTCAAATTCCAAAATTAGCCGATAACAAGAAAAAAAGTTTCAATCGTTAGTTTAAAAACTAAATGCTTAAGATACTTCCAGCAGCCCTCTCTAGATGCACAGTGGCTCATTCTTAAAAAATTGCGAAAAAGCAATATTAAAAAAAACTAAATAATGGGCATATCGTGTTACAAACCTTTCACTTATTAATATAAATTTTTTCCAAATGAGTTTTAAAAGTTGTAAGTTTTGGATGTGTTCAAAGTGTGCCTTTTTTAAACAATTGTTTAGCAATAAATTTGGGTTGCTTTCATTGTAATTTGTGTCAACTTCAATCCCATATAAAACTTCCATGTGAAGCGAATTTATTTTGCATGTTTTTTGCGTAAAATAAAATTTACGTATATGCACTTTAACCCATTTATTTTAACTGACCATAACTTTGCCTATTCATCTACTTGGAAAATATGCCTTTTTAGTAGTGAGTGGTCTCCTCTGATAAGTTCAGCTTTAGTTTGGTTAACATGCCTTAATGCCATACTTAATCGAAAGCTTGAGAGATATCAATAAATAGCACAGAGCAACATTTCTTTAACTTATACATCTTTATTTTAAGCCTGTATCAACCTGTGGGCTTGTTCGATTAAAAACTAGATTTTTGTCTAAATCCACATTGGTGAATTCGAATGCCGTTATTATACCCCTTACAGTTTGTCATTCTGTTTGTAGCTTTTTTAATATCAATTTGTGGCTCCACAATGTATATATATTCGGAATCCTTTTTGTAGATAGGAAAGCCGATTTAGTCATGTCCGTCTTCCAGTCTATCTATCTGTTGAAGTTTCCAGGGAAAATAAAGAAAACGTTTTGGTATTAAACTATCGGAAATATTCCGGTTTCCTGCGGACCAAAGTATGATCAAAAACGTAAAACAACCCATCAGTAACTATTGCTACGATTGCTCCAGAACTTTGCACTTTGTACTTTAAAAGCGGTGACATAAATTTGAATTTTTTTTTTGGAAAAGAGAAGGTGAAAATTTTCATGCGTTATATCTGAGAAACTATAACAGCTATTGACTTAAACCTGCCAAAGCAAGCTTTAGTTTTTTCTTCGTACGTTGTTGAACAAGAGCAGGGGAGGAAGTAGCCCCAATACAAATGAACATTTTTTAAGGATAACAATAACAACCATCAGCTTCAAAATACTCCAAAAAGGAAAGGCACAACAATACCTAAACTTGTGAAGAAATTAAGTGAATAGGAGCAGTACCCTTGCAAAAAGCTCCATACAAACGAAAGCTAGAACTTAATGCTTTATAAAAATTATTGTACTAATATTTTGTTCTAATTTATTTTTAATAATCCGTTACTTTTTAAGTAAAATACATTTTGTTTAAACATTAATTAAATTTTCTTACAAAAATGTCTCAATAAAATTTAAATTGTAGTTCCTTGGATAAGTAGCTTCCTTTTAGGACTGTATGGACATTTAAGTCCGTAACTTTATATTAAAACAAAAGCTTGATGCGTTTTTAATCGCCAAAAAATATAAACATACTCAAGAATAATTAATTTAAAGAAATTTCGGCCGTATTTTAAAAAATATAAAAAGTTTTTGTTGGTTACCTTATTCAAGACTGCCGTTGCTAAAAGATCATGATAGACTGTAGGTTCAAAATAATGCTCAGTACGATGTTTTTGGTTATAACCATTTGCACCAGCTTTTCTGGGTCTGTCAAGAGAAATTTCCGAAGAAGCATGACCATTTGATAGCGGCGATAAATTCGTCGTTTCTGCAATTATTCTTTTTATCATCTGACGCAATCGTGTTTCAGAGACATCCATGAAATCGTTTGCGCTTCCTTTGATACGCAGGTTATCACTAGATACACCATTCTGTGTGCGTTTATTTTCAGAGTCATGTAAATCTTAAAATATAGACATTGAAGAGAAAATTAAATAATTCAACAAATTTAGTAACAAATAAAGAACATGCTACGAATATGCACATAAACTTAAAACTCATATGCTGTTCTGATGGTTTTTTTAAGGGGTCCTTGCACACGGAATGTATTTTACATAGGACATGTCACTTTTGCAAATTACTGCAATTACATATGCTTGCACACGTACATATGTATGTAAAAAACGTTTGGCGTAACCTCCAAACCAATATAAACAATCTACTCGTTTTTCTTTTTCTAATCGATAATTGCAACTTAAAATATAATAAGTGTAATTTTTTTTAAACTTATTTTGTTTGCCACCACACTTTTATTTTGCTAAAACAGCTGATGTCAGATGTTTTGTAAGAAAGATTACGTTTAAATTATTAATTATTTAATTATTTTTTTACGTGTTCACGCGACTTGTATGTATCATTTTTGGAGTGAAAAATTCAAAAAGTCATATATAAAATACATCACGTCTTAAGGCACCTTAATGCGATAAAGATTATGTGTAAATCTCGATGTTAAAAAAATTATTGTAATTACATATTGTTTTTACATATTATTAATAGATAAATATAAAATATTTACAAAAATACAATTTACCTAAATTTATTTTTAACAAATGCACTACAAGTATTGCTAATGTTGCTGTAAATGCGAAAATTCCTGTTATCAATCCAAACAAAAAGTCCATTTCTTATTTAAAAACACTTAATATAAATTTTTGTGCATTTACGCATGCGTTTAAGAAAATAGTTTTTAAAAGACGTTTTTATTAAAAATGTGTATTTTTTCTTTTGCACTTTTTTTATACGTTCCCGTGGTTCCTATTAGGGGCATACGGCTGCCTTTTTCGATCTTTGATTAATTTTACTTTTGCTAGTTTTTATACCCTTCACATTATTAAAAAGGGTATATACAAGTTTGTTATTCCGTTTGTAAGTTCTTTAATATCCATATGCGACCCCATAAAGTATGTATTTTCATGGTCCTTATAGATAGGGAAGTCGATTTAGCGATGTCCGTCTGCCTATCTGTCCGTGTTATGGTTGAAATAAACTTCTTTAAGCTGCACGATGTCGCATAGATCCGTAGGTGGTATTACACTATCAGAAATATCTCCTAGAAATCTGCTATTGAAATCCAGTAAAAGCGCCTGATAACCGACCGAGATATATGTAAGTCAAAAACCCAGACTATCTCTGTTTATTTCTTTAAAATTTATACCTACGCTTGTGCAATATAATACCGGCTCTTCTAGCAGGGTTGCAATACAAAATTTAAAAAAAAAAAATTAGGATAAAAACCACTATAACTTCCCCGGAGGCGCCCTAAGAGAAATAAAATGTATCACATACCCCCATTAGTTTTCCCTCCCAAACATATCCTTAGAACATACTTAACCCCTATCTCCATCATCTATGGGGGTTTCCATACAAAATGATATAAAAACGCCAATAACTTCCTCAGAGTCGGCCTTAGAGAAATAAAATGTTGCACGGACCGCCATTTGTTTTCCCTCCCAAACATATTCCCAGAACATAATTACCCCCTATCTGCATCGCTTAAGGGGGCTTCCATACAAAGTTTGGGAAATTGTAAGAACTCCCCCGTGCAGCTTTCAGGGTGCCCGTGGATAGGTTAAATATAGGACTGACCCCAACTCATTTTTCCTTGCAAACATTTTCCTAGAACATACTTACCCCCTATCTCCACCCACTAAGGGGGTTGCCATACAAAATTTGGAAAAATTAGGGTAGAAACCCTTACGCGTTGTGAAGGGTATATAAGGTTCGGCACAGCCGAATATAGCACTCTTGCTTGTTTTTTATTTGCTTTGATGTTTTTGACTCTTCTTGTAAATAACTTTAATTTTATTATTGATTTTGAGTTATTTCTTTATGATTAAGTGTGCGATATAAATACATACATACATTTATTGTGTTGTCACTTTTTTCATCCTTGACAAAGTTTTCGTACTACCTACTTATAAATAATATGAATTTATACATTTTTTTTTCTTATTTTTACTTAAATGTTTCTGGTTTTGTGAAGTGTAAAGTGCCAAAAATATAAAAATAAATTAACTAAGAATTGTGCTTATTATACCTTTATAGTGAACATACATTTGTGTAATTTCAAGTAAGTTATAATTTCTTTAAAAATATTAACTAAAAGGGCGATTAGAGCAACAAATAAAATAATAATACAAATACATATGTATAACTAAAAGTGATATTGTCCGCTACGGTTCTTTATGTTAGCGACTCATAACATAAGCATGCACTAATGAAACTCGGTTACATTGTCCGCTATGACTCACTAAGACATAACAAAATCCACTTAAGTCATATATGAAATTTTGGACAACTACTTTTAAAGTTCATATTTGTATAACGCCAAAGAAAATTTATTATGTGTCATTTATAATTTAACATGTCATGATCAATCATTATGACATACGCCACTGGGTTGCTGAAAGTGCTAACACATGAAAAATTGCACAAAAGATAACCTTTGTCACAATGCACACATTTGCATGCCTTTACCCAATTAACCAAGAGCTATTCAATGTACAATGGTAATTAATTTATATTCCTTATCGCGTCCCCGCATGATTTTTGTTAATTTCTCCCATTTGAAGAATCTTCCACTTTGCGCTCGGTGGCGAATACAAACTCTCTACATGAGATTCGCAAAAGACTAATCTAGGGTTTACACATGACAGTAACAGTAAAAAATTCCAAATGCACACAGAAAAAACTGAGTTGTAGAATCAGTAACAAATTTCAGAGAATCAGTAAATATTTTGTCTGGATGAGGACCTACAACGAAAGTTGTAAATTTAGACAAACAATTTTGCAAGAATTTTAGTTTCTGTTAAAAAATTTTGCTGAGCTGGTTAAATATTTTAATTGTCTAGGCGAAAATTTTGTTTGATTTAAAAATCAAATAAAAATATTATTAGAGACTATTAAATAAATTGACTAAAAAAATAAATTATTTTGAACAAGAATTTGTTTGAAAAATTTTTTTGTAGTTTTTTGTGTGCACTAATATTTTCTTTCATTTCTTTACCAACACACTAAAACTTTTAGAATATATATTGTATATGTATGAGGAAATACGTGTAAAAAAATTGTTTAAAAGTACCGCGGTAAGGTAGGGTAAGTAAATACATACACGCTTACATACTCAAAAGAAACTTCAAATTTATTTAAATTTATGGACTGTCAACTATGTTTTTATGTTTATTTATAAAGTTAAACAATTAACAAGTTTTGCTTTTTTTTGTAAAAATATTTTAAACAATTGTTTTTGCCACAACAGTAAATGAAGAAAAATGCGTTCCAAATGAAATACTATGGAGTGTGACACCTATATTGGAATATTTAAAATGTGTATGAACCCTACGGGGAAGTGGACTGGTCCAAGACTTTTGACGTGAACGCTCCCTTATGGTAGGGACTGGTTCTAGTTTCTGCACTTTATATGAAGAGAACCTGTCACTTTTACATTGCGTTGTCATTGAAGGGGCAATTGGTTCAAAACTAAAACCATAGAACGGGTTACAGGCCAATCCTATATAAGCAAATTTTGCATTAATTGTTTAGGATCCTGTTCAATTTACTTTAATTGTATATACGCGTATGTGTGTGTGTGTGTGTGTGTATGTAAACAGATGTATGTTTATGTGTAGGGACCAGTATTTCGATTTTTTCCCTTAACTCTTTAAAACCTTTAAACAGTTACTTGATGTGTGTCTTTTTCACCAATCGCGACCAACAACTTTTGTGCAATTCACGTTTTGTACCTGTAACAGGACGGGTACGCCGACCAATTGACACCCATTTCCCGCAGGAAAGGTATAAGCAAAATACACAAATAAATGGGCCTAAAAATGTTACGTTGTCAATTAATATTTCTAAGAAGAAGCATGTAGTTGTAATTTCGTTAGTCATTGTATAATTTTACAAAAAAAAATGGCCTTGACTTTTAACGTTAGTTTTTCTAATCCACACACACACACAACTAAATATGTATATACATATGTATTACATACTTATATTTGTTCGTGAAAAAAAACAATAAATGCATTTTAAATAAATAATAAACCGTGCTTTGTGGCCAAGTTTAAATGTAAAAATAAGCAGCTTTACAAGTTCAAATTTCAAAGTTTTTTTTAGATTTCTTTTCATTTATTGTAAACTGGCTTTACCCGGCACGCTTTGCTGGATCCGATCTTACTGCTAATAAAAGTATAGAGGCATTTTAGGACTATATCAAAAAAAGTTGTAGTTGCATTAAGTTAAATAATATTAAAATCGTGCAATAAATAATTTTTCTTTTTATCACGTTAGCTTCTATATATATGTCAGATACTATTATTTTAAGACTCATTGATTTTCAATTGTTATTACGATAAAAATGAACTGCGAAAAAAAGTAGGTGAAAATGTTATTAAAACTTTTCAAAAAAATCCGTCATCGCCTTTAAAAAAAATAGCAAAATATTTAAAGTTGACCCTCGAACTGTTTCAAATGTCATTAAACGGAACACCTGAGCATTAAAATAAAACCTGGATCAGGAAATAAAAAAGGTCCAAGGGATATTGGTAAGGTAAAAAAAGTCGAGCAAAGGTTTCGAAAAGCACCTAACACTTCTATCAAAAAGCAGCGCGTACGGTGAAATGCTCTCATAGTTTCGTCCAAAGAACCAAAGCTTATGCTGAGCTGAAGACATAAAAAGTTCAGAAAGTTCCAGATTACAATTCGGTAAAGAGGTTAGAAGCAAAAAAACAAGCTAAAAAATTTAAGGTAGATTTTATAAAAAATACACCTGTTTTGTGATGGATGACGAAACCTACGTACTGGCAGACTTTTCTCAACTTCTCGGCCAAGATTTTTGTGTTGCTAATGAAAGAGGTAATGTTGAGAAAGAGTTTCGGACAAAAAACAAACAAAATTTCCTAAGAAATTTCTCGTGTGGCAAGCTATTTGCAATTGTGGCAAACGAAGCCAAGCATTTGTGGCATCAGGCACGCAAACACAGAAATTAATATCACGGAGTGCCTACAAAAACGACTACAGCACCGAGTGCTTACATATTTTTGGTCTGATTTAGCATCATGTCACTATGGAAAAAGGCACTTGAGTGGTATTTAAAGGATAATGTAATTTTTGTACCACGAGAGTCAAACCCACTTAATTGTCCAGAACTTAGGCCTGTGAAAAGGTACTGGGCTCTTGTAAAATTGGAATTGAAGAACACAGAAAGGGTGTCCCAGAACATGTCCGTTTTTAAGTGTAGATGGACCACCTCCCCCAAAAACGTAACATAGGCAACTGTAAAATCTTAAATGAAAGGACTTTCAAAAAAAGTAGATAATTTTATAAATACGAAATAATAAATTAGGATTTCAATGTTAAATAAATTTGTACAATATGTCAATAAATTTGCGTATTTAAAAAGTTTCTATATTGCACGATTTCAGTTTTATATAACTTTTGTGTCCGTGACACCGCCTAGTTTTTTTGCCCTAAAAATTTTGGTTGTGGAGGTTGTCAATACGTGGGTAACATTTCACAGAAATCGACCAGATAGAAGAATCTGTATTGAGATTTTTTTAAGGCGTGACCCTGTCTACTTTGTTGCCTTGTAGAGGTCCTTTGTGTGCACACCATGTTTCATAAAAAAAGTATGGTATAAATACCCTTATTAAGAATTTAACTATTGTAGGTGGAATACAGGTAGTAGGGAGATTTTAAGTTTTGGGGGCGTGTCATTACCCTTTTTTCTACGTATGTATGGTCATATGTAACAAGTTAAGCTTTGCACAATAATGCAAAACTAAGGCAAAAAATTATTTATGTGAAAAAGAACGCATTCTATTTGACTAATAAATATTATTTTTTTTACGTCAATTGGAGTTATTTTGCTTTAATGTTTTTCACGTGTGTAAGCCTGTAGATCACAATTTAAGCAATTACTTTAGCTACTAAGTTACAACGTCATACTGAGGTCATCGTTTTTCATCTAAGTTCATATCGCACCCTACATCATAAACATTCACAACTTATAATTAATCAAAATCATTCTTAAACCAGTTCCTTGATCAAATCCGTAACGATCACAAAAATTTTATTTGCGTTTGTGTAAACTTTATTTTAAGACGGGTTTTAAATGTTGAACTCAACAACCATGTTTTTAGAAACGAAAAAAATCAATTTGCGATTTAAAGTTTTGATTAACTGTTTATGATTTAGTGTGCGATTTGTACTTTGTCTACTTGGGATAGAAACATGATTTATAATAAAAACCAGTAAGAGCGCTATATCCGGCTGGGCCGAATCTTGATCTTTTTATAAACCCAGCCATCTGTTATAGCCAAGTTATTCGCACTGCAAATATTAAAGTCAAAATATATCCTAAATTTTGAAATAGAAAACGTTAGAAAATTTTAACGCTTATATGTACAAGAGAAGGTTTAAGGTCGAGAGTTTCAACAGTTTTTGACATTATTCGTTTTAAAAGTTTAATAAAAGTTGTTTATTTGTATAGTGGGTTCCCCTCCCCCTGCTCCTATCTAACTAATTTTTTTCAAAATGTAAGAATTATTGAACAATTACTTTTTGTAGAACATTCGAAGGCATTCGCTGTTATAATTCCCCAAATATATTGTGTCAAAAACTGTATAAAAATTGTTCATTCGTATGGGGGGTTCCCCTGCCCTTGCTTCTATCCAAATATTTTTTTTCCAAAATGTAGGCCTTGTAGTCCAATTACCTTTTGTACCACATTTAAAGTCGATAGCTGTTATACTTACTTTACGAGATATAGCGCATCGAAAATCTGACAAAAATTGTTCATTTGTGTGGGAGCTTCCCATCCACCTGCTCTTATCCTAATATTTTTTTTTTTCGAAAATGTAGTTATTATTGTAAAATTATTTTTTGTTGAACATTTGAATTCTATAGCTGCTATGATTTCACATAATTTTAGACGAAATACCACTTCCCCTGATTCTATCTGAATAAAAATTTTTCAAAGTATCCGTGCTAAGTTTGAGGGCAAGGGTGACTATATTTACTGAGATATATAAGGATATATGGACGGATTTTGCCTTTGAAAAAAGGGTTATTTTGGATTTTCGCTTATATATTGGTCAATAGTTAACCGATTTGACTGATTTTAACTTTAGATTGTCTCAGGGAAATTTCTGATTGCTTAATACCAAAAACATTCTCTGCGCGACTTTATTTAAACCTGGAAACTTGATGCCAACAAATACACAGACGGACATGTTTATATCAAACTTCCTTATCTGTAAGGATCCAGAATATATATGCTTTATGGAATCTAAAGTGAATATTGTAGAAATAACAAACGGAATGACAAACTGATATCAATATGACATAATTATGTGAAGCGTATAAAAATAGAATATATTTAATAAACTGGTTATTTGTTAATGAAAGGTAGCTGAACTTGAACTTGAAAACGAAAACAAAGTTCAGCTGTATTTTCTTTGCAAAGTAATTACGACAGGGGATGATTTTTGGACTTTGAAAAATTAAAAAGAAAGAAAATTTGTTTGAGCTTGTAAGGTTGCACATTGTTTATGATATTTTAATATTTTTCAAGTAAAAATATATTAAATATCTTTAGGTTTCTATTTAAACTAGTTGTTTTTTATTCACTGCAGAACGAGAAAACAGGCCGCGTTAAACTGTATTATATAAATAAACAATTGATTTAAATAAATAACTTTAAAGAGCTGATATTCAAACCTCCTACAAAATTTTAGGCCTTCAATATATTTACTTATTTTTATTTTTAGGCAATATATTATCATGTTCCAAGATTAAATTTTAATTCCACACCACATACATTTGTATATACGAGGTAGGAGTTTGCGCTTGTGCAGATGTTTGTAACGCCCCAAAGTAAGTCTGCGACACATCTACAATCACTTTCACAAGTGAACGCTTTTCCTGTTTTCGACTTTATATTATTTTAAAAAATACAGGATAACTCCCTTCCGAGTTATGATACAATCAATACAGAGAAGCCTCTTCAAAAAATTTGAATTAAAACAAGTAAGAGCGTTATATTCGGCTGTGCCGAATCTTATATACCCTTCACATTGGTCTTTAAATATACCCAGCCGAGTAATTTTGTACTACAAATAATATAATAAAAATCCTTTTGTGAGTTTTAAAGTCCATAGAAAACTTTACAAAATTTTAACGTTCGTATGAATAAAAGAAATAGATGAGGAACGTTTGAGGTCGACAGTAATGCAAGTTTTTGACATTATTTATATTAAAAGGTTAATAAACGTTGTTAATTTTTATGGGATGTACTAGTCCGCCTGCTCCTCTCCAACTTTTTTTCCAAAATGTATGAATTATTTGATTATTACTTTTGTGGAATATTCGAAGTCGATAGTTGTTATGTTTTCCAGATGTGGCGTATCGCAAATTTCATAAAAATTCTTAGTTTGTATTAGAGCTACCCCTTCCCCTGCCCCTGCCCAAAAAAACTTTATTTTGAATGTAGGTCTTATCCTGTTACTTTTTGCAAAATATTTGAAGTCAATTTCTGTTGTAGTTTCCTAAATTTAGCATATCGAAAATTTCATAAAAATTATTAATTTGTATGGGAGATCCCCTTTGTCTATCCTTCACCCAAAAAAATTTTTCCTCAAATAGTAGGCTTTGTTGTCGAATTACTTTTTGTAGAACATTTGATTTCGATATCTGTTATAGTTTCCTAAATATAGCGTATCGAAAATTTCATAAAAATTTTTAATTTGCTTAGGAGCTACCCCTTGTTCGCCCCCCACCCAAAAAATTTTTTCTTAAAAATATAACTCTTGATGTACTTACTTTTAGTAGAACATTTGATGTCGATAGCTGTTATAGTTTCCGAGATATAGCGTATCGAATATTTCATAAAAATCGTTAATTTGTATCGGAGCTACCCCTTTTTTTTGCCCCCACCCAAAAAGTTTTTTCTTTTAAGCGTAGCCCTTATTGCCCAATTACTTTTTGTAGAACATTTGACTTCGATATCTGTTATAGTTTCCGAGATATAGCGTTTCGAATATTTCATAAAAATCGTTAATTTGTATGGGAGCTACCCCTTGTTTTGCCCCCACTCAAAAATTTTAATATTAAAGGCGTAGCCCTTATGGCCCAATTTCTTTTTGTAGAACATTTCATTTCGATATCTGTTATAGTTTCCGAGATAAAGCGTATCGAAAATTTCTACCAAATCATTAATTTGTTTGGGAGCTACCCCTTTTTTTGCCCCCACCCAAAAAATTTTTTCTTTACAGCGTAGCCCTTATTGCCCAATTACTTTTTGTAAAACATTTGATTTCGATATCTGTTATAGTTTCCGAGATATAGCGTATCGAATATTTCATAAAAACCGTTAATTTGTATGGGAGCTACCCCTTTTTTTGCCCCCACTTAAAAAGTTTTTTCTTTAAAGCGTAGCCCTTATGGCCCAATTACTTTATGTAGAACATTTCATTTCGATATCTATTATAGTTTCCGAGATATAGCGTATCGAATATTTCATACAAATCATTAATTTGTATGGGAGCTACCCCTTTTTTTGCCCCACCCAAAAAATTTTTTCTTTACAGCGTAGCCCTTATTGCCCAATTACTTTTTGTAAAACATTTGATTTCGATATCTGTTATAGTTTCCGAGATATAGCGTATCGAATATTTCATAAAAACCGTTAATTTGTATGGGAGCTACCCCTTTTTTTGCCCCCACTTAAAAAGTTTTTTCTTTAAAGCGTAGCCCTTATGGCCCAATTACTTTATGTAGAACATTTGATTTCGATATCTGTTATAGTTTCCGAGATATAGCGTATCGAATATTTCATAAAAACCGTTAATTTGTATGGGAGCTACCCCTTTTTTTGCCCCCACTTAAAAAGTTTTTTCTTTAAAGCGTAGCCCTTATTGCCCAATTACTTTTTGTAAAACATTTGATTTCGATATCTGTTATAGTTTCCGAGATATAGCGTATCGAATATTTCATAAAAACCGTTAATTTGTATGGGAGCTACCCCTTTTTTTGCCCCCACTTAAAAAGTTTTTTCTTTAAAGCGTAGCCCTTATGGCCCAATTACTTTATGTAGAACATTTGATTTCGATATCTGTTATAGTTTCCGAGATATAGCGTTCGAATATTTCATAAAAACCGTTAATTTGTATGGGAGCCACCCCTTTTTTTGCCCCCACTCAAAAATTTTTTTCTTTAAAGTGTAGCCCTTAGCGTATAATTACTTTTTGTAGAACATTTTAAGTCGATAGCTGTTATAGTTTACGAGATATAGCGCATAAAATATTTCACCAAATTTGTGCAATTGTAGGAAAAATACCCCTTTCCCTGGTCCTATCTGAAAAAACTTTTTCTGTTAATTAGGTCCCTTCTTTAGGAGTATCCGTGCCAAGTTTTGTGGCAAGAGTGACTATGCTTACTGAGATATATAGGGATATATGCACGGATTTTGTCCTAACAAAAATGGGTTACTTTGGGTTTTCGCTTATATCTCGGTCAAGAGTGAACCGATTTAGCTGATTTTAAATAGCGATTGTTAGCGGGATATTTGCAATAGTTTGACACCATTAGCTGGTCTGTATCTTTTTATTTGACTCCGGAAACTTGATTTCAACAGACGGACAGACGGACAGACAGACAGACAGACAGACAGACAGACAGACAGACAGACGGACAGACGGACAGACGGACATGGCTATATCAACTTCCCTATCTATAAGGATCCAGAATATATATACTTTATGGGGTCGCAAATGAATAATAAAGAAATTACAAACGGAATGACAAAGTGATATATACCCTATCACTATGTGAAGGGTATAAAAAAACAAACTAAAAAGACATCAATAAAATCTTAAATTTCGACTGTTTTTGTTTTTAGAAGACCATAACACAACAAGAAAATAATATGGTCATCAAAGGTTTTTTGTTGCATAGTGTAATAAGTTAACAGTAGGTTTCCCCAAAACTCAAGGTTCGTTTTCTCATTTTCAATTCGCGATTTAACCATGATGGAAACTTTACAAGTAATGGAATGGAATGAACCTTTAAGGTTCATTTTAAATCTTCCTACGAACCGTGACACCCTACTATCATCATTTTGTTAACAAATTATCGCAAGTTTATTTGGCCTAGCGCATAAAGTAAATTGTCAAGCAATTTATACATACATATGTATGTAAAAAAAAACTTTAAAAAAATAAAAACTGTAAATTTACAAATATATCTTTGGATCGAAATAAAAAAAGAAAGAGTAATGGTGAAATTGAAACAAGGACAATTGTTTGAACATCAAGGTTCGTACCTTGATTCAGAGGGCCAACCAAGTGGTTAATGTTACCATGTTTTAAATGTATTCTGGATTCATAATGTACGATATGATATCATATGGTAATATTGTCATATTCTTTCATTTATATTAAATATTTAGGGGATTCACAAGGTGTCCTATTATGTCCTATTGTCATATTGTTATAAAATCTCAAAATGGTTTTGTTGTCTTTTATACAAAAATAATTCTTAAAAAATAATTCGTAATTTAATATGCTTATTAAATTGTCACAACAACTCCACATACATCTGCGCCGAGTGTCAAATAGTTGGCAAAGGCTTTTAAACCATTGTGAAATTTTATGACAATATGACAACAGCACAAATAGAACACCTTGTGAATCCCCTAATTATTTTAATTCAATAATATTTTTTTAAACGAAACCCATATTATTAAAGCATTCCATATTTTCAGAAAAATAACATAATATAGCATTATGCTGTCGTATTATACGTTGTAAGTCCACTAAATATGTATTTCTGAACCAAAAAAAAATATTTTAAAAAGGTGTGCCAAAAAGAATTGATAACACGCACGCACACCTTGTGACTAATATGCAGTGTGGCCATATTAGCTTTTTTGGAGCTAAATTTAGCTTTATTTTTCTTCATTAAGCCCGAAATATTTACATTTAGCCTTTAGCTTTTTTTTTAGCTTTTTTCGAAATTGGATTCAGCTTTTTTAGTAGTTTTTGAAGCTAGATAAAAGGTCAAAAATTTGTCGTATTATATTTTTTGGTTAAAATTTCCTTCGAATTTACAACATTACAGTTTCCGAACCATTGTTTTGTTTAATAATTTACTTCTAGCGACATTTAAAAAACGTGAAACAGCACAAAACTTCAATAAAACAAAGAAATAAGGAAGGTATGGTATTACAATAAAAAAAGTAAGAATTTGTTTTCCAAAACAAATACTTTTAAATGCGGCAATTTTAAAGAAAAAATGCAAATGCGACACAAACATTTGTTCTGTCTTTTGGTTAAATTAAAAAATGTTTTTAAGTATTGCTCAAAAATGTAAAACACTTATGTCTTTCGTTGAAACAAATTATTATATTAATATTTTTATTTAATAAGAATTTTAAAGTTTATTTTTTTAAAAAATCAAATCAAACAGGACCGAAATAATTTTTCAAGAAAAAAGCAGGCACAATGAAACATCGTAGGGTCAAGTAAAGCTCATCTTTTTGATGGTATTAAACTATATTTGTTGAAAATTTAGTTTTTTTTAGCAGGACGGTCATTTTTTAATTTAAATAAAAACGGTTAATAACGATAATTATTATTTTTATGGATAGGGTTAAAAAAATAATAATATTTTTTATTTTTTCATTTTTACAGTCATTGGTTTTAAATACATATTTAGACACACATGTACAAATAAAAATATTTTTAAAAATGCTTTCTTACAATGCAACTTTTTTACATTAAAGACTATTTTTTTTTCTTTTCTTGAACAAAATTTATATGAATAAAGGCATTTTTCATGATATATATATATATGTACTTATGTAACTTGAATGAAAATTTTCGATTTTTAACGAACTGTGTAGAAAAGTAGTCTCTTTATACTCGTTTTGTCAACAAACAAAAATTTAATTGAAGGAATATTAAAAAAAATTGCCACGTGTAAATGTAATCTTATTGTTTCGATTTTTTATTGTTTTCATGTGTTTGTAGTTATGGAAAAAGTTTGTAAATAAATTACTTAATTTTACGTGTTTTTGTAAAAAAATTAACGAACAAAGTGTGTTGAGTATTTATGTATATATAAAACAAATTTTCGTTTTTTGTTTTTTTTAATACATATCTTACAAATTAGTTTTTTTACCAAAACAGGCAGCAAATTAACACCTGCTTCAAAAAACTTTTGAAAAAAGCTCTTGTACATGCATATGTATATGAACACATATTATTTTTCTTCTTACTGAAGGTATGGGTCTACCAAATTTTCGTAAATAAAACCAAAATTTTAAAAACAAATTTTCTTTTAAAATATTTTTAGCACAAAAACGTTTCGTTCCTATTATGCGAAATGTCTAAATAACAAAGAAATTTTTTAAAAAACAAATAAAAATATGTAGCTTTATTTTTGGCTGTAAGTTTTTGTTTATAGCACTTTTTAGCTGTTTTTTAAACGTGATTTAGCTTGAACTTTACTTGAAAATCTGGTCACACTGCTAATATGCTTAATTTTGTAAAGCTTGTCAATTCCTCTGTTGTCATATAAAAAATATATTTTTTTTACCATTTCCATACACACATCCATACATACATTCATAATATGTATTACATACATATGTTTGTATGTATAAAATGCATCTTTTTAACTTTTTATTATTGTGATGCCAATCACAAATATTTCACAAAATTTTTAATATTTTTTCATTAACGCATGCATGTATGGATCCACGTGAGTCTGTGTGTGTGCTAACAAAAATATATAAATTAACATACATATCGTTCAGGGAAATTTTACTAATGAAATATCCAAAATCAATATTTTGTATAAACCGATTATATGTATTTAAACAATAATAAGAATCACAGTAATTTTTTTTGTAAAAAGCTACATGTGCATGTAGCTTTGAAGTTATTTTGACCATAGTGTCATTTCAAATTTGACGTTGAAGCTTTTTGATGGCGTCAAAATTGCGTCAAATCTACCTCCCGTGTAGCTGTTTATATTTTGTAGTATGCAGGAGGCTTAAGGCTTAAAATATAAGCGACATAACCTCAACGCCATAACCATATTTATTGAAAATCTAATTGAAAACTAATCGCATTTTCATCGGTAATGGCATAAGTGTGTATTGCTCTTGCTCTTCCTGCAAAATTTTTAAGAAGGTAATGCATGCATGAATGATACAACCCACATTTACACAATTTTTTCAAAGTTTTGAAAGTTTTGTGAAACAGGGTTTTTTGATGGAAATTTTATTTTATAAATCCTTAATTCATTAAAAAAAACTTTTCAAAATAAGACCGTTAAAATTTTAACTAATTGATTTGTTGTTGGTATTGCCTTCTTCAAATTTTATCGTTCTTATCTGTTTAATTTGCTTGACAATTTTGGTTTTCCTTTAATTATTTTAATATTATTTAGCACATATATGTATGTATTATTAAAAAATATATCGTTAGATGGAACGAAGAACTTTGCAACTAACAAAAAATTTCAAAACAATATTGATATATATTTTATTTAAAGGCACATGAAAATAAATTTATTTAATGTTAAATACAAAACTTGAAAACGAATGCCAGAAAAAATAAAAAATTTACAAGCACTGCCTTTGTAATTTAGAAAATGGGTTTGCTTCTCCTGTAAAATTTTGAGTAACGAAGTTACGTGATTTGGCATTTAAGCTAACGATATACACTTATGTGTTAACAAATAAGTTTGTTTTTTATTTTCATTATATTTACATATGTATGTATGACCGTATGAATTTATATGATTGTGTAAGTATGTGTGTAAATTTATCTTTTACTTTTTTTTAAAGGATTATTAAATGAATTTCTCTTTCTTTTTTATTTATATGTGATGTACACGTGCACTTATATTTTTTTCTTATTTTTTTATGTTGTTACATATGAGCATATTTATTTTTTGATAATTTCTAAACTTTATTTTACTATCTTTAGAATTATTAAAACTTTTATTTTGTTATTTTAACGTTGGCACACGTTTTGCAACTGAACTTGTTGCTCATTTTTTGTGATAATGTATGTTTTTTGTTTTAAATTTATAGATACGGCCTCTGGGACCGAGCGACCACCTCATACACTAATCGAAGATGTCTGCTAAATGAGAGATTGTGTGTGTGTTTGTGTTAAATTTTGTTAGAAAAATAAAAACAATAATTAATATGGGTTTTTAGTTGTTTATAACACTGGGCAACAGTGAAAAAATACACAGACGGAATTATATAGGTCCGATTCTACAATAACAAAATTGTGGTGAATAAAATTTTCGTTTTTGTTCTACTTTTCGTTGTCTCAGGTGTCAAAAAGATATGTAAAAGCAAACAACTTTGACAATACAGCCTCGATTAATGCATGATAAAAGTAGATCAGCTGCGCTCGTAACACCACCTGATCAACATAATTTCACCATGGGTCCGATTTTACTACCAAAGGGTATTAATACCCTATTTTCAGTTTGGCAAGATTTGTGGCCGTTTTCTTTTTATTGACATTAAAAGTTTGGGCAAATCTAGGGGCCCCACCCAAAATGGTGTCGTCAAGTTTTGTTTAAAATCTAATTTAGCTTCGTTTATAAAGCCCAATTACACATATTAAGCGCAATTGTACGAGTATTTAACACTTCATATAATAAATATTGTTACATATGATAAAAAATAATAATTTTTTCTTGTATTTTTAATCTTCATTTCTTGCAGTTAAAGTGATTTTACACGGTATGAATTTTACACATGACAGTGAAAACTCAAAATCATTATTTCCATAAGAGTCTTCTTTTGTGCGTTAAAAACATGTTTCTAATTGTATAACCAAATTGAGTTCAACAATAAAAAATTCGTCTTAAGGCTTATGTACACGAAATGTCGAAAGCTGCAGGCGTCTGTAGTTTTGTCGTAATTTTGACGTTATGATAAAGCCACTACGAATTATTTAAATCTAACTGGCATCAAAATTATGGAAAAAGCTTAATTTTTAAATTTCGTGTACTGCAGGCTTTAGAGTGAAATTTACTGGAATGGCTTAGGAAAAAACAGCAATTCTGATAAATGTTAAATTGTGACTGTTTTTGCTTAAGTGTGCGATACGTAAGCCATGGTGTCAAACTAGAAAAAAGTACCGCTAAACAGGTGGTTTTTGGTTTTTGTGGTTTTGATAACCAATAATTTTTAAACAATTAAAAAATTAGCAAATGTGTATTTTTGTTTTATATATTTACTATTACTTAGCCAGAGGAATAAAAAAATTTAAAAAGTTGAAAAGAAATGAATAAATATTTTTAAAGGTTTTTTTTAAGTGTATTTGGCCATATAAACTAAAAGATTCTATAGAAGAAGATTCATTTTTAGATTATGTAAGACGAATGATTACGTTCGACTGGTCTTAAAAAAGGATAAATAATTTTTTTAAACTCTTTAAAAATTAACTACCAAAAAAAGCTAAATATATATTATAGTTTGGTACTTTCTTATAATATTTTAAAATAACGGGTATAGAAATATAAAAAAGGGGTATGAACCTTTAATATATAGTCGGAAGTCAATTAGGTGGAAACAATTTTTTTTTTATGTTTTTGTACTTTTTCCAATTTTTAAGGTTATTACAAATATGAAATTAACGAAAGGCAATTGATTGGGTAGTCAAGAAGTACATTTTTGGCACTTAAAAATACAAAGTTAGCGACAATTTAGTTCGAACGTCAGTTGAGTGGTCAAAAAGTACTTTTTTCATGTTTCGGGACTATGACTAGAAATATTAACTTAAAGGCTATGAACCCAAATTACGGTCAAAGTTTATAAAGTGGACAAACAGTATCCATTTTCTTACTTTTTTAGGTGTTTTGAGATTATGATTACAGAAATAAGAAAAAGAGGTCTGCTGACCCCGATTTATGCCAAAAAATTAGACTAAAGAACTTTTTTATATTTTAAAACTTTTATTAGGGGACTATAAAATTAAGGTAAACAAAAAGTACTTGTTACATACTTTTGGTACATTTTTGCAGATTAAATTAACAAAGATTAGAGATTCTGGGTTGAGATGGTCTAGAAAATCATGCAAATCTTATTTTTTAAGGCCATACTTTGTTTTAGTTAACATTTAATATTGTGCTTTCGAAGTAGCGGGTTAAATGGCATTAAATTATTTATTTATTTTATTAATTACTCGTTTAATACAAACGAAAAAAATCAACACATACGTGCACACATGCATACATAAGTAAGTTACGTTTTTTTATTTAGAAGAGAACTCACCACGTTTCACCTTTGCGTAAAATATTAAAACATTTTCCAGATTTGTGAAATTATTGCTCAATCTTGAGTGATACTTGTGAAACAAACAAAGATCTACATTGTTTAATATATTTTAAAATAAGTTAAGGTTCAGCATTTAATAAAATAATAATGCTAAAAATATTGTTAGTTTTTAATTATCTATCGTCCATGTAAATTTGAAAAGAAAACACAAAAACTGCTGCCCCGTACAAATTCCACAATTCATATTCCTTATTTACTAATAGCCAGGGCAAGTTAAAAGTGGCATATGCCACCTAATGCCATTTTTGTAATTTTTTCCAATATTTTATAATCTACATCTTTTTTTAACGGTCTGGCAGTAAATTATTTAATAAGGGTAATGAGATGAAGAGCTTTGGTTATTAAAATGAACAAAATTTATTTTTATGGTTTAAGTTGCAAACTCCATACATATATTTATAAAAAATATTTTCTTCATTTGAAGTTGTTTAAAAACTCATGATTGTACTAAGTATGCAATTAAAAGTTATTTTATATAAACTGTTCTAAAATTTATTTTACTGTTTTTATGCAATTTTACATACATTTTTTAAAAAATTTCGTGCACTTAAATAAATAAAAAGTAAATCTTGTAAATTTTGACAGTGTTTTTATGTTTTTAGATAAAAAAAATATTAAATTTATTTATTAAGATTGAACTTACAGTTTTCGCTTTTCGACAACTGGTTCACTGCAATCGTGTCTAAAGTACCTCCCAGTAGCTTTGCTACGATCTCCTCAACATATTCTCTGATCTTCAGTTTTTGTTCCGGTGTTATTATAGGGGAATCAGCACCAATTTGACTTACACTTTCAAAATCTTTTGAAATTAATTAGAGAATAATGTATAAATTAAAAAAGTTTTATAAAATTTTTAAAAATATAATTAAATATTTGAATAAAAGGTAAACATAACTCCCTCTTATTTATTTCTATTATTTTCTTTCGCAGTAATAACTTAATCAGCTCCTCCCTAATTTTTATACTGTCAAAGTTTGTGACATAATATTTTTTCTCTAAAGAAGTCAAATATCTGGGTTAATGTTTTCTTATGGAATAGGGATTCTGACATCAACTTCATTTTTAAATCTTTGGTCTAAAACAAATAAAATGATAGCAACTTCAGGCTGTAGATAAATGGCATAAATTGCATTTAATCTTTTTTATACAGGGACAGCGTTACTGACTGACTGATTCATTATGGTACAGTCCAAAAGCCTAAAGCTAGAGACTTGAAATTTGGACTGCATTAGGTACACACAAAAAATTAAACCAAGCGTTACTTAAGTCAAGCCGTAGTGGTGTCAAAAGTACGGACGGATTTTTTTAAACAAAGTACTATTTTTTTAGTACGAATTTTTTACTTTAAGCCACATTTAAGCAAAAAAAAAGTTGGATTTAAGTTTGAAATCGTACTTGATTTAAGCTTAATTAGGCGTAAAAAGGATTAATCCAAAAATTAAAAGTATTTTTTTGACTTATGGGGCTTAATTAAAGAAGAAGAGTTTTATATTTTATTTTTTTTTCGGTAATTTCCGAAGCTACGATTTGAACTTGGGACTCTCCGGAATACACCACCAGTGCGCTACCATCTACACTACCACCGAAACACTTTGTTTTTAATTGTAAAAATATATATATAAACAACATATTTTTTCTGCTTGGTTTTTGAAGTGGTCCCAATCGACTGAATTCAAGAAAAATTAAGTACGGATCGTGCTAAAAAATTTCGGGTACGATTTTGGATAAATTCAAGAATAGCCCTCCCACGCTAATGTACCCTCTTTAAATATCGTTATCGTTGGATATAAAAAAGTTTTACTTACGTAACGAACTGTCATTGCGTTCACTTATTGGAATGTAAATTTCACTTCTCGCTCTGTTTGGATAAATTAATTTCTCTTGCTGAAATGATAACTGATCAGCTACCCACGATGACGTTTGGGCCAAAGATTCTTTGGATGTTTTACAAAGTTCACATTCCCATTGTGTTGTTTCTGAAAACCATTCTACGCATTTAATATTGCGGCAAATAGGTTTCTTACAGATGCAACATTTAACATATCTAAGAAATAAAATTTTAATTGATTAAATTTCTAGTAAAAAAAACTAATTAAATTGATTAAAACTTAATTTCGTACTTACGTGTTTTTATCTTCTGGATTAATGTCCGCACAGCAGACATTGCAAAGGAATTCATTTTCGTTGGATGATGGTTTTTGTTTTTTAATTGTTATTTTGCTGAAAATATATAAAACAAATTATTAGCCTAAATAAAAAACAACAACAACATTTTTAATTATTTTAATCCATTTAAGACGTAAAAATTGTTTGGCATTTATTCACTTTCTACAATAAATAAAGTAAATCATTGAAACGAGTTAAGTTCAAAAACCCAAAAATCATGATCAAAAAATAAGAACCGGTGATAGACATACATTCATACATGCATACATACATACATACATACATACATACATACATACATACATACATACATACATACATACATATTATATATTATATATTTTGATTTTTAAACAAAATGCCACATCAATAATGGAACTTAAGTGTTATTTTTCAATCCAACGTTATTGCACTCAAGGTACATGAAACAAAGTACAAATGTATATCCTTGGAATATCAATCTAAAAATCAGTAATTCCCAAATATGGGACTCTTAAGGTATAATAAAAACCAAACCTTAGATTTTATAAAAACCAACTCCAGTACTTTTGGAGACTTTCAAAATCTTAATAAAAAAAACATAAAATTTTAGAAAAACATATTTACACAAAAGAGGAGCACGCCATGTATTTAATTGAAATCAGTTTAATATTTAAGATTTTGCAAATTTTTTACAACTTTTTTACATGAGTTCTAACTTTGCTTATAGCAAGTATTTAATTTAGGGGTTATTAGTTACAAATATAAAAATTATTAAACAAAACTAAAACGCCAACGTCGAATGTTTAGTTTACTCTTCATACCCATAACCCACAAACGTGGTTGGGGGTATTATGAGTTTTTGCGCTTTCAACCATAACAATCGATTTAGAATCACTTCCCGAGTCGATTTAAGTATGTCTCAACGTTCATATCGGTAGCTGTTTATGTGTTTTTGAGTTCAAGGTACAGTTCGAACTTTTTGTGGATAAAATTTGGTGCATATAAGTTTTATTGTATAAAAACCAATCCAATTAAAACTAATAATAATCGACCTATTTCTTTACAAAGTCCCGCTGCAAATGAAGCGGAAGACTATACAAAATTTCAATTTCTGCATATAAATATGATCATTCCAATTTTTTGAAATAGCTCCTAAACAAATGTCCTTCCGGAATAAGCGCTTTGGATTATTGATGCAAAGAATATTATTCTTTATCAACAACTAGACAGTTGTGCGTAAAAATAGACTCGTATTTTACCCAAAAAATAAATTGACCAGTGTCTGTTACTATCAGAAATTTTGGATTCAAAGGTAAAAACTATATTTTGTTATTGCTCAGGATAATTTTTTTACTTCCAGACCAATAAAGATCAACAGGCCTTGAAAAAAGTAAGATGTTTTTGATATTTTTTTATTTTGGGTTCTAAAGGGTTAAAAAATATATTTATTAATACTTTTTACGTAAAATCATAATTCAAGTTCCCTTAGATTGTTTTCGGAAAATATGAATATTGTTTTGGAACCTTTTTGAAATTTTGTACTACTAAGTGCCCAAAAATGGGTAAATATATTGTGATACTTTTTTGTTTTTTTTGAGATCTTGAGTATTTTAAAATGAAAGAAAGGATTATGGATCCCTATTAAGGCCGGAAGTACATTTTCTCATGTTTGGACCTTTTTTCCATTTTTTTGGACTTGTAAAATATAAATTGAGGGTCAAAAGTCATTTAGGTAATTTAAAAGACTATCGTTTACATTTTTGGTACTTATTTTGCATTTTTTGGTATTATGGTGCTGGAAATGTGAAATAAAGGCCTGTTTCTGGCTCAAAATTTACATTTTTTAAGTTTGCAGAGTTAAAATGAATGAATATTTTATATATGCATTAAAAATTATTTTGTTTAAGTTTTTCTTTTTAAATAATTTTTTTTATTTGCTTGAAAACAAATTGATGAACACATTAATTTTTTAATTAAATCTTTTGTACAGAAATATTCAACCAAAAATTTTTTCCTGAATATAAGAGAGTATGCAAAATAGAAAATTAAAGCTTTTCTTGGGCTTTTTAGGTACGCTCCCCGTTAGAGACTCGTTGGTTTACCGTAAATTTTTTGTTGGGCTTGCCGGACTAGAACTTTCTTATTTATTTGTTATAGAAAAAATGCTGGGACTAGAAAAAAATACCAGCAAACTGCAATAATTCCACTTTTAAAGATTTTAACAGGGTCGGCAATCGATAATAATAAAAAAGGAAACATATAAATAAAAACATTTTTAATTTTTGTTTTTTATAAATGCGAGATCCCCACCGAACGTGCATTTTTAAAGCCATGTTGTTTACAAAACATAAATATTACAAAAAGATTACTTTGTGGTGGATTTAAAGTCGATAGTATTTCTAGAATTCGATGGCTCTAACAGTCTCCGAGATATTTCGTTTTAAAAATTTCCTCTTTTACAACTGTTAATATGGCTATAAAATTTTTTGGAAAAAAAATTTAAAGTCGATAGCTGTTTTAGTTTTCAAAATAGAGCGTTTCAAAGATTCATAAAAATGGTTCGTTTTAAGTGCAGGCTACTGCTTCCCTTGATCCTACCCAAGAATGTACAAAATGTACTCGTCGTTCTTAAACTACTCTGTAAAACGCTCGAAGACGAAAGCTTAAATATTTTCCCAGATGAAGCGCATTAAAAATTTCATAAAATTTATGCAATTGTAGGGGGTTTATCACTACACTTGCCCCTATCCAAAAGAAAAAACTCCAAAATTAAGTAGTTCACCGTTTTTGAAATGTTAATGCTAAGTTTTGTGAAAAACGTGGATATATTTGCTGAAAAATATGGGAAAAAGATAAGATGCCTGGATTTTGCCCAAAAAATGGGTTATCTCTGGTTTTTTTCTAATAAACAATCGTTAGCAAGATCTTTAAATGACGTTCTGAGTAGAATTATTTCTAAGAGTTTTTCAGCAGAAAGTGATCCGTCGGATTTTACTTGGCTCTATAAACTTGAAGCTTAATCGACCTCCATATCTATAAGGATCCAGAATATATATCTACTTTATTGAGTTGCAAATGAATATTGTAGAAATTACAAATGAAATGGAAAACTCATATTAGTTCTTATTACTATGTGAAAAGTATAAAAAGGCTATTTAAAACTTTAAAAGATTTTAAATATTTCGAATATTTAATATTTTTTAAGAATTTGTTGCACCAGTGTTTAATTGCACGGTACTGTATGTATTGGGGATAACAATTGGGAGATTTTTAAAAATCCCGGGATTCGGGATTTCCGCAATCCCAAAAAAAATCCGGCATTTCGCCTTCGAAATCCCTAGTATTCATATATAAGATTACAAACATATTTATATGCATGTGTGAAATAAACACATTGCATGAAGAAAAACTTGAATCTATTGTTGCTTACGTATGTACATCTGTAACTATATACTTTTTTATGTATATCTTTACGTACATTTAGCATGCACTTATTTAAATACGTGTTTTGAGTTTTCATTGCATAATGCATGCAGTTGGAAAATGCGGAAGTTTTTGAGAAAATGAAAGTCTTGTGTTATTTTTGGTTTTTATGTAATAAATTTATTTTGTTCATTTTAAATATATTTTTTATATAATTTTTATTTATTTCCTTCACTTATATAAATAATGAAATTATCATTTAAAATGCATTTCAAAATTTTTAGGAGAAATACTTATTTACATAAGTTTACATACATATTTATGTATATGTATGCACATAAATATGTATGTACATACATACAAACATACTATGTAAATATGTATGTATGTAAATTTATCACAAGTTTCAATTTTTAAAGGTTTTATAATTAGTTTCATTAAAATAAAATGTATTTTTTTTTAGTTTTTAAAATAAAAATATGGACATACATATCTACATATGTGTGAATGTGTCTTATAGAAAACAAATGATTTGTATTTTGTTTTTACCTTAGAAATAAAAGAAATTTTTAAAGCTAATAAATAAATTTGTTTTAAAAAAAGTTTTGGTGAAACAATAATAAAATAATTTTTAAAAGTACACCAAAGCAACACAAAATTATAAATTTTGAATTGATTAACTTTCGTTCTACATTTGATGTTTTACATAAAAAAGGCAAACCAGTCTGATTTAAATACATTAGTATACACATATGCATAAATATCACATACATATATATACAATATACATATTTGCCTGAATATTTAATTACATGAAATAAAACTAGGATAGATACTTTTGAATAGGTATAAGATTCAAAGAAGTTGTAAAAAAAATACATAAATGTACCCAATAAGCATTTTGGCTGAAATTCAAGTGGAATTACATTTGAAATCAAGTCACAATTTCCAATTTTCAGTGTTGAATTACAGTTGAAATACAGTTAATTTCAATAGCGATGTGATTCAAGTTGAACCGAACTTGAATCTGAAAATTTAATTATAAAATCATCATCTTCACCGCCGCCAATGATTTTCCATCAACTCTGTGCCATAAATAACGTATGCTTCAAACAAATTTGTTGTTGTTTTTTAACAAACTTCAAACAGACTGGAAAGAGGATGGATTTTAAATGTAATTCAAGCTTGGATTCACACCGGAATCCCAACATTGGAATTCACAAAAAATTTGTGCTTATTGGGTACATATAAAGTTAAAACTTTATTTAAATTCAAGCTGCTACAAAAGAGTACATTTTATTATTATAAATTAAAAATAATCTTATGCGTTTAGTAAGTAAGCAGGCAGTATTGTCAAAACAATCTATCTCAAAATATAATATAATGGTATAAATTTTTTAAGGTTTGTTATACATAGGTTCGCTTACGGCCTTTTTCACGATGTTCGATTTAAAATTAACAATAACTGTTATAGTATAATAGTATTTTTTAACAAATGGTTAACTTTTAGCCGACTCTTTTAAATCATATTGTTGGTAATCTAACCCACGAAAATCGTAAGTTCTTATATTATTGATGAACCTTATTGAATTATTTATTATAATATTATTGAACCTTAAGGTTTAATTATACGTGACTTTACCATAACCACAGTAAACAGCTGTTTGAACCAAACTTATGGACAACACTGTATTTGATTATAGGTGGCTTATCATTACGCCATAACCATAACCATAGAAACCATTAGAATTTTGGTTTTTATGGCAACGGGTATGGTTATGGCATTATGGTACGTATAATAGCTTTCTATAAAGTTCCGAAAATAGCATCATGCGACATAAAGATAGTTTAAAAAATATACATACATATGTACATACATACAAAAAATATCTTAAGCCCAGAATTTTAAAATTCTTTTTAGTTAAAAACGTTTGGGTTTTTTTTATTTGCCATCATAAAGCGTTATTGGCATTTACACACATACAAAGGCATGTTAAGCACATTATATTGTATGTCGTATTGCAAAATGTATTTTCGTAAGTTTTTTTTAATTTCACTGATTGTTCAACGTTTTATTGAGGAAAACTTTCATTAAACTCGTAGACATAAATGCACTTTACAAGAACTTTTATACATACATGCATATGTGTCTATGTATATGCGTTTGTAAACATGTAAGTATGTATGTATGTGCACATATACATGAGTGGCAATAAGTTTAATAGACGAAGCGAAATACTTCTGTAGTGTTTGTGTGATAATTGCTTAAGGGAAAATTAATTTGATTATTGGTATAATTGTTATTGTTGTATAGATTTTGATGTTGCAGCAAGATTTGTTGTTCTTGCTGATGCTGCCGGTGACGGTAGCGCATTTGATGTCTGGCCCAATGGTCATAGTTTGTTTGTAATTCTTCGTAGTAAATATCTTCCTCATATTCACCTGAATCATCGTAGTGATGTGGACGAATGAATAATCCGGCAGATGTTGTCATTTTCAAAAGAATCACTTCTGCAACGCATATTAGAACAAGTAAACTGAGTAAAGTTAAATGGATATGGCCCCATAATCCGAATTTTTCCCAACCGCCGCATAAAGATGCTTGTAGTATCATTTTAGCCAAATTCACTCTTTTTAATTCTAAGATTTATGTCCGTTAATTTATTAAATAACTTTTGTTTTCTTAAAGCATTTTTCTCGAAACAATATCGATGTGTAAAGTATAGGTCAAATGTTGCATGTGAATTTCACTTTTTTTTGGAATTTATTTTAGTTACACTTTGATTGATTTTAAACGCGTTTAAACATTTTTAAAAGATGGACTTTCTCGCGCGACTGTTACTTCTATATTGTTTGTTTGTAAACTTTCGAGTCATTGTACAAGCTGTTGTCTGTTTGATTCAGTTATGTGTTAAGTGGATGTTTCAGCTAAATTAAATCTATATACTTACACATGTATCTTATGTATGTATGTATGTAGCTGTGTGTATGAAATCAGTTTAACCCTTTATCATACACAAGTATCGATTACCGCATATGTCGCACATGGGGTTGCCAGACGTCACATACACTTTTTTATTCACGATCCGTATGACGATGTCAGGTTAAAACTTAACCGAAACTTTTAGTATTGGGTACATAAAATTGTATTTCGTGACATGCGGTTAACTCTTACTATTTCACTGAAAATCTGCCGGAGAACATCTAATGGTTAAACACTAACAAAACTGAAACAATTAAAATCGTTTTATTTTACCCTTCACATTGGTCTTTTTGTATCTCCAGTAAACCGATATCAGTAAGTTGTTTTCAAAATGTTAATATCTAAACAAAATTACTTTGTGAGAGGTTTGAATTCGATATCCGTAATAGTTTTTGGACATAGTGTGTTGGACATTTCTTAAAGTTTTCTTTTTGTATGGAATCTAAAATTCCCCCTGCTCCTTCCCAAATAATTAAAAGCAAGCTTTTTGTCGATAGCTGTGAAAGTTTTCAAATTATAACACATCAAAAATATTTTTAGTTTGTCGGTTTGTATGAAGGCTTAAATTCTCCTTGCTCCAACCCAAAGAATTTTTTTCTTACATATACGCTTTTCACTAGAATTACTCTATAGCGGGTTTAAAGGCGATATTTAATAGAGTTTTGTATATCTCAAAATATTTCAAAAAATTGTTTGTTTGTACGGGAAAAACTATTCCTCTTTTATTCTTAATTGCACAAATCACATTAGAACTTTTCACAGCTGGTTTTGAATTGATAGGTATAATAGTTTTTTGAAATACAGTGGACGTCCAATAGTACGAATTATATAATGTCAGGCCCTTTCGTAATACTGGAAAATTCGTACTATTGGACTACAGTTTTTCCCCCTATTTATGTAATTACAGAGCCTTACATTTTAATTGCGTACCCCTACTGGAACATAAGAATTTCTTTTGCATAAAAACCATTTGTATAGCTTGTCTTCCATTTTGAAATTCTCCAGGTAACATTCGGTTACGGGATTTAATTGAGCCTGCTTCAGATTAAAGCTTCGCCTTCTGCTTTTTTAGGGTGCAAATAGTTGATTAAGATAATCCATATTTGTAAGAGATTTCATAGAGATTTTCCACTCTTACAATCTTCTATAATTTTTATTTTATTTTGTAAAATAATTTGTTTCTTTCATTTTAAACATTTTGCATGTTTCAAACGAAAAGACACTTGGTTCTCTCTATAAAATTTCATACCAAATGACTACTATGCATTTGTTTGTAGACCGAAAAAAATTAAAGAAAACAAAAAACAAACTAAAAAAGGATAAAAAATTTTACAAAAATTCCATTCATATATAGAAAAACAAACATATTCGTATTATCGAATAGTAAAATTTTTTTATTCGTACTATAGAAACGCCAATGCAAAATATTTGCCTTTCTTACTATTGGACTTTCGTAGTAGCGAAGGTACGTACTATTGGACGTCCACTGTATAGCGCATACAAAGTTTTATATATTTAGTTTTTGAACTACCATTCACCTTACAACTAATTGTTTTCCAACACGTTGACATCATACTAAAGGTTCCTTGCAGCACGTTGCAAGTCGATAGCTGATACAATTTCTGAGATATAGCGTATCTTAATTTCAAACAGTTTATGCCACTGTAGGGGAGCTACCACTTCTCTGACAATTATTACAAAAAAATCAAATTTCAATTGTTCTCTTTAAAGTGTTTGTGTCTAGTTTTGTGGCAACATTGGCCATATTTTGAAATACTGGTCTGTAACGAGCTGATATTTCCTTACCATTTTTATAATAATTTATTTTTTCTTTTTTATTTTAAAAATGAAAAGAAATTTTAAAAACTTTAAAAACTACAACAATAAAATTTAAGCCTGAAAAAGGTAGTTCTGGACCCCATGTATAAGTCAAAGGGTTAATTTACGGGTATATGACAGAGTTTACTAAAAGTTAAATTGAACTGCGCCACATTATTATTTATTATTTATATAAATATAATTAATATAATTCACATATGTATATGTATATTTACGAAATATGATTTTGTTACTTTTACTTTGCTTCTTTCACAAAACTTGTTTTAATTCTAAATAAAAACAAATAAAAAAAATTGTTGTGAATTTAAGTTGGGTTAAGGGCAAAGCTGATTCTATGTTTTATTTTATTTTGTGCTGTATCTAAACTTGTATATATAAAACAGCTATTTATTTAGTTAATTATTTTGGATATCAAATTATTTATTTATTAAAAAGAATAAAAATTAATTTGTAAACAAAAAATTAATTTCTTTTCTCTTTTGATTTTTTTTACCTTATTTATCGGCAGGGAAACCGAAAAAATACAATTGTATGCTTTTGTCGTTAAATAAGATGACTTCACGATATTATATAAGTTGTCATTAGGTGTTAAAATCAAAAATAAAATGAGTGTGAGGCTAATATGTTTTAAAATTTCGAAAAAACACGAAAATAAATTTGGCAGTGGTATGGCTTTAATAACTTTTAGAAATTTTTTTTTAACCATAAGATTTTGCATTTTATCAGAGTTGCATGTCTGTACTACACAGTCGTTTTTGTTTATTTTATATATGTATATATGTATGGAATAGTGTAGACCCATAATGTAAACCAAAAATTTTGAATTTAATTATTTGGCAATCGTATCATTGTAATTATTTTACTTTTCCTCTGCAAAATCCAATTTAAATATAAAGACTTGTAAAATCGTCTTAGGGAAACTTAACTTTTTAGGGCATATATTATTTTTTGTAGGCAATTTTACTGGAATAAATGTTAGGACCAGCATGATACGGCAACCATTAATATTATTGTGTTTAATTGGCACAATAAAAGGCAATGAAAAACGCCAATATTTGTTATATTAAAAACTTATTTTAAAAATTGTGAATGCTAAATTCTCCGACTCAAGGTTTTTCCCGTATTTTTGTCCCTTTTTATTAAACACGAAAATGAAAGCTGGTGCATTTTTCTATGGAAAATACTTAATGTTTACATACTTAAGATATTATCTACTTATTATATTTTTAAAGTTTATAACTTTTTTTTGGCTTTTAAAAATTTTTTTAAAGAATTCACTAAGCTAGGACTTGTGTATACATTTGACTTTTAACATTTTATTTCCGAATGATCAACGAAGTGGAGCGATCTTGAATATTGAAAATAAGTATACGATCTTAAATATTGCATTTTTCTAATTTTTATTCGTATAAGCTAATTTTGTTTTTATACCCCTTCAATAGTGATAAGCGTATATATCAGTTTGTCATTCCGTTTGTAATTTCTTTATTATCCATTTGCGGCCCCATAAATTGTCTAAATATGTATATGCATTCTAGATCCTTATAGATAGGGAGGTCGATATAGCCATGTCCGTCTGTTGAAGAAATACCAATTTGAAGGGTATATAAGATTCGGCACAGCCGAATATAGCATTTTTACTTGTTTTACTTCTAAAGTCTAAAATTAGCCTAAACGTACAACGAGGGACATTTGTATTTTATTTTCTACTGCCCTAAAGTATGCTTTAGAAATTCTTCACTTAACAAATTTAATCATTTGTTGGAAAACTATTTATTTAAAGATACTTTATAAAATGTTTGTATTAAGACGTGACTTTTTTAATGTTAATCACGAAATACTTTTGTTTGTAGATTAAATTTCTATGTAATTTTGCAATATTTTTAATTAATTCCCACATATTATCCAATATTTTTGTTTTTACTTTCTTAAATCCAAATGTTGTGCTTATATTAGGGTTTTCTCCCGGGAATTCCCGCTCCGGGAATTCCCGGGAATTTCAATTGTTTATATTTCCCGCTATCCCGGGAATTTTTCGCGGGATCCCGGGAATTAAAAATATTGGCAGCTCGCTTCTTTTACATTAAAAAAACAGCTGTTTGTGCTTGGCTTTTCATTTTGTTTAAAAGAACAGATTTTTTAATTGTGATTTTTGCTTAAAAAGTTATTTATTGTCCTATTTTTACAAAGAAATTTACGTTTTTAAGGTATTATAAGAAAATCAGTGTATGTGTTATTTAAATACTTATAAATAAAGAAACTGGTTTAGATGGAACATTCAATTGCATGGAAGTTTTTTAAAAGAAAGGCTAACGATGCGGCTGTGTGTTCTTTATGTGCAAAAATTATATCGTGCAAAGGCCGAAGCACCAGCGGATTAATGCGTCATCTAAAATCATTACATAAATCGGCCTGGGAAAAGGAGACAGCTGAACAAGAACATCAGGGAGAACTGCCTCAAAATATAAGAAAAACTCAGCCTACGATAGATACGTATACAGACAAAAAAGATATATGTACTATTGTTGCAAAATTAGCCGCTATGGATGGGCTTTCTATTAGGTCAATTGCAAGAAGTGATTACATCCGTCAGTCGATGGTACGTGATGGAATAAATCTACCGAAAGCAGAATTTGGAGTACAACAGTTAATAATTAAAAAATTTTTAGAAGTAAAGGGTGATATTATAAAGAATATACAATCTAACTTAGTCAACGGCGGTAGATTTTCATTAACAATGGATGAATGGACAAGTATAAAAAATAGGAGATACCTAAACATAAGTTTATTAGGTGACAAACATACACTTTTTAATCTGGGTATGGTTTATATACCTGGTAAGTGCGGAGCAACAGAAATAAAGAAATTAATGGAATCTCGCCTAAAAGAGTACAACATAAATTTTAAAAATCATGTAGTATTAACTATTACAGATGGACCTAATGTAATGAAAAAGTTTGTTAAAGATAGCCCAGTTGATGGAATTTATTGCCTTAATCATGCCATACACCTAGCAGTTGTGGACGTTTTGTATAAAAAAGAAAGCAACATTTCTGAAAGGGAATCGGAATTAGACAACAGTGACGTTTTTAGTGATGATTCCCAAAACATTGAAAATGATGTCGTTATAAGTTGCAGTTACAAAGAGGTGATAAATCAGACGCGCCGTATTGTAAGAATATTTAAAAACAGTCCTGTAAAAAACATCATACTGCAAAAGTACGTAGTTGAAGAACAAAAAAAGGAACTGTCTCTTCAGCTAGATATTGTTACTCGTTGGAACTCAATGGTGCCAATGATAGAAAAATTTTTGCTTTTAAAAAATTCAATAAAAAAGAGTCTTATTGATCTACAAATGGGTGAGCTTTGGGTTGATGAAAATATTATTACCTTAAACAACATCCTTAAAGTCTTGAAACCTATTAAAGTAGCTATTGAAAGGTTAAGCAGCCGCGATACGAACATTCTTATAGCTGATGCAATTGTCAATACTCTATATGAAGAAATGCAGTCGATTCCATCTTCTCTTGCCGAAAAAATGTCACAAGCTCTTTTTCAACGTATTGATGAGAGAAGAGACAAAAAATTGTACACCTTGATGAAATACTTAAAACAACCCGATTTCTTTGACAGCAATAATGAAAAAAGTGCATTTTCCTATGCTTCTAAGTTCTCAGTTATTGGATATGCTGAAAATATTTTTAATCGTCTTTTTGGTGGGTCTGATAATGTTAGGGAAACTGAAGGCCATGATGATGTTGCAAAATGTGTTTCCATAGCGGAAAACACATTTGAAGAAGCTTTAAATATAGCAATTAAAAACGTAAGTTCGTACTCTCAGCCCAACTGTAAAACTAAAAAATTTTCTATTAAGAAAGAGTTTAAGTTTTTTGAGGGAAGTGGTCAGAAAACACAAAATATTGAGTATTTGTTTAATGCACTTCTAACTATTCGTCCAACTTCCGTAGAAAGTGAACGGGCTTTTTCTATAACAGGACAATTTGTTAGTAAAATTAGAAATAGACTTTCTGATGAGTCAATAAATGCCTTAAGTGTATTAAAGACTTATTTCATAAACCAGAAAAAAAATTCATGTTGAGCTTTTTCACATAAATTTCTTTTTCAATTTTGTTTTCTTTTGTTTTAGTTTTCGATCTCATATATTGAGTACCTGAATTATTTGTATTTAATTTTTATTCATTTATTTATTGTTATGTTTGTGTTGTTCAAATAATAATTAAAAATTTTTTTATTAACAAATGAATTTAAAAGCAACGATTTATGTTCCTTATTTAATTTTTTTGTTATTAGTTTAACTTACCGTTTTAGAAAGTAATTTTTCACTTTTTAATAAAAATGTATTATTAACTTGAAACAAATTTAGGTTTATTTATTACTATGGAACGGGATCCCGGGATCCCGGGAAATTAAAAAATATTTCCCGCTTTCCCGGGAAACAAAAAAGTGCGAGAAAAAAAAAACCCTAGCTTATATGTATGTATGTATGTTACCAGCAATTTGTTAAGAGCAACAATTGCATCTATTTGTTCATTTATTTATGCAACTACAAGCATAAATATTTACATGCATATGTACATACTTACGAACATATTTATATATGTATATACATATGTTTTTATAATTATTTTATTATTTTCTACACTTTAAATCAACATATTTATACATCCAAATACAAATGTACATAAATAAAAAATACCAATAAATATACCAACGATGTTATTGCAATACTCATTGCATTTTTTTGTAATTTTGTAAGTTTAGACCAAATTTTGTTGTCAAAGGGGTTGTAACAAATGTTAATAAAAAGAAAATATTAACTAAAAAAGATGGTTAAAAAACAAACACTGCGTATGTGATGCATTTCAATTTGATCGATGTCTGTTAAAGAAATTTTATACGGATTGCCGGATATACACATTTATTTATTTACATTAAACATTCAATAAGTTCCTCATTGTCAAATAACTTGGCCGATTGGTGTTTCTCTTATTTTGTTTTTCTGGCGTTAGAATGTGATTAAGTAACTGAAAGAAATAAAATTCCTTTTTGTGTTATTTTGTGTTTCGATCAGTGATGTCGCATTCTGTTTTTAAGGGTTGCTTAGATGTTTTCCCGTTTATTATTTAATAGTGTAATGTCCGTGTTTTATTTGTCCAATATAAGGGCTTTGATTGACTTATAAAATTGCATTCGTAAATCATTTTTTATAGAAACTATTAAAAGTTTTTCAATATTTTTGTAATTCTTTTAAATAAACCTTCTTTAAACTAATCTTTATCGAATGGGCATTTAATAATGTTAAGCTGGAGTTGACTCATCTGGCACTGAATTCAGTTGGTGTCCCACCATGCCTAGTGGACTAGATTGATGGAATGCTGAAGGGCCGGCCGAATTATCAATGCGAACCTAGGTAAATTCTCCATAAGGAGGGTTGTCACCAAAAGAACACCACAAGAGGAAGTCCTCTCACTGCTACTTTGGCTCCTGGTCGTCAACGAAATTTTAAGAACCTCCGAAGGGATGGGAAGGAAAGTGGATGCCAACAACATCTTTGAAACATAATAACAAGAACTACCACTTATCTTGCTCCCTTCCAAAAAGAAAAAAAAAATGTCTTCAATTTAGCTCAAAGTATATTTGCCGATTTTTGTGGCAACAGCAGACATATTTACGAAGATATAGACATATTTATGGGGATATATTCATGAATTTTGTTTTTGCTGATTTTAAATAGCGATTTTTTTAAAAAATAAATTCTACTTTTGTCAACACTAGTGTAAAACGGAAATCAAAATTGTCCAACTGAGTATTTCTGTTTTGTTTTTTTTTAGGTAAAACGTTTGCAGAATTTTAATTAGACGCTTGTCTAATGAGCAAAACTTTAAATGGACAGTCGTGTTTGTCACCTTTTCTCTAACCAAACAACTAAAGAACTCTGTTGGTTTCTTTACCATTAAAAAATTTTTATAAAATAATAAACACGATGTAATACTTAAATAAGAAGGAAATAAAAAAATTAAAAAAAATTATGCACTTTATTATCAATAAATGTGAACAAATCAATATGCATATACAGAAACATACATCCTAAGAGACCATATTTAAATCAATATATAAATGTGTCATGTCATAAGCCTTTTTATGAATATTACTTTAAATAAACATTTTTATTATAACCTTCACATAAGTGATAAGGGTATACATCAGTTTGTCATTCTGTTTGTAATTTCTTTACTATCGATTTTCGATCCCATTAAGTATATATATTCTGGATCCTTATAGATAGGGAAGTCCGTCTGTCACTCTGTACGTCTGTTGAAATCAAGTTTCCGGAGTCAATTTAAACACTACGGACCAGGTCAAACTATCAGAAATATTTCTGAGATGATCGATATTTAAAATGAACAAGATCGGTTTACCACGGACCTACTATATATAGGCAAAATACTGCGACCGCCTCAGTTTTTTTTTTTTTTGAACACACACACAAATTCCATACCAAATAGGTATCAAATAAAAAAATGGTAACGCTGTTAAACATGTATTTTGGATGGGCATTACCGAAAACGAAAAAAGTTTTAAGTATTTTTTAAGTGTCTTCCTTGACGGCATCTTAAAGCCTAAATTATACGTATCATAACATAATGACAAAACAGCTGATAGCGAAATATGGTTTGTTGGGCTTTTGAAAGAACTATTGAACGTTTTCGTTTGTTTATAGTAATTCTCAATAAGTTTATTGAGCTTATTATACAAAGGCAGAAAATATTTTTGAGGGTTTTCAAGAATTTTGTTGAAGTCTACTGGCGATTTGGTGTAAGAACCAATGAAATGCATATAGACAAACTTTACCTATACAAACCCTATAAATAGAAAAAAATATAATAAATAAGACTATTTTTTTAAGCTTTAGGCCTATTTATATGTTTATTTTTTTTTTGCAAAATTTTTTCAATATTTCGCCACTTCGTTGTGTGGCATCATCAGGAGGTTATTTCAGTTAAATATTAAAGTTGTTATTTTGGTTTTAAAATTAGCTGTTGGCTTTTCGAATAACGATTATAATATTCAAAAAGCCAAAAGCTAATTTTAAAACCAAAATAACAACTTTAATATTTAACTGAAATAACCTCCTGATGATGCCACACAACGGAGTGGCGAAATATTGAAAAAATTTTGCAAAAAAAAAAAATAAACATATAAATAGACCTAAAGCTTAAAAAAATAGTCTTATTTATTAACATTAAAAAGGTCAAAAAACTAGAAAAAATAGATAATTAGAAAAAAATATATTTAAAAAAAATGTGTTTGAAGTGAAGTGTTTGAATTTCAGGATGTGATAAGAAGTATATGTAAAAAAACCCCCTGAAATTCAGGTACCATGGTTGATTAATAAGGTGACCTCGTCCCTACGACAACAACTTCCTGTATAAATTTTGCTTGTATTTTGTTGCTGCTTTATTCTACCAAAGTTGTCAAAATAGTTGCTATCACACAAACACATAGTATAAACAACCATAATATAACATTATTAAAAATTGGCCAAGGTAAGCTAAAAAACATATGGCGGAAATAAAAGTCAGCTGATCAGTTGCTCCTACCTTGTTTAATGTAACTTGAACAAGCCTTTTGGAAAAGATTTCACGAAAAATTACTAAACTTAAAACTTGTTATAAACTTGTTTATGTAGTGTGTGTGTGTGTCTGTATACGCAACGGTTTTTAATTAAATTATGGTGGCCTGCATTCACTTTGAAAATGTTATTATATTTTATATTATTTTATTATATTGCCAATACAGATTGCAATAAACGTTTAAGTCAAAAACTTTTTATTAAGAGTCTTTTAAAAATATAAAAGTTTTTCATCCCGTTTTATTCACGGAAGCCTGCAATTTGTTTAATAAATAAAAATTAGTTTTATATCTTTTCATTAACATATTCATGAGCACAAGTCAAAAAAAATGTTTTTGTTATTGTTGTCGTTTTAAAATAGGCAATAAACAGGTGCAACAATTAACTACCATTTTTTAAATCATGAAGTGGGATAACTTCATCTTTCTAAAAAATTTTTAAATTATGTATAAGAAAAAGCGTTAAAAATTTGTTACAATGAAAAGAAGTGATTTACAAAATGAAGCAGATCGCTGTGACTGACTTATTAATTTTAAAGAAATAACCATAAACATTTCAAAAAATTTGTCGAAAATCATAATTATGTCATACTCATACAACAAGTGGTTACAAATGTGTTTGTAATTTGTAGGGAAAAGAAAATAATAAAACGTGTTTACAAACCAATTTTGATTTGTGGTTGTTTTAGTTATTTTTTGTAACATGTGTCTCCAATATTTGTAAAAAATATGAAATATAGGCTGTCACTAGTTTTGTGCCGAATAATTTCAACGTCATGTTGCAAGACTTGTGTAATTTTGCAAATTGGAAAGTGTATATGATTTTTTTTTCTATCTTTCTGATTGACAACGTTTCAGCTCAATCCGACAATGTTAACACGTGCCTCATTGAGGTTAAAGTCTTTTTCTTCTTCTAATTTTTGAGACCGTCTATTCCAAAAATCTGACTTGTTACCTATTTGATAGGAAATTTCATTTTTTTATTAATTTTTATACTAATAATTTCTTGCTGAAGCTATTATGTTTCACATTATTTATCATTTAACAAGTGGTAGCAAGAGTTTCAAAAATGGATGCCTGGACTGCATTATACAACCCAAGTATACACGGAATTATAAATTTCGGCCACTGGTCTTCAATGCATAGTGTTTTGTAAAGAAATCAAAATTCAAGTAAGTCAGTCAATTGGACTTACCTTAATAACTCGTTGGCTGTTTTAGTTATAAAACAAACACTTCCAATTATGGCGATAACTGCAGTGATACCTGTTATCAGGTTATTGCCGCGAACAGGTGGGAACTCTATAAAGTTCATTTGATTTCGCATGCCCGTTTAAGTTTTATCAATTAAAAAAAAAGAATTTTTGTCTTTGATTTCAACCTTTTTAAGAATGTTTTGAAATAAATTGTAACATATTTTTTAACGAACAAATTTTAAAATCACATGCTTTTCACATTTATAACCTTTTCAATACAAAAAATACTTTCGGGGATTTTTTTTTCTTATTGTTTGTTTTTACGTTTTTATGTTGTTTCCATTTCTTGCATTTCTTTTATGTTTATGTCTAAAGATTTATAATTTTGTTATTATATCCTTGACAAAGTGATAAGCGTTTATATTAGTTTGTCATTCTGTGTGTAATTTCTATAACATCCATTTGCGATCTCATTAAGCAAATTTGTATGTTCTGAATCCTTATATGTATATAGGGAAGTCGAAATAAAGTGGCGGAAAAAGTTTTGGTGTCAGAAATATTTCTAGACAGAAAGTAATTTTAAATTTAGAAAAATTGGTTTAGTACGGACTGAAATATAAACGAAATTCTGAAATAACATATTTTAAGAACAAAATCAATGCATATTCCCCTATATATCTCAGCATATATATCGCCTCTGTTGCACAGAACTTTGCACAGATACTTCTAACGTCACGACTTAAATTGGGAAACATTTGGTTACTTCCCCTCGTTTGCACAGAAACTATAGCAGATATCGAGTTGAAACCTCACTACAGCGTAGTGTTAGTATAATATGCATATTTTGAAAATAAAAAATTAGTTAGATAAAAGCACGGGGACTGGTGGCCCCCCATACAAAAAAAGAACAGTTTTAAATAATTTTTGAAACACTATATCTCGGATACTATAAAAGCTATCGACTTAAAATTGACTACAAAAAATAGTTCAACAACAATGCATACACTGTGAAAACAAAACAAGTAGGATAAATGAAGGGGGAGTGGTAGCCCCCAGATATTTCTTTTATGTGTTGTTTATTTAAAAGAAATCATTTTTGGATAAGAGCTCGTGAATTGGCATCGTACACACAAACTTTCAAATTTTGTACAGTTTTCTGTTTCAAAAACTAGAAAACTTATCGACTTCAAACTCGCCTCAAAATAATTTATTAAAATATTTGCCGTTTGCAAACAACTTGGATAGATCAGAAGGCCAGTGTAAAGGGTATTAAGATTTGGCACGTCCGAATATAGCGCTCTTACGTGTTTATTTTGCCGATTTCTATTGATTCTTTAAATTAAAAAAAAAATATCAGGAAAATTATTAAGCCATAAGTAGCTCTCTTTGGTTTTATTATATTAGTTTGTGTTGAAAACTTGGTACGTTCTTTAGTTATCCAAGTTTAAGTAAAAATTTTACTTTAAGTTAAACATTTGAATTTTTCAGTTTTTTTTAATGAATAAAAATGCATTTGAAAGTAACACAACCACACATTGCAATTGTAATTTGTTTATCGACATTTAAACAATTTGCTAAAGTCAATGTTTTAAAGCAAAATACACATGTTTCGACAAAAAAAAAAAAGATTAATTATTTTCAGTTGTACTTATAACAAAGTTTTGCTTTTCTTTATTCAAATGCAAATTTAGGTCAAGTTTACAAATCACTACGCGATAAATTGGATTTTTGTTTTGTTATTGTTAATGTATTCAAAATAGAAAAAAATTTAAATTTCTTTCCATTGTTAAAGGGTTAATGTTTTGTTTTGTTTCTTTTTTATTAATTTTTAATTTGAATTGTAATTGTTTCACACGTTTTGTAATGATTACAGCACAAAAAATTAAAATTTTTAAATTTAATTTTCTCACATACATCAGGTGTTTGCGTAAAAAATAATTTTTAAAAAATATCACAACTTAAGTTATAATTCATAGCGGATACTGACTCGACTTGTTATTAGTTTTAGGCCTTAATGTTATACATTTTTGAGTTTTAGGTAAGATTGTTAAATAATATATTTATCTTTTTTTTTTGTTCTCTGTCTGATAAGCGACCATCAGTCATATTATACTGATACTGATTAAATGTGAAACCTAATTCAACACACAACATACACATGTACATTAGGGGGGCTCTTATTTGTGTGACCAAATTTTACTTGAAGTGTTTTAATTTTTGCTTGCCGGCCAGGCTTTTATTCCTCTATGACAAGAAATTAAATTTATTAAATTTTGAATCCATTAAGTTTTAATAGGCTGGAAAACGATTTTTAAAAATATTAATTTAAAAAAACTAAAAAATATTTAAAAAAATTTGTTTTTCTTAGTTTTTGACAAACAAAAGTAAAAAAATGGAAAAATTAATGTTTTATCCATACTGGTTATACTGGGTATTTAAATTGTTTTCGGGTCCACTTAAATTCTTGTATTTACCCCAACTTTGTTTATTTGCTTTTTGTGAATATTTAGAAACAAAAACTTGGCCGGCGATATATAAAAATCCGATATTTTAAAATTAGAACACTCTTAATGTACAGGTGTATTTTATAAAAAAAACTAATTATTTGTATTAACTTTTATTTAGAAATATATTTTTTGTATTCTCATATATGTGGCTGTATGCGTTGTTATAAATGCACACATACATACAAACATGCAGTCATATTTGCTTTAACGTAGTTAATATAACGACTCCATTATTTATTTTAAAAATTCACATATAAGTGTCATATATTTTTGTATATTTCAATGTTAATATTTTAAGTTCTTTCAAAAGCAATTGTTTTATTAAAAAACATTTATCTAAATTATTTTATTATTATTGTTATTTAATTTTGATTTTTTTTTTAACTTTATGTGACTAAAGAGGCACAACAAAATATTTATGGGTTTTGCATTCTCGTTACAATAATAGAACTAAACATTTTATTGTCTTCATTTTCTATCATATAACAAATATTAGTTGTATGTCAAAATACCATAACCCTTTAATATGGCAAATGTACCTTGAAAAACAAGCAAAACCACTATATATTGGCCCTTTTGTAAGCCCAGTCATCCGATCTAGCTAAGATGTTTAATAAAAATTAATTTGTGACTCTTTTGTCAACAGCTTTATTAGTTTTTTAAGTATAACTCTGGCCCATTTGTATAGGAGCTTCTACTCCTCTTGCTTTCATCCAAAATGTAGATATTGTAAAACATTTACTTTGTAGAAGATTTGGAGTCGATACATATGTATAATAGTGGCCAAAGTAACTGAAATATTTTGGGATATATGCATTAGGTTTGCCCTTAAAAACAATAATATTTTTTAAAATGATTTATTTAAATCTTTTTCATATCTTATAACAATTTCTATTTATTCGGCCTTAAATTCATTAATAAATTTGTAATAGCTAAGAATGGAAATTTTTATTAAAAATCAGTGATGAAAAATGTGGCAAAATAGGTCCATTTGTGGCACTTTTAAAAGTTTGATGGCCTTGTGGTACTTTTTAATCTATTTCGGCCCTTTTAGCTCAAAAAATATAACTAACTGTATTATCTAAGTCAAACTGTTAATAATTGGAGCACCAAGTTACAGAACAGATGGGCAGTTCATTTTTTAATGTAATTTTCTCCCTTTTTTCGAACACTACTTTTATTGACAACATTGATTTGTTTGTCAAAAAAAAACTCCTTTTATTTGCAAATTTGTCTTGTTTCATTTACATATGTCTATCAAGTAAAATACAAAAGAAAAAAACAAAGTAACGGTAACGGTAAATAAATTTATTTGCCCTTTCAAAGGTAAATTGGCAATTTGGCAAAAAAAATAAGCTTAAAAGGCATCAATTAAGTAATCACAAAAAACATCAGGTACGATTTCTTGTCAGCACTATTTCTATTCGGTACTACTGCAAGTTGAATGTAAAATGAATTGTGATCTTTATTAGAGAAGAAGAGTTTTATTTTTATTGTATTTATTATTTGAACAATTTGTATCTGTTCCGTAGCTGGGATTTGAACCTGGTACTCTTTGAACTGCAACACCAGCGCGCTGCCATCTAGGCCAACAAAACATTTTGTTTTTAAATGTAAAAAGATATACTTATATGAACAAGTTTTTTCTGCTTGGATTTTTGAAGTAATCCGAATTGACTTGATTTTAGAAGACCTAAGTACAAATTGTTTTAAAAATTTTAAGTATAAATTCAGGAATAAAATTCTTGATTTTAGAATGCGTTTTTCTTTCTGTGTAGGGATCCATACTATAAATATACTTAACGGGGTTGCATATGAATATTATTGATGTTACAAACGGAATAACAAACTGATGTAGACCCTTATTACCATGTAAAATGCACGTTTACTATTTATTGCCCAAACTGAAACCTTAATAGCAGAAAGCAAAACGACTTGTTTGGTTTTTACTACAAGCGCTTACGGTGCAAAAAATCCCAATAAATATTCTGAAAATTTTAGTTTGGCGCCGGCTGGAATAACAAAAATTTGATCACTTATTTTTAGTTCATGAAAATGAAGACTCAATAACAAAATAAATGTCAAAAAAAAACTTGTGAGGTGTTTCTATTCTTTCCCACAAATAAATTTAGGTCTTTTCCAGTTAGTTCGCCCTAAGTTGTTCATTGTAAAAATAAAAACTGATTTCTAACTCTAGTGAATTATGTGATATTTTATTGAAATTATGATATCTTATGTATGTATGTACATATGTATGGATTAATTTCGAAATTTTTTATTGCACCTTTTAAAAGCCTTCAGTGCATTTTGATTAAAATGTAATATGATGTCGAAACATATAAAATACTTTTAAATAATTTTTTTTTAACTGATAATTTCTGAAAAGAACACTCACACAGATGTAAAATATAAAATAAAATTACATTTATTTTTTTTTTTTTGGTTTATGTGAAACATTTTTATTTCATTTTCGTAGCACGAAATTAATTATTTTTCGTGCAATTTCACACTTAGAATAACAACACAAAGTTTAAAAACAAAATACTTGTTGCAAAGGAAAAAAAAATAATATTCAATTTGAAAAACGGCGAAAATAGTTTGTTTATTTTTTAAATTAAAAAATGGAATTTTTGCATTATTACAAAACGAATGCTGCCTTAAAACAATAAACGACCTAAAATGCCAGTTTGATTATTGCTTCAAAATAAGGTTTTGACATGTCGGGAGATATTGATTCTCTACCACCAAACATTTGTTGTATTTTGTCGCAAGTATCGTAGCCACCCTCTCTTTGTTTTAATTATATTTTTTGTGTTTTATTTTTCTCACAGTATTTAATTATTTTATTTATAATTCCTTGCAACTTTACAGATTAAAATTTCAAATTTAAAGGTTGCAAAAAAGCAGTTAAAATGTAGACAACAAAGTAAGCCCTTGTGATTTATTTTATATCTTTTGCGATTCGTGCACGCTATCTATCAAATCTAGGTTCTTTTTTATGTATATAATTTGAGCACGTCTGTATGTGTGTGTGTGCATACACATGTATTATATATACAATTGTGTAAACTATATATCGTTACCCTAATATAGAAAGGCGGTAACTCGTATTTTTAAGTCGAGTTTTTATTGGCTTATTGTAGTATGTGAGCAGACCATTTATCGGAAAAAACCAAAATCTGGGCATATAAAAAAAATACGAGTTAGGTCCTTTCTATATTAAGGTAATGATATACATATATATTACAATAGTAATCTGTATGTTCATATTAATGAACAGAGTTACTGATTGATCATGATACAGCCCAAACCTATAAAGCAAATTGATTTTAACTTGGACTGCGGGTAGCCGATATATAGGTCTACTAAGACGTGTTTTCGAGAAATTCGAGTCCTAAGGGTAAAATTGACCAAATAGGGGATCATAAGTAAGTTAATATCTTTTTAACCATGCTCAATAGAAACAAAACTTTAAAAGTGTCGTATTTTATTTACAAAAAAAACAAACCTGTGTCTGGCACTTTTTTGAAATCATAATAGAAATACTTTGTAGAAAGTTTGAGTTCAATGTGGGGGTTACCGCTCCCACGCTCCTGTACAACTAGTTTTTCTTCCAGAATGGAGGTATTTTTAACAACTACTTTGTAGTAAGTTCGAAAGTCGATAAATTTTATAGTTTTTGAATGCCCCAATTGACTAGTAGGCAAGTGGGGCAGGGGGTTGCGGGTTCGATTCTCGCCAGAGACTTTGGAAAGTCTGCTTCTTCCTATTCTTCTTACTATTAAATTCTTTTCAAGACTTCCGATTTACTTCTATTTCCACTATATCTTTCTCTACACGTATCACAAAGGGACTGAAAAAGTGGACCCAAGTGAGCTGTATCCTTTTCTTTTAACGTCTGCCTGTTCTACCTAACCTAACCTATAGTTTCCGAGATAAAGCTTATTAAAAATTTCGAAAAAAAATGTTTCGTTTGTATTAGGCTACCGCTTCGCCTGTTCGTTTCCAAAAAAATATTCTTTAAGTTAGGTCCGCAGTTCAAAGTATTTGTGCCAAGTTTTCTGGCATCAGTGGCTTTATATTAACTGATATATATAGGGATACATGTATATGTATGGATTTTGTCCTGAAATAAATGGATTAATTTAATTTGGTTTTATCCCGGTACGTTGTTAACCGATCTTGATTATTTTAAATAGGGCTTTGCCAAGGAATATTTCAGATATTTTGACACTAAAACGTGTCATGTTGGATTTGGCTTGTTTGATTTTTTGCATATTTGGCGTTTTTCAGGTCATAAGTCTATATCTGAAATTAAAGACTTATATAAAGGTCGGAAATAAGCTAAAAGATACTCATTTTAAAATTTGTAGTATTTTTTCCCCCCTTTTTCGAGATAATGACTTTAGAAATTTATAATTTAGAGCTATTGATCTAGAATCAATTAAGTTAATAAAATGTATTTTGTTTCATATGTGGTAGATTTTTTTTTTAAATTAAGGAATATTAGCCTCGGAATCATAAAGGATGACATTATGCCCCTCTCTAATAGAATTATAATTGTATGGAAAATCAAATCAAAATTTCACTTCATAATGTTGTTTTAAAAAACAATTAAAATTGCTCTTACGAAGTAGCGGGTTAACTGCTAGTAACTGCTAACATTTAAAATTATTATAATAACTAAGTTAAGTTAAGCTTACATACTAAAATACTAGCAAAAGTACATTCATATGCATGTATGTATGGATTGAGCAAGCGTGGTGGAAAAAACGTGAAACTATTTGTTTGAAAACTATAACTTTGTCATCAAACAATGTAATGGAGCGTTTTATTAAAAACTTACCTTAAACGGTTTCTTATTGCCAAATAAAACTCTCTATCACGTTCCAAAGCTAAAAGAATACATTGATATTGTTGAATGCGTTTTTGTAGTTTCATATTGTCACTATCAAATTGTACACCAGCAATACCACTATCGAAGCTACAGTCCAATAAAGCAGGACTGCAACTGCTACTTTTGCCACTATCCGAGGAAGCTTTGTCAAAACTTTTTGCCGCTTTCGATTTAGGCTTTTGATTAAATTCTTCTTCCTTTACTGTTTTTAAATCTTGAGGATTTTTTTTTAAGTTTCTGTTTTTACTTAAACTTAGGGACATTATTTTTGGATTTTAAATATTTTAATATTGTCCTTTCTTAAGGTATTTTATTATTTTTTATTTTTAACCACTTTTTGAAAAACGCATTTCTTTTTGTATTTGTTTCAATTACATTTTAATCACTTTTGTTTTTGTTTTTAATTTATCATTTGCTCTTTATCACAAAATTTTTTTGATTTTAAAATATTTGTATATAAACATACTTTTGTACATACATATGTATACACATACATATTTCGTTACGTTTTTCTTTAACTATTTAAAATATTTTAAAATTGTTTTCTTTTTAATTACTTATTTTATCAAAATTTTTTGTTGTTTATTTGTTATTTAGTTCAGTATTCTTTATTATTTGATTTTGTTTATTGTTTTATTTTTACTTCTTTTTTAGTCCGCTTCAACAGTTTTCTCTTAGGCAGCGTCATAACAAAACTGAAATTGAAAAAAATAAATTGTAGTGAAATAACAAATTTATTTAAGTTAATAAAAATTCATCTTAAACCACGTTTTAACATTTTTGGTTTTAAATGACTTTAGTATACATTTATACATTTTGGCTCTAGTATACATTTATATGTTAAATTTTAATATTTTTAAAATTTTAATTTAAGAAAATATAATAAAAATATAAAACTATGTATTTAAGGCTTACTTTTTCGAATTTATTTTTATTAATAGTGGCCAACCATGTTTTGTTAAATCTTTGCTTAAGCAAAATAAGGCTTATAATTTTGTAGAAATCTACGTTTTATACCTACATACATACAATACATACATGCGGACATATGTACGTGGGGGGGGGGGGGGTATTATGTGTTTGCGCAGATGCTTTAAAACTTCTAAAAATTTATCAGTCACCGTTCGACTCAAAATTATTTTCGGAGTCGAATAAAGCACATCGTTGGGTATATTAATTGTAATTGAAGTACAGGTCGTATTATTAAACCCTTTACATAGTGATAAGGGTACCTTATAGAGTATCTACTCAAACAATATTCGCTCGATTAATCGGAGAGTTTTTAGTCGATTAAATAAAAGCTCATACTCAATGTCTCTTTAAATACTCCTTGATTTTACTAATTTTAGTACCTCTTGCTATCTCTGTTCAAGCAAAATAATAAAAAGACGTGTTATTTGACCATAACTCTACAAAACATTTTGTTTTGAACGCATTTTGCATGATAAAAGTACTTTACTTTTCAATTACGTTAATACGAAGCGTAAGTGATTATACATAAAGCTCGGCTAACCAGCTGGATAAACACCAAAGTCAAAAATCCTAGCGCTGAGGTTACAAGATAGTCTTAAGTACTATAAAGCAAATAGAATAAATACTACATAAACAAATATATGACGATTTTTACAAGAACTGCATGTATGCTGCGTATGTCTAAAAGTTGTTGTTGTAGGGACGAGGTCACCTTTTTTTATACACTTTGTAAGCAATACTATTTTTAACTAATACTCAAAATTGTTTTTGCTAGTTGCATAATTTTTTGGATTTTTATTACCGAAACGTATAATCGTAATACTGCTATCGAAGGAAATAGTATTTTTCGAAACAAATTTTTTCGGCATCGGTATCAATATCGGAAACCAATTTAAAACGGTATTTAAACGGTATAGTATATATAACTTTGCGTGGAGACTTTAAAGACAGCAAGCCAAATTAGAGAAAACTTTTTTTGGAAAGGAGCATGTAAAGTAGTAGCCCCCTACAACTGCACAGGCCTTAAGAAATTTGTGAAGTCCTACAGCTCGAAAACTTTTATAGTTAGCGAATTTTAAACCTGCTACAAAGAAAAATTTACTTAAAGATATCTCACATCGCGTAATTTCCACTCCCAAAAATAGCTTTATCTGGCGAAATTTTTAAAATTTGCTTGAAATTTAGGCGACTGTTACTTTTTTACTTTTTTTATGTTCAGTTTAAACGACATTAAAATTTGATTTCTTTTAAATATTTTAATTTATTTTTTACTATAATACTTAACTTGTTTGGTTCAACTTATGTAGAAAGTTATTTGGGGTGTTTGATTGATTAATCTTGGTGTCTGTCATTAAATGCGAATATCTTCTACTTACACATTTGTATAAAATTTCTCTTACATAAATAAGTTTCTATCAAATATTTGTTAGAAAAAAGCGTCTTTCTTTAGAAAACGTAAATATGTGTATGTGTAAGTACATGCGTATGTATGTATGAGTGTAGGTGTGTAGGTAGGCTGACCTAAAAAGCGACTAAATTCTGTTTAATTCCCAATAGCACAATTTAACCAAAAATAGTTTGCATTCGAATTTAATATATACCCCTCTAATTTCTCCATTAATTTAAAAATTATTTTTATATTTTTTATAAACAATTAATAGTAGTATGTAAGTACATACTATAATTACATATGTATTTCTATATCTTTAAATAATTTTTTTTATTTGGCTGCAAGTACATTACTGAAAAAGCTACAACCGGAAAATTATTATTAAAAATGAAGTAATTTCGGTATTAACCAATACAATGTGTTTTGGAACGAGCCACGACTTCTCGGCAACACTCTTTTATTCGAATGTAAATTTGTTCTTTTAAAACAAACTTTTACTAGGATTAGAATACTGAAATTATATTCATATTGTATATTGTTTAGACCGAACTAAGCACACGTATATGTTCTCCTTTTCTCATTCTCTTTGCATTCACACTAATACAAGGTGGGCCAAAAGAAATCACCCTATTGAAAGACGCTCTTATTTTTGCAAATGGCGTCCAATGTCAAATTTGTTTTGACATTTGTAAACTAGACAGATCTAGAATACAAGTGAACAAGTGATGTAGCAATAGACTCCCAAAAACGCGAAATAATCATGTCTATTTTTTGCGTAACAACTCGTCTGTGGTGTAGGCGCAGCACTAGTTCTGTCGCCAATTCCCCGGTCGTCTGGCACCGCTACTGTGCCGTTTGGCCACTTACCTTGAAGAGTATTGGACTACATGATACGCTGCCAAGAGTGGCGGCCTCAGAGTGCCCGTTCTGCCGAGAATATCAGCGCTGTTGGCGAGAATGTGGAGATGTCACCAGAAACACCGTGCAAACGCCGGCCCTCATAACTAGCCATCAGCCAGTCGATCCTAAGGCGATTTTTGGTCAAATACCTGCGTATATTCCCGTATAAATTGCAGTCTGCGCATCAGCTGATGCCTGTCGACCGCCAAACGCGTGTAACCTACGCCAAAGCCATCCTCAATCTCGAGGCCGGAAATGACGATTTTTCGACCAAAATCATAATGAGCGATAAGGCTCATTTCCAATTCAACAAGCAAAATTGTCTCTTCTAGGGCACCGAAAATCCACAAGTGATGCAAGAGAAGCCATTATAATCTCTCAAAGTGACTGCATGGTGCGCTGCTTACGCTGGAGAGGTCATCGGACCATTTTTTTTCAAAGGCGCAATTAGTCAGACGACAACAGTGGACGGTACGCGCTATGGGGCCATGTTGGCCGAGTTTTTTCTGCCGCAATTTAACAATTGAACTAAAGGACTTGTGGTTTAAACAGAACGGAGCAGCGGCACACACTGCGCGAGGCGCAACCGATGTTTTAAAGGCGGCGTTCCCAGGTCGCCTCATCTCTCGTTTTTACGATTTACATGGACCCGAAAGGTCACCCGATTTAATCGTTTCAGACTTCTTTTGTGGGGTTTTTTGAAGTCCCTTGCGTACGTAAACAAACCCGAGACCCTGGAAGCTCTCAAGTACAACATTCGACACGAGTGCGAGAATCTGTCGCCCGAAGTTCTCGCCGAAGAAAATGAGAGCCAAAAAACATCGGATGACTTCTTTTGGCCCACCTTGTACTTTCAAGGGGAATCAAATAGCCAGCTACGAGAAATCGTTGCTGGTTTCAAAAATGCTTTACACTCGAATTATATCGAATCAATTAATCGATTTTTGTCATCCCTTTGCGTTTTTTTTTTGTAATTTAATTGAAGAACTAACTCTCGAGTAAATGCAAGTTGTGTGAGGCCCCATCCTCTTTTTTCTTCTTAACAGAAAATCTCGGCATACAGAGTCAATTCAAAAGAAGTGTACACAAATTGAAAACAAAACCTTCGACCTTAGAAAAAACTTTAATTTTGTTGGCCTGCGTAACTAATTCAAACATTAAATTGAAAGATATTTATTGCTTTTAGTAGGAAATCATACGACACGAAATGTTTAATTTTAATTTATACACTTTAAAAAAATCTATTAAATTTTCTTCACTTTTTAAAATTAGGCACGTCGCGGCTCGTCGTCTAAACATAAAACAAAAAATTCCAACAATCATTCAATTTTATGTTAAACAAAAGACGACATATCGCACGCTCCACTGACCCACTAGAAAATTTTAATGCAACAGGTTTTTGTTAGTCATATTGTTTTAAGTGCAAAAATACATACTTATGTGGGTATGTTTGTTTGTATATTCAGGTTTGATTTAATTAATACGCATATATATATGTATGTATGTATGTACATTCATTTGAATAAATATAAGTAAATAGTTTAGATATATTAAATATGCAAATTAAAACATACAAATTTTATTCTTTCTCACGCTTTAAATAAATTTGTAATTAATGCAAAGCGTACCAACTGACAAAAAGGTAATTCAAATGTATTTATGTATGTTTACCAGGGCTGAGACATTTCTTACTTAGTAATCGTATGGAATCCTGTAAAGATTGACTCTTTTTACTCCTAAATACATATACATAGAGTAAATTTGAGTTGGCTTTCAGTTCGAAATTAGAAACTTATTGGTTTGGGGCATTTCAATTGTGATGGGTGTGACTATTTTACTCACATTTTTTCTTATAGTTCAAATGTTTTAAAATTGTCATTATAAAAAGACTGTGACTTCCAAGGACAGCTTCTTTTTACTTGTTTTAAAGTAGATTGACACTTAAGCAACATAATTTATAATCATAATGACCACTAGCAGTGTGCGTGAACTTACAAATTTTAATTTTAAAAGATATTGGCGCATATTCAGAAATCGTAACTAAAGTCGAAACTTATTAAACAGAAACCAAAAATAGTTCATAGATAGTAAAAGATCCTATTCACAAATCATAACTATCGCAACAGCTGTTAAAAGCAATGCAACACTGTATTCAATAGATTTTTGTTGACTAAAAACACATCTCTAGTTGGTTTTCTTTTTTGTGTGATTTTTTTTTGGCGAAATGGACGCAATTAGTAAAGAAAATAAGGTAAGTTTATTATTATTGTTAGAAAAAAATATGTATTTATTACTTTGGGTATTTTAGAGAGACTCAAATTGGTCGCCAGATGAAAAATTGTTGTACTTTTCAATTATGTAAATAATGAAATGACATCAATCTGCTGTTCTTTAAAAGTATATGTTAGTTGACACTTAGTTACTTGTCGTGCTGAGAGTAATCAACTAAGAATAACTTAAATACGTACTTAATAAGATATCATTTCTAAATATGCGCCATTGTCTTTAAGACGGGCTTGACTCGTTGAATTTAAATGATGCTTTAAAGTGTATTTTACTTTTTTTGATAATTTATTTCTACAAAGAACAAAGGTTTTCTTAATAAAAATACCCTGCAAAATGTAACGGGTGTGACATTTTTATCGAAACGTAAAAGCGAAGAGCATATTTCTCAGTACCTACTCATTTTAAACTCGTGCCTAATTAAAACAAAATAAGTTATCACTATGTCAAAGGTATAAATATGTACCAATTTACTTGTATTTTGATTATTTATTTATTCTTTCCATTTTAGACATAAATTCATCAGTATTTATTTTAATAAAAAAGAAAATTACTTTTCCCCAGTTTGGGCCATTTTACGTGCAATTGCTCTTGAGTAAAAAATAAAACAAAAAATTATTTGTGTTTGGGCACCTTAAAACATCAAGTCAAGATAATCACATTTCGTGCTCATCAAAAAGGTAGATTTATATCGCTATGTCGTCAGAAAAAAATTTTGTTCGTTTCCCTGCCAGAACAGTGACAGTCATTTGACCGGTCATATGACCGACACATATGACCAGTATATCAGTCATTATTTTCTATCGTTTTCTTAAGGGCGATGTGAAAAAAATGACCGAAAATTTGTGTACGTGTGATCATGCATCTCCCTCGCACTTTCAAAAATGATAGAAATATTGGTCACAAATGACCGCAAAAAAATGTTTTAGTGTTAGTTTCGGTCGCAAATTTCTTGTAGGGTCGTTACTCGGCTCCACCTTAAAGTATAGAATTTATCACACACTAAATTAAAAACAGTCACAACTCAAAATCATTTATTTTTTCCTAAATAAATTTTTTTAGTAAACACGAGAATTTCGTTTGCATTCCAGTAAGCTTCATTTCAAGACGGTCTCTTTTACTGTTGCGCTAAATTTGGTTATGCAATCAGAACCATGTTTTTTATAGCTATCGCCTTCAAACTTACTAGAAGGTAGTTTTCCTTTATTTTGGAGAACATTTTTTTAAATAGGAACACGGGATGGGGCGTTCCCCATGCGAACGAAACAATTTTATAACATTTTTTTTATTTTAAAAACCTTTTTTCATAATATGTATTACGTTTAAAAACTAATTATGCTGGGTTGGATGACTGGGCAAACAAAAAGACCATTTCGAAGGGTATATAAAATTCAGTACAGATGAATGTAATTTTTAAATAACACAAGACTTTTTGCATTTTATCTGACGATATGTGTACATATGAACGTAACAAAAACAATAATAAAAATGTATTAAGACAAGAACTGGGGTCAACAAACTGATTTGCATAGTAACTTTATCGCATTAACTTTTAAAAATAGCACGATTTAACAAAATCAATAAGTATAAAAGAACTTTGCTTGATTTATTTAAATTATTTAATTACTAATGCAGATTTAATACATACATATAAATAATTCATATACATAACATAGAATAAGCATGTATGTATGTATGTCCATATGTATGTTTGCAGGGTTCTTTAAAATAGACTGGAGCTCTAATATTTATTTTTTATTTTATTTTTTTTTTTGTAAAGTTTTAACTTACATTTTTTGTACATCTGTTTGACAAAGGTTGTATGTTTTTGCTATTAACAACAAAATAGAAAAAAAAGGTAACTTAAATTCTGTTGCTTGTTTTGTTTGTTTTTCTATTTCCGTTTCAATGAATTTATTAGTTTACACGAGAAGCATAATGGATTTAAAATTTTTTTTTTGGAGCGTTTTGTCCTCCATATTAAACAGCTGCTGCCGGCCTGACCGTTTGTTTTAAACTAATTTTTGTTTTGTGTACGAATTTTTAAGTTTTATTCAATTAAATTAACTACATAAATATGTATGTATGTACATATGTATGTGCCTATTTTGTTTGTTATCAGAATACATATACACATTAATCTATTTATTTATTTACATTGTATTTACTATGTACATCATTGGTATTACCATATTAACTTATGTATGTATGTACGTACATACATACATATCTATTTTGCCATTGTTTTAATACTGCTTTTGAACACTGTTTGTTTTTAACACATTTGTTTAAAGTTTTTAACATTTGGTTTATTTATTTATGAATATGTATGTGGTTATGTTATATTCACTTATTCCGCGCGTACTTTGGTTGTCGACGAAAGTATAAACGTGAATGACTGTCTGATGTTTGGTGTTCATTGATATGTTGGTTGCTTCAGGTCTGTCCGTGAAATTGGTTGGATGGTTGGTAAGCCGGTCAGTTTATTGTTTCTTTTCACTTCAAGTTAAGCTATTTTTGCTTTTGTTAGTTTTTATGTTTTTTTTTTGGGATGGCAGACAGACCGACAGTATATGGGGCTTAGCCATCATCATTAGCATTGTCAAATCGGTGCTTTAAACACTAGTGCCCACAATCATAAAAGTTGTAGCAGGGTGGCTAATGAAAGCAACTACCAAATATAATAACGTTTTGATAAGATGTCGCACATTTGTCACCGTGGGTGTAGGCCACTTGAATTACCGCATATGTTTTTAAGTCATTCATAAAGTTTTTAAAAATAATAGAATTCAAATGGCCTCAAAACTTGGTGACACATGTACGACATCTTATCAAAAAGTTATATATTTTTGGTAGTTGTATTCATCAGCCACCCTGTTAATGAATATGGGCATGATACTTTTAGTGCTTTCATTTGGTACTCTTTGATGTCATCAGATGCACAAAATTTACCTCTTTTCTAACAATTATAATGCAAGGTGGGCCAAAAGAAGTAATCCAAAGTGTTTTGGCTTTCATTTTTTTTTAAAAAACTGGGATTCTGTTTTTGGATTATGTTTATTTAAAGCTTTAATATTTCGAGAAGATTATATCGGTCAAATGGGCGCTGCAACAATTGATTGCTATACAGGCCCGTTTTATGGCATTTTTCATTACTTCGGCGAGAATTTAAAAAAACCCCACAGAAAAGTCTGGAACGATTAAATCGAGCCAATGTCAATTTCTAAAACGAGCGATGAGGGACCCGGAAACGACGGCTTCAGAATATCGGTTGTGGTTTGCGCATTGTGTTCCGTTGCTCCGTCCTGTTGGAACCATATGTCCTCCAATCCTAGTTCGTTCAATTGCGACAGAAAAAACTTGGCTAGCATGGCCCTATAGCGCGCACCGTCAACTGTTGTCGTTTGACCAACAGCGTCCTCGAAAAAAATGGACCGATGACTCCTCCAGCGTGAACCATGCAGTCACTTTGATTTGTGACTGTCCTTGGATGGCCTTGGGTGATTTCTTTTGGCCCACCTGTTATATTTAAACATATGTAATATATTTAAGTTCAACACCTAGAAATCTGCAAATACATACACAAATGGGTTATCTTGCTGATTTCAAATAGAGGGTTGCCTAGAATTATTTCTGATAGTTTGACACCAAAACGTGGTCCGTTGAATTTAATTTGGTAGCAAAAACTTGTTGTAGACAGACAGACGCACAGACTTTAAAAATTCATAGCGCTGGTTGTCAACATACTATTAGCCATGTAAACATAGACAAGTAAGTAAGTAAGTGCAATTGTGTGCAACAATGTTATTAAACTATTGTCATAATAAAGACAATGGCGGCAATTTAAATAGCACAGCGGCAAACGAGTTATTAGGCAAACTGAGCAAAGAAAAATAGGGCTAAACTGTAATTTTTAATTTAACTTTTCTAAAGAGATTTTCAATTTTTTGATGTCAATGTGTTCCACCGTTACAATTATTGATTCGTGTCTTATAAAAACCTTTTGACCTTAAAATATAAACAACACTTAAGAAGACTTTATAGCAGCATAAGTTTTCTTTAAGTTCATCGCGGTGACTGTGTTAGAAATTTTTTTATTAAAGATAATAAAATGATAATGAATTTTAATATTTTTTAAAATCTTTTTCCTACATTATGCCACTTAGAAGTGAAATTTGCTTTTGTGCTTCTTCTTCTAAATAAATAAATGTCATTATATTCAAGTTTTATAAAACCTTTAATTATTCATATTTTTTTATTATTAATGAATTAAGAAAACGTGATATGATAATGTAAAACTTGTTTTCAGTTATTAAACTTTATGTTATTTACTTATTTACATTCAGAATTCTAAAAGTTTTATTGTTATGTTTACATTTGAACTCAAACCTAAACTTATTCTGTTGGCAAAAAAAAAATATCAAATTAATAAATTTCTTCTATTACAAGTTGGAAAAATGAAATTCCAAAAAATAAAGACAAAAAGAAATGTTTTATGAGTAATAAATTTGAAAATAAAAACTATTTAGTAAACTGAACAATGTGAGCGGGTTAGTTCTTTAAACGTTTTTAGCTCTGGATTTAATCGTTCAGTTTATTTTGTTTGTGTCTTTTCATTCATGTTTCTTTGAGTTTATTTTCTGTTTTGTACTGAGCCCTTTAATAATTTAATTTTTTTTTTAATAAAAATAGCAATTTTTTCGTTTTACCGATTTTGGTAGTTTTAAATAGTCCCGTTGGATTTGACTTGCCCCCGGAAGTTTTATTTCCACAAACGGATAGACGGCCCAGGCAAAATCGGCTTCCCTATCTCTAAGGAAATAATTATTGTAGTAATTCCAAACAGAATAGCTAGCTGATGTATACTCTTATTACAATAGAGGGTATTAAATAGAAAAAAAAGAAGAAAATTGGTGAAATTAGGAACTGTTGGCCATAGCCAGTCGTATTTGTGTGCCTATATGTATGTACGCATTTTTTACACAGCACAAACAACTGCCAAATTTAATCAAAAATATGTAATAAAAGGAGGCAAACTAGGGTTCAACAAAGTTAAACGTTTTGACTGAAACACAATAACGATCATTTACCTCTAAAAGGCCATTTTGAGTAAAATTTTTTTAAAGAATAAACTTTAAGTCCAGCTACTCTGAGTTATTACCCTTCACATAAGTGATAAGGGTGCAGTATTACCCCCACTCCCATTATTTTTCCTCACAAACATTTCAGTGGAACAAAGCTTTCATACTCTATCTTCGTCACCTAGCAGGGTTGCCATGCAAATTTTATATTTTTTAATCGCTCCCGAAGGTTCCAGGGTGCTTCTACAAAGGTCAAATGAAAGACCGACCGCAATTAATGATTCCTCCCAAACAATTTTGTGGAACATACTTGCTTCCTATCTCCAGCCACTAATAAAGTTGCCATAAAAAATTTTTTTAAAAAATTAGGATGGAAACCCCTACAACTTTTTCGGAGTGCGTGCTTTTCACTGTGTGTTTATCCTAAAAGATCCATACAATATCAACCTGTGTTGTTGTTACTTTTTTGGTTAGCTGTCTTTGTTATGGGGTTTGTTGGTGCTCGTTTTATGCACATGTAAATTCCGCTGGCATGGGTTCTTTGAAATAGGTCATTACACAAAAATTTTTTCCGGAAAATTGTATTAATGGTTATAGCAAAATTACACCCCAACAGTTATTATTGAGTGAAATTAAATTCAAACTATTTTATGTTGTTTTCTTTTTTGGCTGAAATGTTGCCTTAATTCTGCCTTATGCCTTCCTTTCTGTTCTTTTCTAAAAAAGCCAACATTGTTATCGGATCACAACTTCTTCGACCAGTAAATTACAGCTTTAATTTTCCGTAAAAAAAGTACTCAGGCAGTGTGAATAAATTTGTTTATGTCGTTACAAATTAATACAGAACTACATGATTACAATAAAAAAATAGTCTTATGTTACATTGTATACAGACAGATGCAAAAATATCCATATGCCTCTATTTAAGAAATTATTCTTAATTTATGCTGCTTACGTTATAATAATTCCAATTTAAAGAAAACGATAGTTTTAGAATTGAAAATATTTGTTGCCAGAAAAATAATGTTCATATGATACTGTTATAATAACGTGTTAAATATGTTTGTTGGGTATTTGGTTACCTTTAAGAAAAATATATGACTTTTGAAACTTTATTATATACTTTTAGGCTTTCACTGATTTTTTTTCTTCTGTAAAATTATTGTAAAACTGTGTTTATTTTAAAGTTTAGTTATACCTACTGAACTTTAAATAAACAACAATGAAATAAATTTTACTTATTGTGATCATTCTGATTATTAAACTTGTTTTAATACAAATATGAACATTTTAAAACGTTTGATTGTAACCATTATTCAGACACGCAGTGAATTTTAAAAATTTAACCTTTATTATAATTTAAAACAAGAAATTGGTGGAAATTTAGGAAAGGGCTTATATGATTCATCAGTATAATTTATATATGTAGGAATAGAAGTTATTGGAGTCCTGAATCCAATAGAGAACAAAACTGCCTTAAACTTTCTTCACCACTTCGTAAAGAGATTTTTGAAACGATAAACAGAATGGAAAAACTTTGATCAACTAAAACAGATTTTGTCTCGAAGCAAGTTTCTGAGAGTATATGTGGTGACACTTCGTTTATACATAAATTTTATTTTAGTTGGAGTAGCTTGTGTTGTGAAGTTTAGAAATTTTATAAAGAACTTAAAGCGAATATTAATTATTATAAATTAATGACTGTTAAAATTTCAAAAATCAAAAAAATCCCTTCTTTTAAAGCTGCCATAAGCCTTGCTTCCTAGATTTTGTAGTCTTCATCACAAGAACTTTTGTTTTCTGATTTTTCCAGAGTTGTCTAAACCGGATGGCACCATGCTGAAGGTGGCCGATGGCAAGATGTACCTACCATTAGCATATCTGCCCTTTGACGCCCCGACATTGTATGAAAGTGCTTCCTTGTGAAAATGCATAAATACATAGAAAAAATTTGTTCCTTCAAAAAAAATTTAAGTTGACTTAAGTTCTTGGTCTAAAAAAGTAAGTTATCTAAATTAGCATTAATATTTTTAATAAGACTAACGCTAATTAGGTGAAAAATAGAAAAATATTAATTTCTTTATTTGCAAAAAATAAAAATTTAGTAAAGATTGAACTTAAGCCTGAAGTAATAATAACCAAATTTTCTTAAAGCAAACAGGTCAACTATAAATAAAAATCTAATTTTTTAGGGAGTTTAGAAATTTAATACCTTAATTTTATTAATCGCTAAACAAACTATGTATGTTTTCTCTTTACCAATTTTTAACTATTTTAGAGAAAGAACTTATAATCAATAAACTTATTATCAAAAGCTCCAGTTTAGGATATTTATTAAAATTGTTTGAAATAAAAAAAATTTATGTGTATACACAAATACATACATACATATGTATGTTTATATATATATATATATATATATATATATATATATATATATATATATGTATATGTACACCTTTTGCGTTTTCATATGTTGTCTTTTACCAGTAAAATATTGAGAAAATATGTATTTGAGATTGATAACATTTGATGGTTTGTTTGTTTGTACCTGCGCACTGTTAAGCCTTAATATTACTTAGAGAATTTACAAATACAAGTTACAGTAATATAATCAAATGTAGCGAATGCTTTTTAAACTTTATGCTGATAACAGACAGATTTGCCTGCTAAAAGCGAAAATATAATATTCTGCTACAATGCACTACAAACCAGTGCTTGTGGTTTCTTAAGCGTTTGCTCAAAATATTTTAGAGCGAGACTAAAGCTTGGGGCGAGTATGAGCTACAAACAGTATGTAAAATGGTTTGAAACAAGTTTCTGCGCTTGTTCTTTTTTAAATCCTTCGAAATCTACATTTGTGTATTAATTATTCGTATAATCAAAATTGCTTAATAAAATTTTAAAAATAAATAATAAAATTTTTAGTAAATTTCCTAAATTCACAAATTGTGGCACTCGTCATTTTTTTTTACTGCATTATGTGATACACATAATGCGTAGGTACAAACAAACAAACAAACCTTTCTTTTTTAAAAAAAATGTGTAAATTTTAATAAACATTTAAACAAGGTTCGCACTTTTCGAAACTCAAAATTTTGGAAAATAAGTGCCACCCTAATGTAAAATGGCAAAGGTTTTTACTTTTTTTGCTAAAACTGATAAGTAAGTGCCTATACTAATAAATATATTATGAAATACCGATGTTGATACCAAAACTATAAACTCTTTAATACTGACACTATAGCAGCAAAATTTAATTTATTAAAAGGAGCAAAATTATCAGTGCTTTACTTACACAATAAAACTAAATCACTTTTATTTCCACATTGATAAAAAAAGGGCGTTAACCTTAAAAAAAGGCGGGTCTATACAAAATTTTTTAAGCTTTTACAAAATCTAATAAAAATCCAACGACCTGTAGTGTAGTAGTGGGAATTAAGTTGAAATAAGGACTGTTGAACTCCAGTCAATTAAGTCTTGTCTGTATATATTTTTAAATTTTTCTGGTATTAAAGAGCATCGTATTTCATCAGAAACATACGCCCCGGTTTCGAAGGAATGTTGAAGGGGCTTCTTTGATGAAAGATTAATGCGAATATACAACCTTTAAATTGCAACCCCACTTTTGTTCTCGCTGAATTTGGTGTTTATCAAAGTCTGAACCTCGCTTAAACACAACTTGGCAACCACTTTAAAAAAATCAAAAAAAAAAAACTTTGATGCAATTAAAATTTATTAAGTAAAAGTAGGACAACTTCGAACATTTTAAAGGTACCTTTACACGGTAATACAAAGTAATTAGATTTTGTAGAATCAAAATATTATGAAATTCTCTCCGTGTTTAAAAAAAGAGAATAAAAATCTGTTCTAACTATTTTTCATGTTTACACGGATGAGGTTGGTAAAATCCAAATCGGTTGTTTCTTGCCACTTTCCTTTTGGGGTAACGCCATATGGTTAAGGTTCAACAATATTAACAAAAACAACATAATAAAAATTAGCTTTTATTTTGATTGTTTGTGCCTTGTTTCATTAAGTGTAGCCACCTTCATTAGATGCTGTAAGTGCTGCCAATCTTTCATACCTCTGATGTCATGAGAATACACAAGTTTCTAAAATGGTTTAGAAAATAAACATTTACCGAACACTTGTCAAATTTTGCATCCGTATTCTCTCCTACCCAATACATTATGCTTTTACATGATGAGATTTTGTATTATCCCACAACATTTTTTGACATATCGTAATATATGTATTACCGTGTAAAGGTACCTTAAGTAAAAAAGAGAAGAGTGTCCGAGGAAAAGAGAACGGATGGTAACCCTACCGATACCGGTTAAATAGAATATTTTTCGCAAAAAATTGTTTATTCGAACACCGTTTCCTCAACAACTATCCTCCCGTATAAGTTTTTAAACTATACTTTTTTGGATTATTACTTTATCTCTGCAAAATTTTGCATGTAAATATTTCAGGCCTGGCCACCGATTGCCAAATATTATTGTGATTGATCCGTAGTCTTCTATTGGACCCATGCAGTCCGAATAAATAATGCAATTGAAATACATACATATGAATATGTACATGCATAAGTCATTTATTAAGCTCTTTTTCGGAAACTTTTTATTTCAAAGGAAATAGTTGTATAGAATTTCCCAGCAGTTGGTCCATAACTTAATTTCAAAAATTACCTTAAACTGATAAATGTTTTCACACAAATAATAATACATACATACTAACATAATCAAAATACCGATACTAATACCGAAAGTAGAAAATTCTTTAATACTGATACCGTTATTCGTTATGGTCTGCGACCTTGCTTTTATGTCTGAAAACTTTAGTTGTGGCAACCTTTATTAAACATTCCTTATTGTCGATTGACATAAATAGATTAAAGGATTTAAACAATTTAAAAAATTATTATTTCCCACTCACCTTACGCTCTTTCTTTATCTCTCTCCTTCTCTCTATCTGTCTGTTTGGACAAGAGAAAATTTCTTATTTTCCTTATAGAAAATGTATACAACATAAGTTAGAATTCTTAAAATAGTAAATAATTCAAGGGAAATTTAACAGAATGGACCACTTACGTATATATTTGTTATGGTAGGACAAAGCTAGAGATAGCGCGCCAAAATAATGGCCAAAAGGATAAAATGTTTCTCACACTATTTGCAAAAGCTCAGTTGTCTTTAAAACGCTATACTGAGCGCAACTCAAATTGTGAGAAGCATAACAAACATAAATAAAAAAAATATAAAAATTAAGAAATGTAACTGAGATAGTAATTATGTAAATTGTGCCTAAATTACAATATTTAATATTGTTTATGTTTGTGTGTTGTGATAAAAGAATGAACATACATACATACATACATATGTATGTGTTTGTATGTACGTACATACTTACATATGTATGTACATCGGGGTTGTAGTGATTTTGCTCTAATTTAACAAAACAAATAAAAATTTAATGTGATACAATTTTAAATTTACTTTAAGTGTATCAATTATTCAATTTAATGTGATTTAGAGGCTGTTTATTTAATAAAAAGTAACTGAAACTAAAATCCTCAATATAGGTATTTATTGTACCAATGTTTGTCTATGCACGTGTATATAAGTATGAAAGTGTGTATGCATGTATGTACTTATGTATGTATGTAAGTATATGTACAGATACTTTTTCAGCTTATCGCAAATCAAAACGGTATTAAATGAATCAACACTCAAATGTTTTAAAAGGCTTAAATTATTTCCATACAACCGAGCAAAAACGTTAATATGTTTGCAAGATTACACCGAAAAATATATAGAGAGAGAGGGCCAAACTGACAGACAGACAGATACAGGAACAGAGTGACAAAAGAAAAAAATCAGACAAACAAACAAGTAGGAAATCGAATGAACATACCGACAAATAGGCATGACGTAATAACGTTTATTTTAATTTAACGTACGCCGCACAGTGGGGAGAATTCGAAATTTTTTGAATATTATTAAACCATTTCTAAAAGGCTTGTCCAATTGGCATAAAGCTTATGGGAACATAGCAGAGAAGCTTTAAAAATAAGGCTTTGAGAAAGATCATCCCTCCTTAGCTCAAAGGCGGCGTTATAAAACGGCAAAAGGGACACCTCGGACCTCAACAATTTTTCAATGCTTGCCATATGGCATTTTTTTATTTTCCCCGCAAAAAGTTCTATTAACGTTTACATAAAATTTAAAATTTTTTTTTTCCTGATTATTTGTTTTTTGGGTTTGCCAAGAAAATAAAGCTTATAAGCTGCAGGAGAAAAAATTATTACAATATACTTCTCCAATTTTGAAGTACATATATACACAATTTTTAATCTGGCGATTACAAAAAAGTTAAATTTTCGTAAATTTTTCTCATTACAAGCAAAATTTTTTTTTGGAAATGCGTAATAGTTTTTTATATTTCTAAAAGATATTTTAACATTAACTATTTTAAAATAACAAAAAAATATTATACATAATAAAAAAAGTTGGACATACATATGAAGGTCCTACGGAATTAGGAATTTTTCCAAAAAAAAAAGGAGTTGAGTTTAGCGAATTTGTTTTGAAATTCCAAAGCGAAAATAATTTGTTTATTAAAATGTTTAATAAGCCCTACAACTGATATGGGCGTTACGGTTAAAAAATATTAAAAATCAATTATTGAATTTTCGTGTAGTTTTTTTCGGAAATGTGGGATTTTTATTTAAAATTTAATGCCAATGGGACAATTTAGAAATAGCTTATTTTTATCAAAATATTTCGATTCAACCCCACTGTGTAAAGACTAGTTTTTTTAAGTTTATTTTTTGTATGTGAATACTTGAGATTATATTTTTGTGTTTGGGGGATGTTTTTTTATATTTTTTTTTTATAAATTCAAGTGACAAAAATCTTCTGAGCTTAAAGTACCTGCATATACATTAGTATGTACATATGTATATACCTGTACTTACGTATAGAAATAATAGGATTGAATGCTGCTGGTGCTGCTGCCGTTTGCTATTTTTAAACCCAGCTAGTTTGTGGCGCTGCAAAGAATCATTGAAACAGCTGTTGAGCGTAGTTTATTACAAACAACCAAAGACTGCGGTTCAAAATATAATTTTTACACAACCATATCACCGTAAAAATAATAAAAAAAATTTTAAATCGTTAATTTTAAGTGATTTACCGTAATTTATATTAAAAAAAAGCAATAAATCAATTATTTTAGTTTTGAAACTTTCTATTCGTAATTTTTTTTTTTGTGACGCAAATTAGTTGTTACTTGGTCTTAACGATTAACAATATTTTAAAAAAAAATTTTAATATTTAAATGTTAAAAATTCAACACTGTAAATACATGTACATATGTGAATAAAAAATTTTAAAAATTTAAAATCCGTTTTAGTCAGCAAAGATAACACCTGGGTAAGTCTTAAAAAAATAAATAAATAAAAATAAAGTTTAAACAGGTTTGTGCCCAGCAAAACCTTTTCCTGAGTACATATGTACCTAGTAAGTAAGTAAGTTATATTGGAAGTTAAGACCGAAAAACTAGTTTTATTTTTTTGAGATGTCCTGAAACTTACAACCCCCACTTACAAATGTGCTTACAAAAGATTACTAAATAATTAGTTACAAATATGAGTAAAAACTCTTTTTTTGTCTATATAATTTCTAAGGCCCTTACCAAAAGGTCAACACTCGGTGGTTCAAAATAATGACTTTCGTTACGATTCTTTATAAGCTATAAAGTAATTATGTATAACCTATAACATAAAATTAAAAATATTGCAGGGTGTTTGTGAAATTTAATCTACACTTTTAAAATGATACTTAAATAATATTTGTTATCTAACCTGTTTAAAGAAAGTTCAAATAAATTGTCTTGTGAATTAAAAAAAAAAGTTTAAGCTACAAAAATTATGTTTTTAGATAAAAATACTAGATTACATTTGCTCAGGTCTGAGAGTCCGGATTCGATTACCGATAGAGACTTTGCATAATTTACTTTATTCTATTTTTATTTCTTTTTAATCGTTCTCCACAATTTAGCTTCCCTTCAGTTTCCACGCTTTCTATCTTCCCCTGCAGGTAACATAAGGGGACCAAATAAGGGGTGCCCAGTGAGCTGGAAAAATCCGCAGCTTAAATGGATTATTTACATTTGTCAACATTTGTCTGGATAAATAATTATGACATTCGCCACCGGGCACAATATAACAATATACTTAATTTTAATAGAAAACACACACAACTGCACACATATAGCTAGCGGATAAATACGTATCAAATAGAATAATTCTTGCTTTAATTTAGGTCAAATTTACTTAATTTTAGCAATTTCAAGTTCTAAGAAAATATTCAAGTTTAAAATAATGCTCAAACTAAGCAAAATGGCTTTTGGTAATGTTATACTTAGCATACCCTGAAATGCCCATATTTTTATGGACCTTATTTTTCAATTTTATTGTATGAAATTTAATTATTTTATAAGATTTTTTACAGGGTCCCCTATGTAAATCTTAAACTATAATTATTTTTTTTTTTTATTTTTATTTTATCTCTTTTTAGCAGAAATAATTATAATTTTTAATTTTATATAAAAATCTATTATAACAACAACAACTGTTATATTTTCTGATTTTTATTTCAATTTAAAATTTAACAATTAATTTTTCCAAAAGTCTAAAAATCATAAATTTAAAAAACACATATAAAAATAACATACTTATGAAATTTGTTTTTGTAAAATGGTTACTATCTTCCAGTAGAGCAAAAAAAGTGATTAATAAGTTGCATCTATTTCAAATTAAACTTTCAATTGTTGAAACTAATATGTATGTACTTACTAATGTGAGTATTTAAGGAAAAATAAGTAATTTAAAATTTTAGTCCGTTGACGACGGAACATAATTTGGAAATTTAAGTTTTTAAATATCGAGTTAGTCAAAACATGAGCAATATCGTCTGGTATTTTTGTCTACTTACTTCTTTCAAATTGTGTTTCAATGTACCTTTACACATGACAGCACTTTCACGGTTACTCAATGTTACAATGTTATGTTACATTTGTTTTAGGGTTTTGATTTAAAAACATGCGCAACTTTTAGTATTAAACAGAGATTGTGGAGTGCCCCTAGGCCATGCAAACAGCAGTGCTTCATAATTGTATGTCGCAAAGCGAACCAAGACTCTTTTCAATGTATTGTGGCGGCTTTGTAAAGTGTTTGCGCTTATTTTTCTAAAAAAGTCCAAAGTTCACCTAATACCGACCAAACAAGAATCACCTTATTAGTCGACATAACCATGACCGTCTGTGCAGATGCACAGGCTGGCTGGGTGACGAAGGTACTATGAATACTTATTTATCAAATTCGTAAGATTTGCAATTCCTTTTTTTTTTTATTTTGATGGTTTTCTAAAAATTATGAAATGGAATTTGCAAAAGTCTTAAGACAAGCCATTTTTTGTATAAAAATCTGTTTCTTAACTGGTAAAACTTTTTGTAAAACTGGTCTATTTTTTCAATTTCTTTCATTTAAAATATAAAAGTACGACATATATTTTATAACTTTTTTTGATCTTAATTGCTCTTACATATTCTATTTTTTGAGTTTTGAGGAAACGCCCTAATAAAAAAGGGTATAAATTGTCATAACTTTTTTAATCTTTTTGTCCTACGATTGTTTTGAATTTTTTTTTTTTTTTGTAACTACAACATAGTGTTTTCAAAACCTTTACTCACTTTTTGTGGAGTATTTGTTTTTGTCAAAATCTGGTGCGTAAGTTTTTTAATAAAAATTTGGGTTAAAACTTTACTTCGGCTTATTTATGATCGCTACGTTCTCAAATTATATTTAAAATTTTAAAGTTTCCGGGTACCAAATACAACAGATGTGTCTGTTAACAAAAAAAAACCCGCTTATCTTGCAAATCAATAAAAAAAAAATCATTGTTTGCACAAATGCTTAGTTCTAATTTTTTGCACATTAACTTTATGAAGTTGATTTTATACCCAAAATAAAATCTATTCCTAAAACATTTTTTTTGCTAGAAAAATTCAATATGTTTATAAAAATCGCCATATCCCTTCCCATGAAAATTTGTCCCCAAATAAAAAATTAAAAATTTAAAGTTAAAAAGGCAAATCCTCTCTTCTGCTCTGTAACCTGTGAGAAGATTTCGCAGCGAGAAAATCATTTTTCGTTTTTAACAGTGTGATTTAGATAATACATAAACTTTAAACTTAAAACGCTTACAACATAGTAGGCTTTATTGTTGTCGCCCTGTCTTTAAAAAGGAGGATATAAATTTTTTGATAGAAACCTTTCTCACTTAAATAATGGAACATAAGCACTATAGTCAATTACAGAGATTGTTCTGAGAGTTTACCACATTTATCTTTTAATGATAAAATTAATGGTGGTCTTAAGAAATTGTATTTACTTCTAGCGCTCGTTTAACTTTACTAGTATCTATATTATTTCATTAGTTTTACACATTTTTTTTAATTGAACTAATTTAAATTAAATTTTTAAAAAATTAAATAATATTACAAAAGTAAAGTTTGTACTATAATTGCTTAGAACAAATTGTAAATAATTTAAATAAGTACCTACATATGCATACATGTTTGCACATTGTAGTAATTAAGTATAACAATTAATACGAATCTATTTGTTCATTTGCATATGTGTGTGCATACGTATACACAAAGGTAATTGCAGTACTTACTGGCATTAAAACGTTAATAAGCCTTTCTTTCTTTAAGTTACTTCTGACAATTAAGTTAATTGGTGGTTTCCTTTTAAACAAAATTTATTATCTTAAGATTAACGTTTGCGCTTAAATGCGAAAATAAAGATGTAATTAATATTAATTACACTTGTTTGCATACCAGTAACACCACATATTTGGAAGTTGTAAAAAAGTATCAACAAGTAGCCCCACTTGGCAGAGGACTTATTTTTTTGAAATATTTTTTTGAAATATTGCTCACCAAACTATCAACACAGTAAGAAGATATTTCCCGACACTAACAGAGTTACGCTTACTAAAATTCAATGTTTACATTGGTAATGTCATATTGTAAGAATTAATGAAGATGCTCCAGCTAGGAAGTTATTTGAATGCGAACGTGCAGACGCATTAGTCAGAAGGGGAAGGAAGATATCTCGAAACTTGGTTTTACAAATTGGAAAAGAAGCGCCTGGAAATCGATTTTACGTTCGGCCATCTAACAAACGCAGATAATGGTTTTTCTTTGTCTTCTTAATGTCTTCAAAACACATTTGATCTTTTATTAAATTTTAATATAAATTCTAATGTTATCGCCCTTGACTTTTCTTATCTGGTTTGATTAAACATACACTAGATAACAGTTAATAGGTGTGTTCCAGATGATGCACAATCTTGCACAAACTTACCACAAAGTTGCACAAATTTATCCAAAAGCTTTCCAGATAACAAAAATTGTGCATGAGAGAGCGATCATGAGTGAATACTTTCAGTTCTCTTCGTGCACAAACTTACACAAACTTTTTCTTTGGGTAAGTTTGTGAATGGAATTTATTATCAGCTGTTTTTTATTTACATGTATAAAAATTTTGATTCAGACAAGCTAAACACTTATTTTATAAAGAAAAATAATGGAAAAATCTTTCAAATTATTTGAAAACGTAAATATTTGTGTTGTGTTTCTATAATTTAAAATATAAAAAGTGTTTGCTTTTATAGATTATTAAAGATGATATGTATTATGATTTTTTATGATATGTTTTATGATTTTTAACGACTAAAATATTAAATTTTCCTGTTCCAGAAGATTTGGGTAAATTCTGTTTTTACTCGCAAAAAAATGCCCAAAGTGATTTGGAACACACCTAATATTTATGAATAATGAATAATTGTTTAAAGTACATACATATGAACATGTTCTTTATATTAAATGTAGAAAATACCAAACAAATTCATTTTCTTTTAAAAAAGAACTTGAAGATATAGATATTTTCAGTAAACAAATATATTTAATAGACCCTAATAATAGACAATGAGAGCTTACAAAAAAATCTTCTTGCAAGACCATAAATTTGCTTTAAACTCTGTAACGCAAAAATCCAAATGTCAAATAAGAATTGCTCCTTAAGGGTGCAAGATGAACGATTTCTTGCCGGTTTACGTCCACCACCGAATTACTATAATCTTTAAAGGCCTACAGAAAAGAGACGTTTCTGCGTTAAGAATGGTAACGTTAACTAGCAATTAACCCGCTACTTCGTAAGCGCAGTTTTAAATATTAACTTAAATATTTAAAGTACTCGATATGCGTGTTATGAGCATGAAAAACCTTAAATTTGCGTGATCTCTTATGCATTCTTAATTCAAAATCTCTTATTTTATATGTTTAAAATATGCAAAACTGGACCAAAATATTTAAAAAAAGTACTTTTTATACTCGGTCTTATCTACATTCATACTTATGATAAGTTTGTATGTATGTAAATAGTATAAATACCTGTTCATATATTTAAATTATTATTTTCTTGTGCTATCAGAACATGATAAAAAAAAACTTAACTAATTAACGTGTACTCCATTTATCAAAATTTCGTTGCCGGTTTGTAAATTTTTTAACCAATTTTAATGGTTTCCTGTGAAAAAAAAACAAATAAAAAATAAAAATAAAAAGTATAGTGCCGGTACACAGGAAAAAAATAACATTTTATATCTAAGAATAAATTTTATAATTTAAAAAAAGAAAAATTACCTATGTAATTATATAAAAACTAAATATTCCTAAAACAAACAATAAATTCTTTTAAAAACCAAAGCTTTCGAAATTGTAAGATTAAGGAAAAGCAATAGAATAAATTTATTTGAAGCAAACAAATTGGCAGCATGTATTATTTAAAAAAAATAGGAGGAAGCTATAATTAATCGAAACATGAAAAATGAATTACGAAAAAATTATTCGATATAATTACAATATTATATACATATATTAGCAATTAACCCGCTACTTTGAAGGTGCAGTTTAAAATATCAACTCAAACAAACTGAAGCTAAAGAGTTTTATGCACAAAAAAAGTAATGTTTAAAAGATTTTCTTTACAATCTTAATCCAGAATCCGTTATTTTTTAAATATGTACATAAATATGTTTTAAAAATGGGGAAAAAGTACTTTTTTATTTTTCTTTATTTTATATATTTTTCTAAAATGTAAAAGTCTTAATCTTAAGATCTAAGGAAAGTACTATAAAAGTGAAAAAAGTACTTTTTTAACCACCCAATTAACTTCCGACCACTATCGGTGGGTGGGATGACATAATATTACATTCTCAAATGCTCATGCTGGAAAGAGTTTTGTGTAGGGGCTTTACGAAGAGATTGACCGGAGATAGAGTATTAACCGTAGTATTTTTAGCTTCAAGCGCTTATTCCGGACTTAGATCCTATACCAAAAAACTTGTCAGTAGAAAATTTTATTTCCTCGGAATGCGTCCTGTACTTTTATTACAAAAAACTCTTGGACACCCAGCCAGATTGACGGGCGGGCGAAAAAACTTAAAAATTACACTTGTTTGTGCCTGTTTTAGGTATAATGTGATTTTTGCTACCAAAGAGATGGCATCACTGCTCATGCCTCTTCTTGTGCTAAGAGCTAGTTTACTTGAAGGGGCAAGTCCCAGCGGCTCTGCTTGCATTGGCGTGCTTTCTCTTTTGATGCCCCTACTTGCGTTTCAAGGACGTTTTTGCAGCAACCAAGCGACTTTTTGACGTTAAATTGAGTTAATTTCTGTATCCCTTCCTTCGTAAGAAGGGCTGCCATATGATTTCTAATTTATATTATGCCAAAAGAAGCAGTGGCAATACAATACAACTATTTATAGAAGCAAAATTAAAATAATTTAAAGAAATAAAATAGCTGATCTTGAAGCGTTAGATCTAGATGATGCCGAAAATGTAGAAATATATTTTAATTTGCTAGAATGCTATGAAAATATTTTTTGAATCGTAATCGATATATTAGCTTATAACTTTAAAGAATAAAGATGAAGTAAGGTTTTATTTTTTTATTTTAAAATATATATTTAAACATTTTAAGGATAAATTTTATAAATTTTTGGACTTTATTTTTTTTAACTCAGTTTTTTTTTTTATTTTAACATTTTAACTTTCGTATATATTATTCATTTATTTTATTTGTTTTTAATATGTAAATTTACAGTTATTTATGTCAAGCAGTGTTGCCATAGCTTCATAAAGATTAATTTGGCAAATTTCATAAAATATAAATTTGGCAACACCGGCCATACATAACATGACAACAATGCAAGAGAACGAAAGATGTAAAAGACAAATTTAAATTTGTCCCTTCAAATTCCCACACCCTCCTTCACCCATAAAATTGTGTCGCAGGGGACAATAGGGAATAATAGGGTAACATATTTATCATTTTTATTGCTTTTTGTGTAATAGGCATTGTTATAAACAATATGTATATATGTATATGTATGTATGTATTTACATTATGGTGCGCCTTATTTTTCAAAATTCTAATTTTCATCTTATCTCCCCCCAAAATTAATCTTCGTAGTACACAAATAAACATAACTTAGTATTATCAACTTAATAGTTTTTTTTCTATTTTTTCACATTCTTTAGAGTCTTTTTTGAAAATTCCTTTTTTTGCGGAAAAATCTTAAAAATTCTTATGTATGCCGCACAGTGTAGTGATCTTATATAACCAAATATTAAAGAAGTTCGTTCATATAGAAATATAAATTTACATACATACCTGAACTGATAAAATATACATAACTAGATCTTATATTTTATCACCAAAACTTTAAAAATTTGTGTGCTTCCCATATATTTTAAATATAAAAATTGCATTAACAAATAGGGAAAAAGTTATAGTTTAACTAAAATTTTTAACAAACATAAACTTTACATAACATCATTCTTAATTTTCTTTAATTCCAAACAAGGATACGCTCACCTCAAAAATGTTCTTTACAAAAAATTAAAATACTTAATTCAAGGATTAAGGATAATTGCCATAACAGAAATAAAAAATTTCAGGGCTTACAAAAAATTTGATAAGACATTAGGCAAGTATTTACCTTATAATCTGTCCAAATTTTTTTATTGGGCACAAATACTTTAACTGGTGAAATAAAATCAGAAATCTGCTTTTAATCCCAGTTTTACATTTTTCTCTAAAAACTTGTTTTTTTTTTGGGGTGTGTGCAGCTCTGTATGTTGCTGCCATATATTTAAAAATTTGCCTAATTTCTACTAAGACTGTTACTGGAAAAGTAGAATATTTCGCAAAGTCGCCACTAATCGCAAAAGAAACCTATTTTTTTCATTTACTTTCTTTTGGTTAAAAAATTTTTTTTCGACTTTAGCGTTTTATGGAAAAACTAATTTTCCTGTTATTTCATATCATTTTAAATAATGCCATGTGAGGATAAAATACATATTTTTAGTGAATATAAAAAATCTGTCTGGTTTTCTCTACACTACTGTTTTAGTATAAAAAAACCTACTTGTGACAACACTTCGTTACGTTCCAAAAAATCTATCTATACAAATAAGGCAAACCCTAATATATTTTACATATCTCGTGTTAAAAATTTAATACCACTTTTACCCAATGCTGTCACCAACAATTTTATTAATTTTCTGGTTCTGATTTAGTAAGTTGTCGAATGTCAAGGAAAACGTAAGCATAAATTAATAAAAGTGTTTTGTACCTGATTAAGTTTAAATTTTTAAATATTTATTATCGAAACTAAGTTATGTTTGTGCATGTGTAGTGCATTTTTTGTTGTAATTCTCAAATTACTTGTTACAATTAAAAAAATTTATGAAAATTGTAAAGAGCTTTAAACTAATCAAAGAGGAAAAAAAAACTTGACGCTATTAAAAATAATCCGAATTAGTTCAAATTTTGTGCAGTTTGACTAAGTGTTTTGCTGATAATGAGCGGCGATTAATATTAAAATAATAAAAAAATATACACAAGTGTGTTAACATATGTATTAACTTTCATATTATGTATGTATATGCATATGTAAGTATGTTTTTTATTTGTAAAAATATTTATAAACAAACAGTAATAAATAAATACCCGCCTAAATGAATTAATTATTATTAAACATATGGACTAACAAGTATAAATTATTATCTAACAAATAACAAAAAAAAACATATTTTAAATATTAAATTTTAAAATGAATTTTGTTCTGATTGAAATACGTATATTATCTCTCGCCGTTTCAAAAAAAACTAAAAATCATAATTAGAAGAGATCCTCAGAGGGTTCCTTTGGCATCTTCGAAATATTTGAATTTTGTATATATCTTCAACGTTTATTTACCAACGTTGCTGATTTTCCCTAGGAATTGTTATCGAATACTTGTTTCTTTTAAATTGGCATCAAGTAGGGGTTCCCAGGATTTCATTGGAGTTCTGCACTACATATGGTTTAAATCATACTAAAATTACTTTGTAGCAAGTTAATATTTGTTTTCGAGACGCTACTAACTTACTTACCTAAGTGGCTATTACAGAAAGTTGAAAATTTAAGTTGAACAAAAAATCCGCTCTAAAGCACTTCCGTCTTCTGTGCTTCATCTCCAATTTCTGACACCAAGATTTGAAATATCTTCTTCCACTTGATCCATTCACCGAAGTTTCTGCCTTCCCCTAATGCGTGATCCGTAACCGGGTTTGCATTCAAATGGTTTTCCTACTATTTCCGTCAATGTAGATTGGTTCATGGATTTTCCAAAGAATTTTCCTTTGGAATACTCCATGCACTGCCCATGATTCAGAGCCACACAAAAGCACGGGTAGTATCAGTAGTAAGTATTGTATTTAGGTTTTTTCAAATATTTATTTCTAGTATTTTCGAAATCATCTATGGATTTTCTTCATCAGTACTCTTTGATTTAACTCACATGTAAATGTTAAAAAGGATACAGGAGTTTCTGTTTTTTTTTTTTTGTGAGTAAAAATAAAATTTATAATTTTTTGGAAATTGGTAGAAAAGTTTGCTTTTTCAAATAAAGTTTAATTTTATTAACACTAACTAAAAAATATTAAATTCTTAACAGTAAAAAATCAATAAAAAATGTATTTAAAGTAAAAATAATTTTTACTTTTTATACCTTAATACATTTTTAATGGTACAAACGTGTTTATTTAAAAAAAAAAATAACTTTTTTAGCGACTAATGGCGACTTTGCAAAATACAAGGTGGCTGATTAAAGCTGCTTTAAAAAAAAGATATTATAACTTTTTGATACAATGTCGAACATATGTAGGTCACAGAGGGTTGGGGCACAAGCGGTAGTAGTAAACTGTAACTGGCTGCCACTTTACTGACAATTACATTATGTTGCAGTGACCGGTGATAATAACGGTGAGTAGTTTTAGGGCTTCCTTACTTAATGGAGAAGATAACCTTGGTTCTTTTGGCCAATGCTACTTGCCGTTAGAATTTCGACTACCGTAAGTCTGCAACTTTAGTTTAGCTTCTGCTGGCTGTACCACTACAATCCTAACTCATCCCTATTCTATACTGGCATCTGCTCCAAATTATGCCAATTAATTTGCTGCCTCATTTCCGGATATCCCGAAATAATCCGTAACACAGCAAAAACTCTAAAATGCCTGAGTCCCAGTAACCATCATTCAACTACCAGTGTACATTGATGTGCCCTCAAGTGGTAAATGGGCATTTTCCCAAATCAATCTCTTCGGTATAAGTTTTCGCATGCCAAGTCCATATATCGAGATTTGGCACTCTTTCCATCTCAGTCACTTTATTGGCATGAACTTGAATTGGGCCACGTACCTGATGCCCTAAGTCTCAAAGCGCTTTTGATCGCAATACTCTTGGGCAGCTTACTCTAGCTCTTAATACACACTAAGCATTTCCTTACACCTTATTCAATATCCTACGGCGGCAGTTATCGGTAGTTATAGGTGTATATCCAGTAAATTGGCCTATGTTTGGGTCCCCAACTATTCCCTACTGTGTTCCTGCAGGCGTAGAGTAAATATTTTTAAGACCTTCTTTACTCTCTCCACGATTTTTCTTTTCCAGTTAAGCCTCCGGTTCTGAATTTAACTCTGTACCATTGGGGATCGGTCCACGAAATTATCCGATGTTATGCCTTTTGGGGAACAGTACTCTCTTAGTCTTCGCTGGGTTCTCTCCGTGTCCTTTAGCGTTTCCCATCGTAAGAGTTCTCCAAGTACACGCTGTATGAGATCAGTGAAGGTAGACAGAAATCTGCTGTCTAAAAAAGTATTACCACGTCAACTGCGTAGGATACTACTTGCTTTTCCTCCTCTTCGAAGGTCCTTAGAATCCCTGTGATAATCAGGAGCCACACTAACGGGCAGGGTACTCCTTTTTGGGTTGTGCCCCTGGTGACAACCCTGCTAACAGAGACCTCACCTAGGTTCGCATGGAATATCTGGTTCTTTAGCATAATATTAATCCAGCCCGCTAGACAGTCCACTTTTAATGCTCCTTTTATATCCAAAAAGGCCGCCAATGGAGACTCGGAGTTCATCTAATTGTACTCTTCATGCAGTGCACTTTTAACTGACCTGCCTCTTTAAATATTTTGTACTATTTTTGTTTGTAATCAAATCAAAATAATTAAGAACATTTAAAAAAATAAAAAATAAACATTTTTTTTTACAAAAACTTAAAAGCGTCTGGGAGGGGGCTAATTAAGGCATTCGATTTGAATCAAAATCTTACTCGATCGATCGTCAATGCTTTCAATATAGGAATTCTAGAAGAATTTTAAATTTCGATTCGAATCGAATGCCGTAATTTGCAGGTTGTTTAATATAATGCGGTTTTTTTCTTTTACCTACAACAATAAATGTTCAATATTTTTCAATTCCTCTATTCAAACTATGATAAGACAGGTAATAATAAGAACACAACTGATTATGAATTCGTCCTAATATTTTGTGAAAGTGAATGTCAGATTTATTAATTTTTTTCAAAGTTCAAAATTTGTTTAACATTTACTTTCTTAAAAAAGGAAATGCATTGGACTTATATTTTTAATTTGTCTTGATATTAATGTCTTGTACTAATGTTCCTTGGACTATATTGTCTAATTAGTTAACTTATTAATCTAAGTATGAATTTACAATAATTTTGATATTTTAATTGAATATTGTTTTGTCCAATAAAAACAAATACTTACAATAATTAGTTAAAATCATTAAATATAAAAAAATAAAGTTTTTAAAAACATTAATTTCTCTTAATTCAAACTTAAAATAAATTTCCATTATTAACGTATTTATTTATTAAAAAATTCTATTTTTTTAAATTGCTTTGTTTAAATAAAATTAAGTTAATTTGGGAATAAAAATTAAACATATGTATGATCAAATAACTTATCTAAGATTATGAAACAAAGCAATTGCAACTTGTTAGTTTTCATCATGCAAAACAAATTTATTTACTGTTAAATATAACTTTAATAATACTGAGTTACTTATTCGAAAAATTATTTTTTTCTTAAATTTTTACTTGCAGTATCTACTATCTATCTAGTCATCATAAGGGAAACCGATTGTTCATCTTTTAATTAAAAATAACATCCTTAGTTCAATCTAGACATTCAAATAGACAACATTAACAGTCAACAGTTAAGAATGTAGAAAATCTTTAAATAATTTGCTTTAATTTTAACAATTAAATTACTGTGGCATAAACTGTCATTAAGTGATTTATACTTAAGAAGGCCACTGAATAAAAAATGGATTTAAAAACTTCTACTGTAAGCGAAAATTCGGATCCATATTTGGCTACAAGCAAATCAACAGATCTAATAAGACCAAAAGATGGTCCAGATAAGGATACAACATCAATTGTTAAGGACAATGAGGGTAAGTAGAAGACAAACAAATATTATAAATGTATAACCAAGCTCTTTCTCATGCTTTTAGGCACATGTAAGATAATAAAAAGGATTCTTTCTGTATGCACAGAACTTGACCTAAAATTATATTTTTTCATCATTACAACAAAAGAAAAGAAACAACTTTGTAATGTCATGCTTTTGTTTTCTAAAGCATGCAGCAGTCAGTCATATTCATGTTTTTACTAGGAAATCCAATTCCTCTTGACCTTTCAATTTTTATTTTAGATATGATCAACACAAGTTTATAGTTTTAGTTGTATTTAGTTCTATGTACCCAGTTAGCATTTGGAATGCTGTTTTGTGAAAAATCACCAAAATGTGTCATTTAAGACTTTCCAAAATGAAAAAAAGCTGACTTAGCGCCAGTTCTTAGAAAATAATTAAAAATAAATCCAACAAACCCTTAGCAAGCGACTATTTTCAAAGAAACAAAATGTATAGAGTGTTTGCAATCATAAATTGATCATATGCTCGAAATGATATTTTTATACAAACTTTATTTAAAATAAGTCAGGCACGCGACATATAAAAGAGGCGTTCAGAAAAGTGAAGGATAGGTTACCACTTTCTTTCAACAAAACATTTATTATTTTATTTGTGCAGAAGGTTTGAAAAATACCAGAATACGATAAAAAATGTTAACTGGGTAATTATGTATAAAAGTACAAAGATACATACATATGTACATATATACTTAAATCCATGTACATATGTATATGTAGGTAGTATATACGTATATTAGGGGATAACAATATTTACAACCACACGACATATGTATGCACGTGGATGGGGTACTTGTATGCGTTTGTGCAGATATTTTTTACAATCGAAAATTAAAAGTCTGGGACCCACCTTCAAATATACCGATCGATCCAGAATCACATATTTTACCAATAAAACATGTTCGTCCGTTAGTATGTCGGGCGGACGTTCATCTTTTTTAAATTAAAGTGCAGGTCGCCACGTTTAGAGAACAAAGGATTTTTTACTTTAGTTTTTTTTACACTTGGTATTATCACTTAGGGTACGGTCAGATCTATTAAATATTTGCAATAAAACGTGACCACTATTTTAAGCAAATAAGGTCAAGACGCATTACCTTGAATAAATTTTATTTTTAAGCAAACGCGATTAATAAACGAACCCCATTTCAATTAATATTTTTACAATGTTAAAGATATACATATGTATATCTTTTCTAATAAATAAAGGAGTTTGAAACTATAATTTTTATTTGTCATGCTTTTTTGAGCAAATATTTAACAGATCTGACCATTTCCTTGAACTTTTTATTTAGAAAGCTTTCAAAAATATGTGGCATGTTAAAACTTTTCGAAAATATTACGTATGTAAATAATATGAGCAATTCCTTTTTTAACTAAAACAATTTAAAATTTGAAGTTGAAAAAAGTCTATGATTATCAATAGAAAAAAGACTATGATTATCAATAGACACTGAAGGAACATTATTTTTGCTCATAATGATCACTTGACAACACAGTCGGGCATGAGTTTTAGGGAATTTTTGAGATCGATTGGTGTAAGATATTTTTGAGAACGGGCTTAATTTTTTTTAGTTTTTACGGTAGTTAAAAGGGTTTTAAATCGTATTTTATTATTTTTTTTCAACAAGCTTTTTTTTGCTCAAGGAAAAACCTTTTAGAAAATGTTTTTTTTTTTTTTTCATATATTTTATTATTGGATCTTCGCTTAAGCGAACTAACAATAAGTATTCAAATCTTAAGACTAAGGAAATAATATTAGTCCAGCCAGTGCCAAACTAAAATTTACGTTCTCATAATAAAATAGTTATCTTCATCTAAGCGCAATAGTATCCCTCTTTTTCAGTCGGGAGTGCCTACTATGTTGCAAGATACTTCGAGCGAGCGGATTTGGATGCGTTTCCAGCTTATTTAAATACTTGTCCACATATTTCAGGATTTCACTTTTAACTAGTGGAACTTCTAGATCCTTATGGATGTTGCTGTTTTTCACATACCACGGAGCACCAGTTATCATTCTTAGGATTTTATTTTGACGGCGTTGTATTTTTTCGATGTTAGAGGCGGAAGCAGTGCCCCATAATTGTATACCGTAGCACCAAATTGGTTTTAAGATCGAGTTGTAGATTAGAAGCTTACAATCAAGACGTAGCACAGAGTTTCTACCAACTAGCCAGTGGATTTGAGCAGCTTTAAGTTTCATTTGCGTCAGCTTAGCATCTATATGAGGCTTCCATGTAAGGCGGCGATCTAGGTGAATACCAAGATATTTTGTCTCAGATCGTTGAGGCACATTATGGTTGTTGATAGTGATTGGAGGGCACGTTTCTTTGCGTAAAGTAAAAGTTACGTGGGTACATTTTTGTTCATTTATCTTTATTCCCCATAACTTTGCCCATTTCTCGACTTGGGTTACGTGTTGTTGCAGCTGGTTCGAAGCCTCTTTAGGGTCTTTGTGAATACTAAGAAAAGCAGTGTCGTCAGCAAATGTCGACGTGTGTGTGAAACTATTGGTTGGCATATCTGCCGTGTAAAGCAAGTACAAAATTGGACCTAGTATACTTCCTTGAGGGACACCAGCCTCTATTGGTTGGGAACAACTTATTTGGTTTCCCTCTTTGATCATAAATTGTCGGCCTGTTATGTATTTTTCTAAAAGGTTAAAAATATTAGCTGGAAGGTTGAGCTTTAGTTTGTTTAGAAGGCCTTCATGCCATACTTTGTCGAAAGCTTGTGAGACATCGATAAAAAGCCCGGAGCAGTACTTCTTTTCCTCAAAGGCTTTTCTTATAACCTGTACCAACCTGTGAGTTTGTTCGATGGTACTATGTTGACTTCTAAAGCCGAATTGGTGATTTGGAATGCAGTTGTTTTCATTCAGGATCGGATTTAACTTGTTTCTTAACAGTTTTTCGAACAATTTTGACATTGTGGGTAACAAACTTATGGGCCTATAAGATTCTACCTTCGAGGGATCTTTGCCAGGCTTAGGAATCATCTTTACTAAGGCAACTTTCCATATAGGCGGAAAATGTTCAAGCCGAATTATCGCGTTAAAAATAAAAAGAATGATTCTTTTAGCAGTAAGAGGCAGTTCTATGAGCATTTTGTTGCTTATTTTGTCAACGCCAGGAGCTTTTTTACCGTTAAGGTTAGCGATAGCCTCTACAACATCTGCAAATCGGAAACGTATTTCTAGAGGACGTCTTGCAACAACAGGCGGTAATTCCCTCACGTCAGTGTATGAATTGGGAGTGAATACGTTTTTGAAGTGATTTGCGAACAGATCGCATTTTTCTTCATCATTTCTAGCCCATGATCCTCTCAGATTGCGCAGTGGTGGTTTTGCGATAACAGGTCTTTTAAGACGTCTGGCTGATCGCCATAAGGAATAATTTGTCTGAGGAGTCGCGTCTAGACCTTCCAGGTACTCTTTCAATGATGCCATTCTGTGAGCCTCCAACAAGCTTTTTAGTTGGGTTGTACATTCTTTCAGCTTAGTTTTAAGTTGGGGCGATCTATATTTTTGCCATTCCCTGCGGGCTTTTCTTTTTTCAGATACGAGCTTTTTTTTTTAGAAAATGTGACGGGTAGTTGTTGTAAAGGAAAAAAATATATTTGAACTGAACTATTTTTATTTTAATTCATTCTCTTTGAAGCCTAAATTTATAATTTTTTTTATTTTCTCCCATTTGGGCCGTTTTATTTGGAATTGGTCTTACCTCAGCATATCGCTCATTTGCTAAAACAACGTCATTACTCAAAAAATGAATTTTTGGAGTTAACGATTCAAAAATATTGGTTATATTATGCTTTATACTGTATAAAAATTTCAATTCTAACTTTTTTACTTTTTGGTTTGGAATAGAAGTGTCGCTCTTCTTTTCTAGAAAAAAAATCAAAAACTAAAATGACATTGTTTTAGCAAATTATCGATATGTAAAGAGATGCATATGTATGTATGAAAGAATAGAATTGTTGCTTTAAATTTTGTTTTATAATTTTCAGTATGTAATTGATCTCATTATAATTTATTGACTTTTTTGCAGAATATAAAGTTTACAAACGCAGATGGGCTGTTTTAATATTATTTGCATTTTACTCGGCCTCAAATTCAATGCAATGGATTCAATATAGCATTATTAATAACATTGTAAGCAGGTATGTAAAATTTCGAATTGATTTAATACAATTAAAGAACAAATATTTGTTCAATTCACAACATATTTTACTTGTTTTCAGTCGTAAAAACCACGACAGTTTATGGTTAATTTTTTTCAATCTTTAGAAAAGGAAAAAAATACAGTTGTAATTTGCAATCTACGACTTTTAAAAAACATAGGGAAAAATGTTGTAGGAGTTGTAGCAACTATTACTGTACAAAACACTTAAGACCTTATTACGTAAAACGCAACGCATAGTAACAAAAACAATTGTATGGAAAAAACTAAAATTAAAAACAATTTTCCATATATTTTGTTTTTGTTTTGGGCGTTACGTTTTACGTAATAAGGGGGTTAAAACATTTTTACGACTGCGACGACTTACTAAAGGTTTTAGATTAAACAAATAAGAGCGCTATATTCGGCTATGCCAAATCGCGTATACCCTTCACATTGATCTTTTTGTATACCCAGTCATCTATCTGATCTAGCCAAGTTGTTTTCATACTTTAAATATAATAATCAAAATACTTTGTGCTGGGTTTGAAGCCAATAGCTACCCTAGTTTTTAAAATAAAAAATTTCACATAATTTTATCGTTTGGATGTATAATTGAAACACCATGTAGAAGGTTTGAGGTCGAGAGTTTTAATAGACTACGACATGTTTCGCATTAAAAGTGTAAAAAAATTGTTCATTTGTATTGGGGTTTTCTCTCCCCCTGCTCTTATCAAACTGTTTTTTTTTCTAACATTTATTCATTTATATTTTTTGTTGGAAATTTCAAGTTTCCGAGATAAAGCGTATCAAAAATGTAAAAAAATGTTTCATTTGTATGGAGGCTACCACTCGCCCTGCTTAAAATAAGACTCAAAAAATGATCCTGCAAATGCTTATAAAAGGACTTAAAAAAATAACAAAAACAGGGAGTGTGCATTCATAAATTAATCAAACATAAGTACAAATTTAATCAAAAATAAGTCACACCCGCGACTCATAAAAGACTGGTCCAGTAGTGTCAAGGGTGTGACACCATTTACTCTCGACACCATTTTCCACTCAAAAACCATAGCATCAACGATTATATTTATCACCAAGAAATACTTTAATATGAAAGAAAATGCTAACTGGGTTGATATAAATACCCAGCTAGCCGATTTTTAACGCAAAAGAGTCTTGCGAATCTTATGCAAAGAGCTTGTAATCGCTGATTTGCCCGTATTTTAATTGTCGAAGATACTTCGCACGAGAGAAACTTTTACATTCGACGATTAGCCTGCGAAAATTAGCAAAAAAAAAACTAATACTATTTTATTATAAATAATCGCCAAATAATCAAACGGGGGACTTGTTAAGGAGCTTAAATAAATCACTGGATATGTAAATTTGTTTGTATGGGTGTGTGTTGTTTGAAACAAATCTTTGAAATTCACAAATAAATCTTAAGATAAATATTAATACAAATGCAAAACTTTTGCTACATTTAAGGAAGGTCCCAATTGTCGTACTCAAATCAAAATTAAAAAATTCTAACTAGAATTTCTTTAATTAAAAGCATCGACAACTCGATCGATCGAGTGAAATTTCGATTCAAATCGAGTGCATCGATTTGGCCCAGCGCTTGTTTTTATTTACTTTCAACAACCCAATTATCTTATTTAAATTCAATTAATTTTCGACACAAAAACGACGAACTACGTCATTTAATAGCAATTAAAATTAAACATTTCTTATTAAAATTCCTAAAATAGAGGCATAGAAAAATCGTTCGATCGACTTAAATTTTTATTGCTACTGAATGCCTTAACTTTGTCGTTAAAAAAATTGATTTTAATTTAACAATGTAACTGATAAAACATGTTTCTCACTATTGACAATAAACATTTTATATTTGGTTTTTAGATATTATGGAGTTAGTGACAAATGGATTGACTGGACATCAATGATATACATGATATTGTACATTCCATTGATATTTCCCGGCAGTTGGTTTTTAGATAAAATGGTAAGTAATACGATAAAATGAATTTAATTAGGTTTTAGATAATTTTTCAATTTAAATAAAGGCTAAACAGAATTTACATTTCTTAAAAGTTTGTAAAATTGTTTTGTTTAAACAATTACACAATATACATATATCAATGTTGTAATCTAACAAAAATTTAAAAAAAAATTTTGAGTTACGAATTATTTTTTTTAGTTGTTAAGCAAATGCTACACGTTCAATAAATATTGTCAGTGTTACGGTATCGTGATACATACTTACTGAACCTTTATCATATAATATTGGTGGAATACGATTCATATCACTAAATGACCTCATTTTATGTGATCCGAGATATGTGTCACGTAAAAAATATTGAACGTTTTGCATGCTTTGCTAAATTATTTTAAGCTATTTCGAAAAAAAAAACAATATTCCAAAATGATTAAACAAAGCAAATAAGATACAAATTCGTACTGTGGAAAAATAAGAAAACATGCTTAAAGGGTAATGGTTTTTTCGTGATATTTTTTTATAAAAGACCGATTAATATTAAACATGTAGCATTCACATGCGATTTTATCATTATTTTAAAATAAATTGCGATATAAATATCACTCATATGTGTGTACCAAAGATTTTTATATGAAAATATCAAATTTAGCATCCTTTCCAGTTTGTTTGCTTTACAAGAAAAAAATTGGGAAATGTAAAGAGCCAAGTTTAATGCCTAAAATTTATACAAGAACCTTAAAACCCGTGATGTTTTTTGTCACCCGATATTGACAATATTGTGCCAATGTAGTGCGATTGCAGTTTAACTTCATCTAGAATCTACTCAATTTGCTTGTTCTTTGTTTCATTTGTTTTGCAAAAAGTCATGCAATGAAATCAATCAAACGATAAATTTCAATTTTTTCCATTTTAATAGAAAGATTTTTTTTAATATTGTTTAACCGCACAATGTTGTTACTAGACTTGATAAACAATAAAGTCGATGACGATTATGCATCACTATAGTGATATATATCGTCCCATTTCTGGGTTGTCCTTATTATTAAAAATCATTATTTTCGAGAACTTAATAAAAACCTTCATTTTGGATTATGTTTTTTTTGAGCAAGACTACAAGGTTGTTGATATCAGAATATTCAAACAATCTACAAACAGTCACAATTAAAAGTCACTTATTTTCATGAGAATCAAATAAGTTTTAAAGTAAAAAAGTTAAAAAGGTCAATTCTAATCAAACAAAATTTCCCTGATTTGATCTTTAGGCGAGCTTTTGAAAAAATAAAAAATTTAAATAAATTTTAATCCGGGGCTGTTTATGTTTAGGTGTGTGATATGTAATCAACTCAACTCAGAAACAAATCTTATATAAAAGTTTTAACAGAAAAAAGTTTTTAATTAATAAATTTTATTCATCATTAATTAAGTTTTTACTTTAAACATATTTTCAGGGGCTTCGTATTACTGCTTTGGTAGGAGTTATCGGTACTTGCATTGGAGCATGGATAAAAGTATTCTCAGTTGATCCTGGCCTATTTTTTGTTAGCTTTGCTGGTCAAAGCATAGTTGCTCTTTCACAGGCAAGTACTTTTTTTTTTGACTTCAATCATATGTATATTTATACCAAACATATACAAATAACTACGTTTGCATAACTACAAATGTTTAAATTGTCCAGTAAACACAGTTAAGCTTTCGTCTAACATATTTTAACCTCAATTAAAAAACTATCATTACACCGGCAAAGCTCTGGTAATTCTTATTTGGCTTATAATTAGTTTTAAACAAATAACGGCGTGATTTCTAAAATGAAAGACGAGCAGTTAACGATACTCGAACCCATTCCGTTACCTGTACCCTGTAGTTAGTATACAAGGCCTTTCGCATTTTTCTCGTAATTTTCGTTATCTGTACTAGGTAGTCTTAGCTGAATACAAGACGTTTTGCTTGTACTCGTACAATTGTACAATTTTCTATGTGTTTGTCGTTTTCTTTATTTGTCATTCTTTACTACCCTTTGTAACTTAAACTATCGTTTCCTTATTATAATCCTTTTGTCTCGCCTCCTCTCCCAACGATCACCACGGTTTGCTTTGGACGGCTTAGGCAGGCTGAGTCATGCCTCAACTGAAAAATAAACTGCATCACAACGAGTAACAATAATCTAAACAAGTCGTCTTGGTTGCTTCTGCAGTTGTCTCCTGAGTATTGAGAAAATCTGACAAACATATTAGTTTAAAAAGGCTTAAAACAAAGTTATAGTTGGTTTAGTTCTTATATGTTTATAAGTGTAAGAATATAAAAACCAACCAATTTTTTGGGGTTAGGGTTTTAGTTTTATTTTTTTTGAATATGCGCTATTTTATAGACATAAAAGGATTATAATTTAAAATTATTTAGTATTTTTTAAACACATATACTGACATAAATTCAATTCGATGTGGGGCCAAATCGTGACATTCGATTGCAATTAAAAATTTACTCGATCCATCGAGTGCTTAGTGCTAAACACTAAAATAATTTTAACAAAAATTTTTCAATTTCGATTAGATTCGAATGTGGAGATTTGGCTTGGGATTTTAATTTGTAAACAATTATAAAACATCCCAAAAGATTTTCTCTTAAGAAAAAATAGATTTTTTCTAGAAATAAAAAATATCAATTACGAATAAAAACACTTTAAACCACCATGCAAATTTAAAAAGTTACCCGGTTTTTAAGAATATTTTTCGCAACAAGATCTTAAAGTTAAAATTCCTAATAGTTCAAATTTGTAAGGTCACACCCGTCACAGTTTTATAATAGTCATAATGAACCGAAATCATGTTTTTTTAGTGTCTACTTACTGTTAAACCTTTAGAAAACTTACTATTCTTGGAAATCACACATTTTTTTTCTATTGAAATTTTAAATTGTTTGAGTTATAAGCAGAAATATAAGTAAAATGGTCACACCCATCACAATATGAATGACAATTTTCTTTTTTAATTTATTATATTTTTATTTAAAGGTTTGCATATTATCACTGCCGGCTCGTTTAGCAGCAGTATGGTTTGGTCCCGATCAAGTGTCCTCAGCATGCAGTGTTGGTGTTTTTGGTAATCAGGTAAGATTTCAATGCAAATGGTAAATGTTATCGATTATGTAAAAAAAATCGACAAATATTTTCTATACTTTGAAGAATGTTTTTACATGCATAACTTAATGTAGAACTTCAAGCCTTAAGCTACAAAATTCCTATGTATGTAAAATTATGGTGTTTTTTAAGACTTTGTAAATTAGCGATTTTGTTGGCATTTAATTTGCAAGTACAATTTAAATATTTAATTGTGGCAATTAAATGTTTAATTAGAAACGGAAGTTTTTTAATTAATGCGTAAGTTTAAACAAAAAAGGTGGAAATAATTTTTTCTGTGAAGGAAGAAGAAAAACACTTCACAAAATTAATAGAATTTTCTTTAGAAAAAAATTTATTGATAAATTTATTATATGTTTGCCAGAATGAGCAAGACATTCTGTTAAAAAAAATCTAGTAACGCATTTTTTTGTTATGCTATCGATATACATATAAATAATAAACATTAACCGTTACTTTTAGCTAGGTGTTGCTATTGGCTTCGTTTTACCACCAATGTTGGTGACAAACGCCGATGACCTGGATCTCGTGGGGCATGATTTGCAATGGATGTTTAATTACGTTGCTGGGTTAACCACAATTTTAGTTATCCTTATGGTTTTATGTAAGTTATTTGTCCTTATTTTATCAATTTTAAAACTTTTATTTGTTGATTTTTCCTTCTTATATTGTTTTTTTTTACAGTTTTCCAAGATAAACCGCCCACGCCGCCATCGGCAGCTCAAAAAGTAGCATTGCCGGGTTCTATTGAAGCACAAAATCAAATTTCCTTTACTCAATCACTTAAAAACTTAATGTTTAACCGCAACTACATTTTGCTTTTAATCTCATACGGCATGAATGTTGGTGTCTTTTATGCGATATCAACATTACTTAATCCGGTTCGTTGTTTTAACCTTAAGTTTTCGCTTCTTAAATTTTCCAACTTAATAAATGTTGTTGCAGGTGGTTCTTAAGTATTATCCAGGCCATGAAGTGGACACTGGCCGCATCGGTTTAGCAATAGTACTATCCGGAATGCTTGGCTCTGTCGTATCTGGCATTGTTTTGGATAAAACGCACAAGTTTAAGTAAGTAAATTTTATTTCTTACATTATATTAGAGCATTAAAACAATCGATAGTTCTACCGATTATATCGATTGTTTTGATTTTTACGTACAATCAGAGTTGGGCAAAATACATGCTTTGCTGTATTTGAAATACAAAATACAAAATACTTGTTCCGCTTGTATTTGAAATACAAAATACTAAATACTTCCAAGTCGAGTATTTCAAATACAAAATACAAAATACAGTATTTTAGTATCTTTTATTTGAAATACAAAATACAAAATACAAAATACATTTTTAACCATTAATCATGAACACTAGATTTTTAAAAGTTTAATCAGATAAGCAGCCTCTTGTTGGAAAATATATAAATCCTGCTAAAGAAAACCAATCTTTCTACAGGTCCTGATAAACACATACTGGTGTTAAATTTTATGAAAACAGTTTTCTGCAAGGCACATTCAACAAGGTAAGCCCAAAGTGAATTCAAAAAATTCACCCTCTGCATTTCCTTTTTGTGTTAGAACAGTAAAATGTCAGAAAAATTAAATATTTCGGATGTAAAAATATAAATTTTTATAACGTGAAAATGTCAAATTGATTTCAATCAGCTGGGCCTCAGTATTACCTGGTTGAATGTGCCTTGGTTCTCTGTATGTGAAAAACAAATTAAATTAAAAGTAAAGCCTTGATGAATTCAAAAATGCACCTCCTGCATTTCTTTTGTATACCCTTCACATAGTGATAAGGGTATATATCAGCTTGTTATTCCGTTTGTAGTTTCTTTATTATCCATTTGCAACCCCATAAAGTATATATATTCTGGATCCTTACAGATAGGAAAGTTGATATAGCCATGTCCATCTGTCCGCCCGTTGAAATCAGGTTTCCGGAGTCAAATAAAGTGATACGGATCAGTTATTGGTGTCAAACTATTGGAAATATAATTTTTTTAGGACAAATCCGTGCACATATCCCTATATATCTTAGTAAATATAGTCATTCTTGCCACAAAACTTGGCACGGATACTCTGAAAATAGGGACCTCAATAAGGGAATATTTTTTTTCCGATAGGATCAGGGGAAGTGGTTTTTTGTCTACAATTGCACAAATTTTTTCAAATATTTCATGCGCTAAATCTTAGAAACTGTTAGAGCTATCGACTTTAAATGTTCTACAAAAAGTAATTGTGCAACAAGACCTACACTTCAAAAAAAAAAGGGAAAGGAAAAGGGGTAGCTCCCATAAAAATTAACATTTTTTATGAAATTTTCGATACGCTGTATCTCGAAAACTATAACAGCTATCGACTTCTAGTGTTTTACAAAAAATAATTCGATGAAAAGACCTACATTTTGAAAAAAAAGTTGGAGATGAGCAGGGGGACTAAAACACCCTATAAAAATTAACAACTTTTATTAACCTTTTAATATGAATAATGTTGAAAACTTTTAAAACTCTCGACCTCAAATCTTCTTCACTTGTACTATTAATTATACGAACGCTAAAATTTTGTAAAGTTTTCTATGGACTTTAAAACTGGCACAAGGTATTTTTATTATATTATTTGCTGGGTATATTAAAAGACCAATGTAAAGGGTATATAAGATTCGGCACAGCCAAATATAGCGATCTTACTTGTTGAGTTTAAAAGTGTGAATGTCAAAAAAATTTTAATTTTTATACAAAACTAGCTAAGCCCCGGTGTGCTTCGCTACACCAATCATAGTTAAATTACCAAAATATGTAAATAAAAGCATTTATATATTTTTTTTATTTACTGATTGCCCCAGTTAGGTTGCAACAAATTATATGTCAGCCCTACTCTTTAGTTAACATATAAAAATTCATAAAAAATTCTTTTATAAACTTCTATATATAATAAAGGGCTACTTTGTTAACAGATTAACATACTTTGGTAACCTGACGAATGCAATTGAAATAATTTTTCTATTTTTAGTGGTGGTTCTAAAGTTACAAAAAGTACTAAAACATAATTTTAACCCTTTTTCCCTATAGGGTCCAATAATTAAAAAAGGACCCAAAACCGTTCTAATTATTTTTAGGTCTGTCGCACCCAATTTGAATAATGTTTCTATCTTTATTGGTTTAACGTTACAAAAAACGCCTACAAAAATCAAAATATATTTTTAACAATATTTTTCCCTTTTGGGTCAAAAGTTGAAAAAAGTACGACAAACGTAATCACATTTTAAAGACCTATCGAAAGCAATTTAAATAATGTTTCTATCTTTATTGGTTTAAAAGTAACTAAAAGTACCCAAATGTACCAAAATAAATTTTAAACCTATTTTTTCCCTTTCGGTCCAAAATTAAAAAAAAAAAACACCAAATACCTGTCTGTTTATTTCTTAAGGAAAACGCAAAACTTTTTAAATTATGTTTCTATCTTATATACATCAAAAGATAATAGGTTACCGATTTTTCCCTTTTTGTACCCTTTTTATCCCTCTACGGGCCCAATGTTTAAAAATTCTTGCGCATTTAAACAAACATGTAAAGCTTAACACGTGTTAAAAATTTCATGTATTTAGCTCTACGCGTTTGATCAATATGGCCATGGGTAATTTTGTTAGGCCATTCATAACCTAACCTTCCCACACAAATGGGCGTATTGTGGGCGTGGCAGCAATAATTTCCAAAAAAAAGGTAGCCTATTGTTCCTTTCAGACTTGAAGTAACACTCTGTAAAAATTTCACAAAAATCGATCAACTGGTGTGGCCACTGGCCAGCTATAAAATACATACATACATACACCCCTACTTTATATAATAGATTTAATTTTTTTGACATTTACATTTCCAAATATCCGCTGAGCTCTTGATATTACCTGAATGAGTGAGCCCTGAAAAAGAACGTACCTTACTAAGGCGAAGTCATAAATGAATACGAAGACAAAGTTCACATTCGGTTTTTTTTTGGAAATTGCAACATTTTTTTAATTTTGCTAATGACAACTTTTTGTATAACAAAAAAATGTATTTTGAAAAATGTATTTTGACATCATAAGTATTTCAAATACAAAATACAAAATACTTCAGTGTTAGGTATTTCAAATACAAAATACAAAATACATAAGAAGGTGGTATTTCAAATACAAATACAAAATACGTATTTGTATTTCAAATACGTATTTCAAATACAAGTATTTGAAATACTGCCCAACCCTGCGTACAATAAATGTTTTTTTTCAAAAAAGCTTAACTATCGAAAAATAAACCGTCGGAAAAAAATACATGCGAGTTCGAAAAGAAAAAATTTAAAACTAAAGGGAAAAAATAAACAAAATTTAGCGGCGGCTAAGAAGGGATAATAGAGATGTTAGTAAAAGCTAAAATTATAAAATTTATGATGTTTTATAATAACATTATGATAATGGCTTGATGCTAAATTAGCAATTTTTTTTAAGAATTTTTTATTTATCAAACATATATCAATTGATTAACGGTAAAACTTAAACAGTCTTCGGTAATATCGATTGCTTAACCTCAAACTATCGAATTGGTCGATTATCGATAATATTGAAGTTCTACATCATGTTAATTTTTTTTTTTGATTTTTTGTACAATATTTATGCCCTTCACATGGTAATAAGGGAGTTTTTAATTTTTTCATTACATTTTTAATTTCTACAATGTTCATTTTCGACGCTATAAATTACATATCGTTTGCTGAAAAGCAAAACCAAGTAACCAACAAAAAATCCCAAATCGATCTCTTTATATACATATTTGAGTATATTTTATGAAAAGGCAATATTACAAACCAAATTTGAATCAGAATGCCGTAAAAAAAGGAAATGTTTTACAAGTACTGCCTTCGTTTTTACTTTTCCTACAAAATTTAAAAAAAATGTAGTTACGTGGCTTTGCATTTGAACTGACAATATATTTTGGATCCCTTTAGATAGAGATGTCGATTTAGTCATGTCCGTCTATTGAACCAAGTTTCCGGAGACAAGTCAAATCCGGCGGACTACGGTTTGGTGCTAAACTACTATTCCTAGACAAAGCGCTTCTAAGCTTATGACGCGCAGTGTATATATATGTAAATGTAAATTTTTCTTCTTATTTAGAGAAACAACGTTGGCAGTGTACGCATTTTCAATGGTCGGTATGTGGGTGTTTGGTTTTACTTTGGACACTGGAAGCATTGGCGTTGTTTATGTAACAGCATCGCTCTTGGGGTAAGTTTATCAATAAAAAAATATTATTTCCAAATCTCGTTTGCACTTTCTCCTAAACATTTGTTTTTTTTCAAATAAAAAAGCTTTAGTTGGTCAAGCCCGACCAAAAAAGCGTAAATGACTGACAGGCTCACAGCCCGAACGCGTAAGCCAAGAGACTTCAAACTTTAACTGTGGGTAACTTTCCTGATGTGTAGATCCAAAAGGACTTGATTTCGAAAATTCGGACTATAAGGGAAACAATGGGCTGAATAAGGAAAAAATCCCTAAGTTGGTTTCACTCTAACTGCACTCGATAGAAACAAACCAAAAAAAGTATCGAATTCTACTCCCAAAATAAACGGACTCATGTTTGGCACTTTTTAGAAATCTCAGATACTAAGGGGTAAAACAGGGTAAAAACTTAATTTTGAAATTTCATTCGACGTGTCTCAAAAACAATGAACGTGTTTTTACACTTTTTTAAAATTATGTAAAAAACTTTGAAAAGGTTAAAAATGTTATATTGGCGCGTTTTTGGGTACTTTTTTAAACGTCTAAAAAAATTAACATAAAAACAAAACAAAATTGTGTTCGACAGATCTCAAAAAAACAGAATTAAGGGGAAGCAAAAAGGGTAAAAATTGTATATGTAAATAGTACTTTTTGTAACTTCTAAGCCAATAGAGATGAAAACAAAATTAAAATTGCGTTCGACATGTCGCAAAAGTATATGATTATACTGTTGGTGCTTTTTTGAAATTTTAGACCCTAAGGAGTCGAAAAATTGGTAAATTTTTGTGCAAAGACATACATATAAAAGAATAGGATTGCGAACGCCGATAAAGACCAAACAGAACTCTACTAAATGGGCAAAAGGTTGTATATCTCACAAAATTTTGATTTTTTTGAAATTCTGAGTCTACAAACATCAAGTTAAGCAAAAGTACCTTTTTTACATTTATGGTACTTTCTTGGACTTTTATGACATATGGACATATAAAATTATTGTTGATAAAAAGTACTTTTTAACCTCTTAGGCACTTTTTTGCTAGAAAATTAGAGTTATTTTTATGCTCATATCACGTTTTTGCATTAAGTGATTTGTTGTTGTTAATAAAATAAACTGCGTTTACGAAGTAGCGGGTTAATTGCTAGAAGTCAATAAAGCTTGACCAACCATAACTTTCTTACATTTTGATATTTAAAAATATGGTTGTTTGTATTCTTGAAAAAAAAATTGTTAACATCTGTACAAACATATGTTAAATTCATTAATTTTTTGCAGATTTTTTATGACAGGCTACTTGCCAGTTGGCTTCGAATTTGGGGCTGAACTTACTTACCCAGAACCGGAAGGTACATCGTCCGGTCTTTTAAATGCCTCATCGCAAGTCTTTGGCATAATATTTACGTCAATATATTCATTGCTGTTTACTGACTATGGCGATATAACCGCTAATGTTACAATGGCTGTAATGCTGATTATAGGTACTATCATCACGGCCTTGATCAGCTCAGATTTGCGGCGACAAAATGCTCAAATTACAAATAATTCGAACAATCCTTAGGATCGTATAGATTTTGTTTAAATAACACAAAATTCAAAATAATAAAATGATACTTTTTAATCTCTGAGTGAATGCATTACTTGTGTGCCATTAGTATATTACTTTTGTTTGATTCTTCTTCTACTTCCAAAAAAAGTGCCAAATTTTAAAATTGTGTTATTTAAACAAAATCGTTAAGTGTTTACATATTTATGCTTATTTATTATTTTATATTATTTTAATTATTGTTTTTATTACCAACAACAAATAGGTTCTTTTAATGTTATTTAATTATAGTTTACGTTCATACTACACACTGCTACAAAAAAAAACTTTTTGTCAGAATTTAAAAAGCGAATATGCTGGTGTTGTTGGCTTCAACGAGGACATATTAAAACCGTTTTCAATGACTTCAAATTCAATTTTAAAATTTTAACCAGTTTTGGAAAGAAAAATAATTAGGTTTTTATAAAATGTTTTAAATAAAAGAGTAGGCATGTATGTATATTTTATACGCAAGTTTTAATTAAGAGTTTGGATTTCTTTTTATTTTTTTCCGAACTTTTGCAATATTCCAGCAGTTTTAAATTTTTTATATTAAAGCTTGAATTTTTTTCTAAGAAAATTTCATAAAAAAACGAGTTATTCGTTAAAATCGATTTATAGTTGCAAAAGTTATTCTTCAGCTTTCTCTGAAGTAAATATTTGGTGATTAAAGACTTTTAAGCTGACTTAAGCTGTGATCACATTAGTTAATCGATGTACCCTAAAAAGCGTTACCACTGTGTTTTAATAAGAAATATTGGCATAAAGTTATTAAAGCTTTTGTATCTAAATTAACAACGAGAAGCTACTAAATTAAAAAAATTTTATAAAACTTTGTTTTCTCGTGCAAACAATTTTTTTTTATTAAAAAAAAATAAAAAAAACACATCATACCCATATAAAGTATTTTGGTTTCTTGTTAAATCTGTTTTAAAAAAACAAATGCAAATGGCAGGCATCACCTGTAAAGGTTTTTTTTTTCAAAATAACTTTTGATTTTTGGGATGTTTCTTAATTTTTTTGAAACAGTTTGTAGTGTACTCAATAAGACCTAAAACCTACGCTATGTCGTTTTCCAATTCTTTTTCTTTGTAGCACTGTGTAAGGATGTCAATATACATGTTTAAAATTTAATATTTTTTTTTTATTTTTATTTAAAAGGAATTTTAAACAAAAATGTGATGTAAAAATTAATAAAGTTATAGGTATTTAAGATAATAGCCCTCTAAAACTATTGTAAATGGGGGCATTTACACTCTCTAGACATGCATATGTATGTAGATTGTACGGTAAATATTAAATAAATGCACCTGTTTATTTCGCACAATAAAGTATGTAATTTTATTAGTCAAATGAATAAAACAAAATTTAACGTTGAAATGTTTGCCCTCCACAATATGAGTATGTATTTAACATACACACACACACACATCATAAATATAACATGAATATTTTCATGGGTGCTTTTGACAATAAACTTGCTCAATCCTTAAAAAACAGTTGAAAAAAAATCTTTTTTTTTTATTAAAGTTTTGAATTTAGACCAGAATAGCAAATTTTAAACTTTGGCAATATTTTTTAATTAACCATATACCCAAACATCGTACCCAAAATCATAAGCAGTTACAACTTAAAATTAATCATTTAAGAGACATGGTTGTAATTTTGTAATCAAATTGAGTTTAACCGTAAAGAAACCCGTTTAGAATAAAATTTACTTAAATACAAACAAAATTTTCTGGTCTAAACAGGCGGCAAATTACGGCATTCGATTCGAATCGAAATTCTACTAGATCGATCGAATTGTCAATGATTTTTATTGTAGTGTATGCATACTTAGGTTTACCACTGTAGAAATTTAAGAACTTTGTTTACTCTAAGTTTAGTTTATGTTGGGTCAGCATTAATAAGTATCAAGGTATTTTTGTTTGTGTGAAAATGAAAGAACTAAAACCGTAATAATGAAGTTTGATTGAATGTAATTAATTAATTAATGTTTTTCACGTGCCAATTGTTTATGGGAACCAAAACGAAATTTACTAAAGCCGTGGGAACAGCAGACCGACTATTGGTTTGTTGATATCCTAAAATAATGCTGACCTATAGAATAAGTTAGTATATAAGTTGATAATTTTTGAAAATAAAAAACAGAAAGAATTGATCAGGCAGAAGCTGACTTTCATTTCTATTTTAAAATCGGCACTCCTGGTGCTGAGGGAAAACGGCTGCAGAGCTCAGCAAATACTGAAATAACCCTTAAACAAATCCTTTTAAGAGACACTTCATGGCGATCCTGCGGATCTAAAATAATAATAATAAATAAAAAACTCAAAATCAAACAAATGACTCAAGAAGAGGTTGACAAAATTTTTGAGCGGTGGCAAAAATTTATCAACAACGAATACGTTCCAGAAGGCACACCTATCGAAGAACCACCCAATTACACACCGACACCAAAGTCTGCCGGCCCGAAGCCCATAACTATCGAGCAGTATAAAGCGAGACAAACCAACTTCAAACCACAACCAAAACCAGAAATCAAGAAGAAGAAGAAGAAAGGTGGAAAAAATTAAAACACCAAAAAGCCTGCAAGGAACTACAGCAAGTTATAGGAATCAGCCAAGGGAAACAAAAGCAGAGGCTTATACAACAACTTGTAGAACTAAGACAGAAGGGCTGGAAAAATTAACAATACTTATTACATTATTATTTATATAATATTAAAGCTCACTAATAAATGTAATATTAGTAAATTAATAAATACACTTTTCAACCATTTTGTTGAAATTTTACACAAGTAATGAATCCAGCGATTCATACCTTTATACTTAGCGAAGAAGATAGAATAGAGTATATTGTAAAACAACTCAATATGGGCATCGCAGATACAAAAATAGAAGGCCATGCGAATGCTAATGCGATAAATACAAATAAGATAACAATAGATCAAGAAATTATAATAATTTTGTTGATAATTTTTATACTAGTAATCATATTTAAGTTCTTGCAACATTATATAAAGAAACAAGTTGTACGAAACACTGTACAAAATGCATAATAACAGAACAAATTTTAAATAAATAAAATCTAAATAAAAATTTTTTTTTTGAAGTACATATATATATATATTATATTCATGGAACAGATTTTTGAAGAATTAGACAAATTAATTGTGAATGCTAGAAAATCTATAACAAAGAAATACACGAAAGAAACTATATAGGAAAAACTAAAGTCAATAGAACAATTGAGTGAAAATTTCGGGAAACTAGTAGGACATTTAGCAAACCCTTTAAGAGATGAAAAAATTACACATTTTAAAAGTTTGAGAGAAACAGCAATTCAACTGCTAACAGAACATAAAGGAGAAAAATTAGAAATAGGGCAAAAAGCTGAAAATCCTAAAATCATGTCGAACTTTGACGGTAAAAAAGCTTCAGAGATGATCCCAGTCTTCGACGGAAAACCAAAACATGTTGATATTTTCCTTTCAATGACAGAAATGGTTCATACCGAACTAAATGATCAGGGGAAAAAGAACCTAATAAAATATGTATTGGCGATAAAATTGATAGACAGAGTCAGGGATATTTTGATTATAGAAAACACACCTGAAACTTTCGAAGAACTTAAAACAATTTTAAAAAAAAACATTTTAAATCCACAAGAACGGCAAGCAGCATACATTTTGATTTAAGGAACACTAGGCAAAAGGGAAATGTACTAAATTACAAGGAACGGATTAACACTTTGATAGCGGACTTGACATTAGCACAAATTTCCGAACTAGAGGACAGTACCAATCATGTGGCTCGTTCTACGATTAAGACCATGAATGAAAAATTGGCATTGGAAGTTTTTCAGGAAGGTTTATATAAGGACATAAGAACAGCTGTAATAGCAGCACAACCCAAGACTTTGGCACAGGCCTATGACATTGCAAGCACACAGGAAAGAGCATTACAAGTATCAGATACATTTACGACATTACAAATAAATGATAATAATAGGCGAAACTATGACAATAACACAAATGGAAACAATTCAGGTTTTAACAGAAATAGAAATTCCCTCAATCCACTGATGGATAGGAATTTTACCAGAAACTATAACAACAATAACAGAAACTATAACAATGTCAATAGAAACTCTAACAATGACAACAGAAACCATAACGACAATAACAGAGACTATAACAATATCAATAGGAACTCTAACGGTAGCAACAGAAACCATAACAACAATAACAGAAACAGACACTATAGCAACTACAATAATTACAATAGCTATAACAACAGAGGTAATAGATACAATAATAATGCAAGGGAAAGAGGCTACCCCAATGTTCATACAATACGACAACAGGGAAACTTACAAACCCTGGAGACTCAATACGAATCTCCGGACAGGGAAAACTAAGGGTTTATACACTACATATTGGGACATCAAATTTTCTCTTTTTATCAGTGAAGAACATTAACTATAAATTAACATTTTTAATAGACACGGGTTCAGAGATATCACTCTGTAAGGAAAACGTAATATACAACTATTATAAAAATACTGACAATATTTGCCGATTGAGTGGCATTACAAATGAATGCAAGGAGACAGTAGGTTCTACTGATTTGAAAATAATATTAGGAGAACAAACATTATCACACAGATTTCAATTAGTGGACGAAACATTTCCAATCATTACTGACGGAATTTTAGGACTAGATTTCTTCTGTAGATACAACTGTCGGATTGACTATGAGACATTAACTCTAAATGCTTGTATGGAAGGGGGGAAGGTGACAATCCCAATAGAGATTAACACGAAAAGAATACATAATATAACTATACCTCCAAGAACAGAGAAGATAGTACCTATAAACATTGACATAAACGAAGATAGTGTTACGTGTAGTAAAGAAATAACAAACGGAATATTTTTAGCAAACACTATAATACCAAAAGATGGCCAACGCTATGTTAAAATTCTAAACACATTGGAAGAACCAGTGCGATTGGGAAAGTTAAGAGTCACTACAATACCATTGAAAAATTATGCAATCTATAAAACTAACATGCGCGATAACGATAGACAATCAGAGCAAAGATTTAGAAGATTACTAGAAAAACTAGATTTCATTCAGTAGAATGTGTGTAGAAATAGATTCACAAATATTAAGAGACATGATTCCAATCTGTATTGATGAGAAAGAAAAGAAAACCTTGGCAATAACAAGAAATATGTTTAACAGCGAAATGAGAAATAAAATTAATAACGAAGCGAAAGGCAAATATGATAAAGAGGGAATTATTATAAAAGACTGCATATCTCGAAAGGAGACTGATCACCTCCATATGTGGGAATGTACGTCAATAAATAATATTAAGGAGCTCCAAAAGATTGAATTTATATATGATAACAAGCTGCAGCAAAAATTTAAAAATGAATTAAAAGAAAAGAATGATAAGATAACGCGCATAATATGCAATAAAAGCGAAAATCCTATGTTTTCAGGAACATTTATGGAGAAACTTTTATTGAAATTGAGGAAATTGAAATTTAAAAAGTACGTACTATATGACGATGATGAAATATTTAAATATATAACGGCCGAAGAATTGAAAGAAAGATACAACAATATAAAGAACAACGATATAGAAATAATAATATACAGAAAGCCAAGAGAGATAAAAGATAATATAACACAATATAGATTGATAGAAGAATTTCATGACTCACCACATGGAGGACATTTTGGAATTAGGAAAACACTTTCCAAATTAAGACAAAGATATATTTGGAAGAATATGAATAGAATGGTTAAGAAGTACATAACAACGTGTGATTCATGCCAGAGGCATAAACAAATAGGAAATACGAAAGAACCCTTTACTATAACAGATACACCATCACACGGTTTTGATACTGTTGTAATGGACACAGTTGGACCACTAAGACCATCCGGACAATTTAGATACATACTTACCATGCAGTGTGAACTAACAAAATATGTTGTTGCTTGTCCGATGGAATCAAAAGATGCCAAAACAGTCGCAAAATCTTTAATAGAACATATTGTATTAAAATACGGGTTATTTAACATTCTCAAAACCGATAGAGGAACTGAATTTACCAATGAGTTAATGAGAGAGATTTGTGTATTATTAAAAATAAAACAAAATTTCTCAACACCTTACCATCATGAAACTTTAGGTACAATAGAACGAAATCATCGCGTTCTAAATGAATATTTTCTAAATTTTGTAAATGACATTAATTGGCATGAATGGATACCATATTATGCTTTTGCTTTTAATACGACACCAAATGTCGATACAGACTATTCACCGTTCGAACTAATTTTTGGTAGACTTCCTAGACTACCAAACGATATTTTAGATGATGCTAAGAAAATTTATAATATTGATAACTATTTAAATGAACTAAAGATTAGACTTCACGACTCATTACAAAGAGCAAGAGGAATAATTCTCGAAGTAAAAAGAAAAAGAGGATTAGAATCTGAAAAGAAGCAAAATAGAATAAATCTTAGAATAGGAGATTTAGTTTTAGTTAAAGTTTTAAATAGAGAAAAGTATGAACCACCATACAAAGGCCCATACAAAGTAGTAGACTTAGAAGATTTAAATGTACTCATAGAAATTGACAAAACAAGAACTAAACTAGTGCATAAAAATTTGCTAAAAAAATACTTAAATTAACATATATTGGTTATATGTAAGAAATATAAATAATATAAAATCCTGTATGTAACAATATGAATAAGAAATAAGAAGATGAGGTGCTTCAAATTCACTTTATAAAAATGCATACATAATCATACTTATATAAATTTTTTTAATTTTAACTTTGTTTCATTTTTTAATAATACCCAAACCTAAAAGGGTAAGGGTGTAGTGTATGCATACTTAGGTTTACCACTGTAGAAATTTAAGAACTTTGTTTACTCTAAGTTTAGTTTATGTTGGGTCAGCATTAATAAGTATCAAGGTATTTTTGTTTGTGTGAAAATGAAAGAACTAAAACCGTAATAATGAAGTTTGATTGAATGTAATTAATTAATTAATGTTTTTCACGTGCCAATTGTTTATGGGAACCAAAACGAAATTTACTAAAGCCGTGGGAACAGCAGACCGACTATTGGTTTGTTGATATCCTAAAATAATGCTGACCTATAGAATAAGTTAGTATATAAGTTGATAATTTTTGAAAATAAAAAACAGAAAGAATTGATCAGGCAGAAGCTGACTTTCATTTCTATTTTAAAATCGGCACTCCTGGTGCTGAGGGAAAACGGCTGCAGAGCTCAGCAAATACTGAAATAACCCTTAAACAAATCCTTTTAAGAGACACTTCATTATATAGGAGTTCTAATAAGAATTTTTAAATTTTGATTCGAATCGAATGCCGTAATTTGCCCCCAGATTAGTTCTGTGAAACTGGCTTATGAAAATAGAAAAAATTTTGAGTTGTGACTGTTTATGAATTAGTGTGCGTTAGGTGCTTTATAGAAACATGAATGAATATAAAAAACATGAATAGTTTAATTTGGTTAAAATTTTAAAGAACGATATGAATGAGACTATTAATATTTGTATGTGGATGATTCTGAGATTACCGGCTAATTTGCTGTCCCTGAAAAAATTAAATAAAGCTTTAAATGTCCTTAGAAATCAATAAAATATCTCATCTTCTTAAAATTGTTTTGGTTTTAAAAGAATCGCCTGCCTAAGCCTTTAATATCATTCCCCTGGCTGTCCCCGTATCTACTATCACCTAAATGTGTCCAAATTTCTTACAAAAATATAACACAATTTGTAAAAGAAGTAGGTGTATAACAAAATAATATTTTTAAGTGATTCCTTTACTCTTTTAATGAAAATATTTTTATGTCTGTAAAATCTTATATGCGTTAAAAATTATATTAACTTTGTCCACACTTACTTACATACGTTCGACATTACCCCGTAAGGCGTTTAAAAAAATTTTAACATATTGGATATAACCAATAAACCAACTTCCGATTTAGGTAGGGTGACCATTCTTACTGATTTCATCAGTACATGTACTGATTTTTCATTTGCTGTAGTGATCAAAAATTTCTGTACTGAAATGTACTGATTTTTTAAAAAATTGTACTGAACCAGTACAACGGTTTCTCAAGATAAATTGAAAATTTATTATTTTTTTTCCTCAAAAAATGTGTTAAATTATAGAAAACCTAGGTGGTTAGGTATTTGCATGGCAGCAAAAAGTGTATTAAAATTATTTTAATCCTTCAAATCTTGTTTTGAGTTGATTGACAGCTCTCCAAAAAAAATTAAACAAGAATACATAGACACCCAGGCGGAAGGAATTGAAGGTGGTTCTACGATAAGAACTGAAAAGAGCATTGATTTTGAGCCAGAAATTATTAGTTACCCAATTTAGGCAAATTTTTTAAAGTTTAGTACTTAAATTGTCATCAAAGGAGTTTGGATATAGTTGTCATCCCAGGGAAATGAAGATTAGGAAGGAAATGAAAGCTAAAAATAAGCTAGTGAAGTGCATTTTTTGTAGGGTTGTACTGGCCGACTGCGAAAATATTTAAAAAACTTTACATAATTTGTTTAAAATTTTAAAAAATTGATGTGCACGTGTGATAATTGAGAAGCTATATTTTAAATGAATGCAGCAACCTATTTAAAATACGCTGTTTTGCCAAAAAAAAATCAATATCGAAAATAATGTTCGATTACAAGCCCATAATCTCAGAATCGATCGTGTTTCTAAAGTTAAGCTTTAAACTTGTGCAAACATTTTTAAGCTATTTTATCAAATAGAATCTACTTTTTTTAAGTTTATACTGAGTACGAAATCTGTCAATTTTTATTGAAATTAAGTTTTAAATACCGGTTGGGGTTACTTATTTAAAGCACAAACGTATACATATCAGAACATAAACTATTAAATATTATTTTTTAAATAACGTTAAATATAAATAAAATCTTTGATTTAGTTCTTATTTGGCAGAAGCACAAAAGCGAAAGCGGGCTTATATTCAACCTCATTAAGAGTGTCGTTATCATAGTCGTTTTTCATTCATATATTGATAACAGTCCATTTTAAAAAATTCCATATCTTTGTACATTTGTTAAACTTCCGTCGTTTTTTACAGCAATCGGCCCAACAACGACACTCATAATCAGGTCGAGTATTTTTATAACACAAATGGTTCTTTATGTATGTTTGGATAAAAATATTTTTTTCAAAAATGCAAAAAACCTTATGTAAAAATAAATGTTAACAATACCCAAGAAAATACTTTGTTTGTAAATATAATTTTCAACTTTTGGTGTTATTACCTCATTCATATATTTAATAATTTAAGCCTTTTGCATAAAGAAATGACAAGAATAAAGTGATTGAATTAAGCAAATATGTAAATCTCCCACCAAAAACGCAAATATATTATGTACCAACACACAAATATATGTATATTATCCAAATGTAATGTACATTATCAAAAACTAGTGATAGTTTCTAGTTAAAAATTGTTTAGAATAAAAAAACTAAATTATTTAAAAAAACTGCCTTTTATTTTAAATATTTTATTATAATTATTAAACACATGTGTACATACTTAGAGCACATACGTAAGTATATGGTAAGCCAGCAACTGTTACATTGTTTTGTTATTGTTAATCGCAAATAACCAAGCAGGGGACTCGCTCAGAAGTTTAAATTAATCATTATTTTCCATTGGACAGCTTTTGGCTATACATGTGTCCTTGTTTTCTGTTAACCATTGTTGTAAAGCAGTAAGGTTCTGTTTTCAGAAGCCCTTGCGAAATTTGGTTTTTAAACGTTTAATGTATTGTATTAATGGTAATGGCATTTATTTAATATTTAATAAATAAAATATAAATTTTTATTTAGATAGTTAAAAGAAATTGAATCAGACCTTCAAATTGTATATTGGAGTTATTCACCCCAATTCTGCATTTCAATTCGAATCGAAATTTTCTGCGTCAGACTGCTTTAGTGTGGAATAGTTTAACTAAAATAATTTTTTCTAAGTATATTTTAGATTTTCCGTCTTTTCGTACTAAGATCTTGTGCTTCCTAATATTTAAATTGTCAAAATAAATTTTTTATTTCTATTTTGATATTCTATGCGTATTTGGATGTGGAATCGTAATAGAAATGCAGAATAATCTCCATTTTTAAAAATTAAATTTTTGCAGTTTAGCAGCTATCAGAGTCTTCGTCATCGCGGTGGTGGAGGTATCTTTCAGGGACTATTTCCTTTTTGCATAAATTCGTTGTCACATTTTTGAACTTACGAGTTTTTTGAATAAACGTTCGGCTAGTTCGCTATGATCTTTGAACGCTTGCTGGAACGCATTATTGAATTAATGTCCAATTCATCCACTCTATTATCCTCAATCACTGTATCCATTTTAAAATTTTGCACGTTACAAAAATATAAAAAATTTATTGAAATAAGAGTTCAAGCAACAAATAATTACTCAAAAATTCAAATAGGCCCATCATAATTTTTTTAAGTTTTTAGAAGAAATAAAACAAATTAGAAAAAAGCTAACTGTTCTAATTACAAAAACTGTTTTATCAAAATACTTTTATTAATTTACGGCTGTATTCATAAAAATTTAAACAGCATTTTAAACCTTTATTAAGCAAATTTCAATAAAGTTGTATTCATAAACGAATTTTAGCCTAAAAAACTTATTTTAAACCTTGTGTAAATACACAAATTTTAAAATTGGTTCGACCTTATTTTAAGCCCATTTTAAGCATATTTCCGAACCCTTTTTTGGTATTTTTATTGCGTTTTACCCAATTTCAAACCCATTTCAAGCAAATTTCCTAACCTTTTTTTTTGTTTTTTGTTATGTTTGAATTTTTATTTTGACAACTATTACAAACTATTGGCCTTACGGCCCTTTGTTTGAACTTGCAACTGTAGGAAACAAAACATTTGCATTATATGGAGAGAACATGGATGTTTTATAAATAAATATTGGGCCTTGTAGTTATTTTTCATTCATATTTACCATTTTTCAAAATTCAACTTAATTTTTTTCAGTGATGTTAATATTTTTATTTTTAGTGATGTATAAAAAATCAAAGCAAATAAAAAAAAACTCGTTATTCAAATATTATTTTACCTTCAATAAAAAAAACTTTTAAATTTTACTCTTACCTAACATTTTGTTTTTACAGTTCTCTTTTTTTATTAAATCTACATGTTGTCATACACTTTTTATTTTATAAAAACAATATTTTTCTCAAATTCGAAAAAAATAGTGTGCATGCATGCGATTAATGTATGAGCTTATAACCATTGTTTTACATCACCATTAATTAAGTGACAAATAAAATTAATAGCGTTGCCAACATAAGCCTTAAAAAATCCTTAAAATTGCTTTAGTTAAAATACGGTTTATGAATACAAAATTAAAAAACAGCATTTTTAGGCTTAAAATGTTGTTTAGCTAAAATGTATTTAAAACTTAAATTTAGACTTTTTTATGAATACAGCCGTTAGACTTTATGAATGCTACATTTACAAAAAAATCGTCTTAAAAATTAATATACGCCCATGTTCTGACAATCGCATTTCGCAAAATATTGGCGATGCGATTTGAAATCGCATAACAGGTGTTCTGAAGTTCACAATCGCAAGAAAGTTTGCGACTTCAAATCGCAAGAGGTAGATGAGGTGAACCGATGTTTTTTGCCCAAACTAGGTTAAAAACAGCCAATCAAACTATGCATAATTATAATATATGGGGTTTTTGTTATAATTTTCACAATTTGTTTTATTTTTTGTAAACAGTCTCAATAAAAACAAGTAAGAGCGCTATATTCGGCTGTGCCGAATCTTATATACCCTTCACATTGGTCTTTAAATATACCCAGCCGAGTAATTTTGTACTGCAAATAATTTAATAAAAAACCTTGTGCGAGTTTTAAAGCCCATAGAAAAAATAACAAAATTTTAACGTTCGTATGAAAAATAGAAATAGATGAAGAAGATTTGAGGTCGAGAGTTTTAAAAGTTTTCGACATTATTCATATTTAAAGGTTAATAAAACTTGTTAAATGTTCTAGTCCCCCTGCTCTTCTCCAACTTTTTCTCCAAAATGTATGAATTATTTGATTATTACTTTTTGTAGAATATTTGAAGTCGATAGCTGTAATAGTTTTCCGGAAGTAGCGTATCGAAAATTTTATAAAAATTGTTAATTTGTATGGGAGCTACCCCTTCTTCACCCCCCATACGAAAATTTTTTTCTTCAGAGCGTAGCCCTTGATGTCCAATCACTTTTTGTAGAACATTTGATTTCGATACCTGTTATAGTTTCCGAAATATAGCATATCGAAAATTTAACAAAAATTATTAATTTGTATTGGGGCTACCCCTTTTTTTGCCCCCACTCAAAAATATTTTTCTTTAAAGCGTAGGCCTTATTTTCCAATTACTCTTTGTAGAACATTATATTTCGCTATCTGTTATAGTTTCCGAGATATAGCGTATCGAATATTTTATAGCAATTGTCGATTTGTATGGGAGCTACCCCTTTTTTTGCCCCCACTCAAAAAATTTTTTCTTTAAAGTGTAGATCTTTGCGTACAATTACTTTTTGTAGAACATTTCATGTCGATAGCTGTTATAGTTTCCGAGATATAGCGTATCGAATATTTTATAATAATTGTCGATTTGTATGGGAGCTACCCCTTTTTTTGCCCCCACTCAAAAAATTTTTTCTTTAAAGTGTAGATCTTTGCGTACAATTACTTTTTGTAGAACATTTTATGTCGATAGCTGTTATAGTTTCCGAGATATAGCGTATCGAATATTTTATAACAATTGTCGATTTGTATGGGAGCTACCCCATTTTTTGCCCCCACTCAAAAAATTTTTTCTTTAAAGTGTAGATCTTTGCGTACAATTACTTTTTGTAGAACATTTCATGTCGATAGCTGTTATAGTTTCCGAGATATAGCGTATCGAATATTTTATAACAATTGTCGATTTGTATGGGAGCTACCCCATTTTTTGCCCCCACTCAAAAAATTTTTTCTTTAAAGTGTAGATATTTGCGTACAATCACTTTTTGTAGAACATTTTATGTCGATAGCTGTTATAGTTTCCGAGATATAGCGTATCGAATATTTTATAACAATTGTCGATTTGTATGGGAGCTACCCCATTTTTTGCCCCCACTCAAAAAATTTTTTCTTTAAAGTGTAGATCTTTGCGTACAATTACTTTTTGTAGAACATTTGATGTCGATAGTTGTTATCGTTTCCGAGATATAGCGTATCGAATATTTTATAACAATTGTCGATTTGTATGGGAGCTACCCCATTTTTTGCCCCCACTCAAAAAATTTTTTCTTTAAAGTGTAGATATTTGCGTACAATTACTTTTTGTAGAACATTTTATGTCAATAGCTGTTATAGTTTCCGAGATATAGCGTATCGAATATTTTATAACAATTGTCGATTTGTATGGGAGCTACCCCATTTTTTGCCCCCACTCAAAAAATTTTTTCTTTAAAATGTAGATCTTTGCGTACAATTACTTTTTGTAGAACATTTTATGTCGATAGCTGTTATAGTTTCCGAGATATAGCGTATCGAATATTTTATAACAATTGTCGATTTGTATGGGAGCTACCCCATTTTTTGCCCCCACTCAAAAAATTTTTTCTTTAAAGTGTAGATCTTTGCGTACAATCACTTTTTGTAGAACATTTTATGTCGATAGCTGTTATAGTTTCCGAGATATAGCGTATCGAATATTTTATAACAATTGTCGATTTGTATGGGAGCTACCCCATTTTTTGCCCCCACTCAAAAAATTTTTTCTTTAAAGTGTAGATCTTTGCGTACAATCACTTTTTGTAGAACATTTTATGTCGATAGCTGTTATAGTTTCCGAGATATAGCGTATCGAATATTTTATAACAATTGTCGATTTGTATGGGAGCTACCCCATTTTTTGCCCCCACTCAAAAAATTTTTTCTTTAAAATGTAGATCTTTGCGTACAATTACTTTTTGTAGAACATTTTATGTCGATAGCTGTTATAGTTTCCGAGATATAGCGTATCGAATATTTTATAACAATTGTCGATTTGTATGGGAGCTACCCCATTTTTTGCCCCCACTCAAAAAATTTTTTCTTTAAAGTGTAGATCTTTGCGTACAATCACTTTTTGTAGAACATTTTATGTCGATAGCTGTTATAGTTTCCGAGATATAGCGTATCGAATATTTTATAACAATTGTCGATTTGTATGGGAGCTACCCCATTTTTTGCCCCCACTCAAAAAATTTTTTCTTTAAAGTGTAGATATTTGCGTACAATCACTTTTTGTAGAACATTTTATGTCGATAGCTGTTATAGTTTCCGAGATATAGCGTATCGAATATTTTATAACAATTGTCGATTTGTATGGGAGCTACCCCATTTTTTGCCCCCACTCAAAAAATTTTTTCTTTAAAGTGTAGATATTTGCGTACAATTACTTTTTGTAGAACATTTTATGTCAATAGCTGTTATAGTTTCCGAGATATAGCGTATCGAATATTTTATAACAATTGTCGATTTGTATGGGAGCTACCCCATTTTTTGCCCCCACTCAAAAAATTTTTACTTTAAAGTGTAGATCTTTGCGTACAATCACTTTTTGTCAAACATTTTATGTCGATGGCTCTTATAGTTTCCGAGATATAGCGCATAAAATATTTCACCAAATTTGTGCAATTGTAGGAAAAATACCCCTTCCCCTGGTCCTATCTGAAAAAACTTTTTCCATTATTTAGGTCCCTTCTTTAGGAGTATCCGTGCCAAGTTTTGTGGCAAGAGTGACTATACTTACTGAGATATATAGGGATATATGCACGGATTTTGTCCTAAAAAAAATGGGTTACTCTGGGTTTTCGCTTATATCTCGGTCAATAGTGAACCGATTTTGCTGATTTTAAATAGCGATTGTTAGCGGGATATTTCTGATCGTTTGACACCATTAACTGGTCTGTATCTTTTTATTTGACTCCGGAAACTTGATTTCAACAGACGGACAGACGGACAGACGGATAGACGGACAGACGGACAGACGGACATCGCTAAATCGGCTTCCCTATCTATAAGGATCCAGAATATATATACTTTATGGGGTCGCAAATGAATAATAAAGAAATTACAAACGGAATGACAAAGTGATATATACCCTATCACTATGTGAAGGGTATAATTAAATTTTAAGAAACTGTTAGTTATGTACATCTTCATTTTTCAGTTGCTTACTTTTTTTATGTATGAACTTTATTGGAAAACAAGAAAGAAAAAATGTTGTTGCAATTTGTTATATATTCCTTGGTTTTTTGTTTTGTATTTTTAAAAGAAACATGTTTTTATTTTCGAATACATCATCGAAAAAAAAAAAACAAAACGCAAAAAAAAAAACGCGTGAACTACAGAACATGCAAAAAAAATTTTTGCGATTTACAAATCGCATGTGATTTGACAATCGCGTGAGAGTCAGAACATGGGCGATAGTTTGCTTTTGATTAGTTTGTGTATCTCTTGTGAAAGCTTGTTAAAAACTATTTTGGGCTCTTTGCAATTAACATGACGATATGCATTTATTCCCAATTTTGTTTCTAAAGAATATTGGTTATATCTGATCTTTAAATCCTTCATATGTATCATTGATATTTAATTTTTCTATAGCAAATGACATTAAAGCCATCGTTGTGAATAAAATGTTCTTCCGCTTACGATCAAAATCTTTCACCAAGAATTGTAAACATTTTGAGATTTTGTGAATTTCAAACTATCGATCTCTCCATAAAATTTTAAAAAATTTTATTTTTAAAATGTCACTTACGATCATTTGGTGCAAGGGGCTCAATATATATACAAACATGCATATGTATTTTAATTAATTAAAGGAAACACCACAAATTACGTGAATATAAAAGTTTTAAATAATATTTATTTATAAAAATACAGTAGTACAATATACATTTTTAAATTTTTTTTTCTTTTATGTTAATCGTTGTTGTTTAAGTTTTGTTATTTATGAAAAACCTTTCCTCCATTTGATACATTCATTTGCCGCCAAATGGACAATATTTGGCACACTTCAAAGCGAACATCTAATTTTATACATCAAATAGAAGGTGAGTGATCTTCAATTTATAAAAATTACAAAACGATACCATTCAGCCATTTAGATAAGAATAAGAACGACATAGTAATGAATACATACAACATAATCAAGAGCATGTGGGTTATTTTTTTCTTGTTAAGTAAAACGTATAATTTGCAAAATTGACTTAATATGAAAACTATATGTATGTATATTAATTAAATAATTAATTAGTCTGTTATGATATTTTAAATACCATTAATTTGAAATGTACACCTCTGTACAAACTTATAAGAAGCGAAAATATGTATTTCGAGTATTACATGCTACAAAAATATTAAACAAAACCGACAGTTTATGTAAAGAAAAAAAATGTACAACATCTTGTGATGTGTTACGTAAAGTTTCGCTTTACTGGGGTGGACCCCACGCGCGCAATAATGTAAGGGTTTTATTGAAATAGGCACACCACTGTTCGCGTTCTTCTTTTGTGTCAGCCGACAGAAGGTATCGAACAGTTGTTGTACGACCATTAGGCACAATAATTAGGGATTCCTGATCGGTGTCCTTAGCTGGTCTTTGGCACTCGAGTAACATTGTGTTTAAACGAGCGCAAATGTCTCTTGGTGCTATGGTGACTTTTTGTGAGGAGCATGTGTATAAATCAATTGATCCCATAGGAGCCTTTTTCTTTTCATCGTCAGGATATTTCCAATAGTTAAGCATAGTGCCGCTCAAATGGCACCAGCGTCTATGCCAAGCACCGAATCCGGATATATCTTCGAACATAGTTAAAAATCCCTTATTCTCCACCGATACGGAAAGTTCACAGTTTACCTTCATATGGACGACACCTTCCAGAGGACTGACACCGAGAACTTGTGTCAGAGACCACGAGGTACGTTGAATCTCTCGAAGAGAAAATATTGCAAAACCATATTGTACCAAAGCTGGTGTGCGAACCGCCTGAGGACCGGCAGGACTTTGTACAGGTGGCATAACTAAACGGTTCTCAGATCCTTTCTTTTTGGGTGTCTTAATGCCAGACTTTTTATTGAAATTAATGTGATACTTTACTTCATGCGGCAAGACTTCTCTTTGTGCAGTCATGCCGTAAATTTCCAAGGTTACTTTGAAGTCAGCGTACACATTGTTCAATTGTAAAACATCGGGAAACTTGACAGCCAAAAGCCCGGGCAGTGTTGGCACAGTTTTTGTAGCTATAACATGTTCATTGTACTTAATTAAACACACCAAGTGGTGACCAGATATAGTATCTAAAGACAACTTTCTTATATAATCTTGACGCAAGGGAATAGTAATTTCCCTAATTGTCAAACGGCCTTTTTCACGAGGAGCTCCCACAGGACGAAGTGTTTTTTCAACACGCAAGCGTTGAACTTCATCTAGGCACGCTTGTCTACGATGTGCTAAAAAAACATAATAAAATATTAAAAATTTATAAAATTAATTTGTTTTTCTTTTTCTTACTTGCAACTAAGAGATGTCTTTCACCCTCCACTGACTCCGTAGATCCTGAGAACTCGATTGTTGCTGCACACAAGTTTAAGGCTTGACTGGTTTGAGCAATAACCTGCTGTTGTTTGCACACTTCCTCCAAAAGCTTTTTAATTTTGTCTTGAACTAAGTTTTCATCATCTACTTCAGAATCGGATTGCGTTTCCTCATCGCTTTCAATAGTTTCGGGTTTAAAATGTAGTGATGCTGCAGTACCAGCCTTAGATTCTAACTTATTCATTGCTGATCGTAGAACTTGCTCCTCGCGACAAATTTTTCTTATTGGTGTCGAATTTGCACTCTGAAAAAAAACCCCAGTAAAATTAAAATCTAAATTATCCCTTTTTTGATGAATATATAGCCTAAAGACTGTAGTACACGAAATAAAAAAAAACGCTACATGCGCATGTAGGTCAGATGTAATTTTGACGTCATCATAAAGCTACTACTAGGACTCATTTAAAGCGAAGTGGCTTTATGATGACTTCAAAATTAAATCAGAGCTACTTGCGCATGTAGTTTTTTTTACATTTCGTGTACTGCAGGCTTAATCTTATTTAAAATTTGTATGTTATGTTTTATGTTTCAAATACTTACCCCCAGTATGCATAAACAATTTTTAAATTTATTTAATAAAATATTTTTTTTATATTTATTTATGTTAAAATTTATTTATATTAGTTGATCCTTTGTTTATATTTATTTGTTATGGTCGGCTTTAGGTAATCAAGTTTCTTGAGTTTAATTATTTTTATTTATTAAATTTTCTTTAACAGAAAATAAATAAAAAACTGTAAAAGCTTTTACCAATTAAACAATTATCCCCTGAAGATGATCAACAAAGTTGATCGAATATTGAAAAAATTAAATAAATAGAAATAATACAGGGTTGTCAAGGAAACCCATAGCTGTCGGAATAGGATTGTAAAATGCCGCATATATATTTCAAAGTTATAAATTTAAGTATCGTATTTTTATTTCAAAGTTAGAATATTGGTTTTAATTTAAGCTCCAAACTTTTAATTTAAAAAGTCGTCGTTACACAAAAGTTTTTAAATCCGATTCCGACAACTGTTGGTTTCCATAACCACCCCAAATAATTTGTATTTATTCGGCTGTAAGTTCATTATTAACATTGTTAAAGCTAAGAATGAAAATTTATATTACAAATTAAGTAATTTCGATATTATAAAATATACAAAAGTTCCAAATATTTATAAAAGAGTATAAATAAAAATAATTAAACTTTAAAAAAACTTGATGACCCAAAACAATTTTTTAAAAATGAGAGTGAAAAGTTAAAAAATTACAAACGATAATTAAGTTTTTTTATTAACCCGTGAAAAATCTTTATACTTACATTTGCACTTTGCTGCCTTCGATAAAAACTCACAGTATGGACCAGTGTTACAACATTGTGATCTTCTTTATTAACACTCAATTCTGATTTAACTGGTTGCATATACGCAACGTTATTTTTGGAAGAGGTGCATACCTGTCTATCTTTTGATTTACGCTCTGTTAATTGTTCTTTGTTTGCTTTTCTAAAACTAAAACTATTCGATGCTGTAGTTCCTTTGCTCTAAAGATGAAAAATTAAGTAGATGTTTGTTTTTATTTGAAATTATTAATAGAAAAAAATATAAAGAATATTTAAAAAAGCATCTTACGTCTCTGGACAATTGGCTGCTGTTTTCTGCGTCACCTTCTTCATCTGCATTATCTTCCAATGCCTCGTCCAAGTAATCATCTACACCCATTGAAGCATCAGACGAATTAATAGACATATCGGTTGTGTTCTCACCGAAATATTGATCTTTCTCGGCATAATGAACCTCCTACCAACAACATACAATAAAAAAATTGCGACTAATAATAATAATTTTATAAACATACCTTTACTTTCTGGTTTACTTGATTGTCATTCTTTTTAACAACTTGCATTACTTCACGTCCCAAACTACCATTACAAATACCAGCACTACTGTCGTCAGCTCCCGATTCCATGTAACTGCCACAAAAAAGTTATACAAATTAATGCCAATAAAACATTGAAAAATAATACGTGTTTATGTATGTTTGTATGTATGTACATGTATAGAGAAACATACGACAAGTTTATTTAAATAGAATGAACAACTACAAACTAGTGAATTAAAAATATAACTTAGAATCTAGAAAGATAAAATTTTCTTTGGATCTTTATTATACTTTAGGCAAAACAGTGGAGTCTAAACTATTCTATGCATAATAGAAAAAGTAGACAAGAATAAAAACTATCTTCACACCTGTCTTCCTCTTCTGCTCCTTGGCCAACATCAAATCTTTGCTCATTATAATGATTACGACGACGATGATCATCGTTACTACCGCGTAAAGGTTGAGTTGCTGCCTTGATTTCATCCGCCGATACTGAAGCTGTAGTATAGCAACGGTTTTCGTTTTCTGACTCGCTGGACTCCTCATTATGAGATGATTCAAAGTCATGTAAGGCGGGATATAGGCGTTGTTGAGCTCCTTGATTGGATTTGCGTGCCCGCTTATTATCTTCGTCCACTACATCACCAGCTGAAATGCACATAAATATTAAAATTTTATAGATAATATTAAACCCTTTTTTTCATCATGATAACTTACGAGATCTTCTCTTAGATGTTAGATTGATATTATCAATATTAACTGGAGGTGGTGGCGGTGGGGGAGGAGTTGGAACGGGCAACGGTTGCTTTTGCTGATTAACAAACTCTTTTTGTTTGTTAAAACGGTTCGCCAGTATGTGTATATCTTCTTCACGCTGTTTTCTTATATCATCCTGAATTGTACTTCCTGTCATATTATTAACTAAGGCCATCACTTTTTCACGTACCTTACTTTCGGCAAATGATTTGACAGGCACCGTTGATGTGCAATTTTTTGAATTATCAAAAGCATCTGATTTTGAACTGACGAATGGTTTTGCTACATAAACATAATTAATACAAACAATTTTATTAGACGGAAACCATTTTCTCATACGGATTAGGTTTTATAATTCATCTATGAATAAAAAAAGCTTAAATAACTTTATGCTTATTACGGAAAACAATCGCACAAAAATATACATTTTCTTATTTAATTGGGTACAAATACTTTAAATGATGAAATAAAATCAGATATCTGCATGTTATCCCAGCATAGTTTGAATTTGTTACTCTAAAAACTTTGTTATTTAACTTATGCAGCTGTCTACACTGAAAAAAAACTCCATGCAACAATAAAAAAAACTTTCGTTTAATTTCGTAGAATATACATACGAAATTATCGCATATATTACAAAAAAAAAGATCAGGCTTCAGTCTGCTTCATCTTCTGTTCTTTCTTTCTTTCTTATCTATCCTTCTCTACATTTCTTCTCTCCTTCCGTCTCAACCTATTCTATTTGCCTCTCCAGGTAACACAAAGGGACCGAATTAAGCCCAAGTGAGCTGTATTCTTTCCTTCAACGGCTGCCTGTTCTACCTACCTACTTACCTTATTTTAAAAATTTTAGGAAAGTATTGAAAACCTTTCAAATTTTTGATTTCGATATACATACATACATATATACGAAACTTGTGTAGTTATTAAAAAAAATTATAATTTTACGAAAGGAACAATTTTTCGTAAGTTTTTTTTTTAATTGTTAATAATACGAAAGTTTCGATTTCTACAGTATTTATTTGCGACCCTATAAACAATCTATATTCTGTAAGGAAAATCCGACGGACCACATTTTGGTGTCAAACTACCAGGAATACATATCTAGGCAAAATGCTATCTAAAATGAGCATGATCGGTTCACTTTGTACCGATATATAAGCAAAAACCTACAAAAATCCATGCATATATCCCCATTCATCTCAGTAGATAAAGCCACTGTTGCCACAAAACTTTGCACAGTTACTTTGAAGCCAACAAGCTAAACTAAGGAAATTTTTTGGAAAGCAGCAAAAGAAGTGATAGCCCCCACTAAAATTGCAGAAATTTTGTGAAGTTTTTTATGCGTTACATCTCGGAAACTTTAACAAGTATCGACTTCAAATTTGCCACAAAAAATTGTACAATATTAGTTGAATAGGAGCAGAGGGAGTGGCAGCCTCCACTCAAACAACCATAAAACCAAATAAAACTTTTAATAAGTTTTAACTCCGAGCCTGTCGTAGCTATCAACTTTAAGGTAAGGTAAGGTAAGGTAAGGTAAGGTAAGGTTAAGTTGCAAAGAGTAGTGGCGAATTATATTCATTACCTTCATCCAGAGTCCTAGGGTTTGCTGTAGGTTAAGTTTGTCTATATGCATTTCATTGGTTCTTACACTAAATCGTCAATAGATTTCACCCAAATTCTTGAAAGACTTTATGAATATTATCTGCCTCTATATAACTTTAATAAACTTAATAAGAATTACTATAAACAAACCAAATCCTTTCAATGTTTCTTCAAAAACCCAACAAATAATTTTTCGCAATTAGCTGCTTTAATTTGTTTGTTATTGTTGCTTTGTTTTTGTTTGCTTTGTTTTGTTTTTTTGTTATTTTGCTGCATTTATATAAGAAATCACAGCCTGAATATATGCGATTTATGCTAAGGATCAAGTCATTACAAACGAACTTATAGTTGTTTGCCTCCTTTGAATAATATACAAATCGTAGGAATTAAATTTTATTTTCCAGTGCTGTCAGAGGTTTTTGCTAATCTTAATTGGGTCTATTGTGATATTGAAGCAAAACTCTTATTTCATCGAGAAAATTACTTTATCCTAGTACTCTGAATAAAGTAGGTTTATTTCTGTAGTAAAAATTACGAGGTTTTTAACATTTTGCACTGAGAGCACATTTTGAATCGTTTAATGTGAAACTCTAGTGGCATATTCGTTTTCCAATAGAAGGGCTAATCCTTTTGTGTTAGATTGTGGCCTACTGTAAATTGTTTTTAAAATATATTGCCTTTTAATCCTTTCTTTGAAATTTCTAATAGAAACAAAGATTTTAAAATTTTTTATTATACATATATGCAAAGATATTATTTATTAACCAAAATTTTTAAATAAAAATAATCACCAATAAAACCCAATTGTACATACTTACATACATATATTTAGGTCAAATTCTTTTCTATTGTATAAGTGGTTTTTGCTGTAATGCCATTAAAATTTTGTCTAAAAAAAATTATGTATTTTGAGCTAAAGATCGAAAAAGAACGAAATTTGACTAAATTTAAAAGAAAAGATCTTGAAACTGTATATGGGTAATTCCAGGAAAAAAGTAACGTAACACCAGAGTTCATAAATCTTTTTTTAGGGGAAGCTTATGTTTCTTTTTTGCAATTACAGTTTAAATGAAAGAATAGACTTTTCTTTAATAACTTGCATATACATTTATATAAAAATTGAAGTATTTCCCTAAAAAACAAGAATATTTTATTCTTGGCGTAATTGCCCGCCCGTATACCAATTGATGTCTTTTTGTCGATTTTTTTTTTTTTGATTATGTTTTTTACTCGGGTTGAAAACGAGTTATATTAAGTGAATTCGTTTTAGAGACCAATAAAAAATGTAAACTCGTTTACAGAACAGGGTCGTATATTACTAATTGGCATGTCGACGGCAAATGTGACGCCACTGACATTCCTTTTAAGGGGACAATTTCCCTTTGCTCGAATAATTCATGAATCGTTGGCGAATTTTTACAATTTTATTTGGTTCGAAAAAGTGTCGTTTTTTTATTTTTGGTGTAGAAACACGCATATTTCAATTTAACCTTATTTTTTGAAAATATACTCAATTTTATAAAATATGTTTTATAAATATTTACCTTTTAATGGTTCATTTTTTTTATGGGAGTTCTCCTGTATTATTTTACTGATTGGTGGTGCCATACCAAAAGCAGCTTTTGGTACTAAAGCATCTCCTTTATTTTTTTCAAACAATTTCATACGCTCCTTTAACGATAGCTCGGTGGGGTCTTTTTGTGGATTTTGTTGTTGATGGCAGCTAGAGCTCTGAGCTTGAGATTCAAATATAGCTGCCCGTCCTGACACTAAGCCTGGTCTTACGTTTGGAAATTTCTGTTTCTCTGTTCGTGATATTTCTTTCTCTATTGTTGCGTTGTTTTTTGTTATCGAAGAAAACTGATGTGGTTTTAGTTTGCTAACAGTAGGCTTTTCTTCCCTGAAGCCAGCATCTCTTGCCTTATCAATAACGCAAGATGTCTCTGGTATATCTTCTTTTGTTTCACTAAATTCGTAGGAAACCTTAATTGTGGAAGATTCCCTTCTTTGAAAACCTTGAGCTTCTAAAGAATTAATTACTTTGGGATCCCATTTTAAGTGTTTAGTTCTATCTTGTTCAATTGGGTTGGGATTCTTGTCTTTGTAGCAATTAATTCCTGATGATTGGGAAGAAGTATTAACATTTTGTCCTTCCCGCGCTTTTCTGCCTCTACTTGGGAGTTCCGGTTTGGGTGGAGGTTTTACAACAGTCGTTGAAGTAGCTGTAATACCATGGTGGGAAGTGTCATCTTCCCATTGATTTATGGTATTAGCCAAAGCAGTTAATTTTCCCAAACGCTGATTCGGCTTTCGCCTTTGATATGCATCTACTCTGTCTTCATTAGTTTCGGCATGAAACTTTCCTTCTGTACGATGAATTGGAGAGGACAAATCATCAGTATTGGAGTATAGTGCTCCCAAACGCTGCAAACGAGATCTAGAAGTGTCTCGTATTTTAGCCGTTGGTTGAGAATCAATATTATCCATATTTATATTATAGTTCTCTTTTTCCTTTTCATCTGGTGAGTCCTGTTCTTCAACCTGAACCTGCACCTTATAATATTAAAGTTAAAATGTACCCTTAAATATGTTTATAATAACAAAAGAATTATTTTAAAGACGTACGTATAATGTTGCCCCATATTCAGGATTTCGACTCGAATCAAAATATCTCTGTCATTATTTTTTTACTGTAAAATTGTTTGATTACAAATACCTCTTACATATTAAACTTTAGTTTTGTTTTTAATGAAAAGTTCAAAAAATATGATTTTGTGCTGTAAAAAACAGAAAATTTGATTCGGGTCGTAATGCAGAATAGGGGGTATTATATATTCGGTAGCTATTATTGGTATTATTAAAGCAGGATACTTTAATGTATTGGGCTAAGCTACAAGGTGGGCCAAAATAAATAACCCTATTTGAAGATGCTCTTATTTTTTGCAAATGGCGGCAAATGTCAAATTTGTTTTGACATTTGTGAACTAGACAGATGTAGAATTAAAGTGAACAAGCCATGTAGTGATACATTCCCCAAGAACGCGGAATAATCATGTTTATTTTTTTGTGTAACAATTCGTCTGTGGTGTTGGTGCAGTGCGAATTCCGTCACCGACTCTCCGGTCGTCCGGCACCGACTGCGCAACACTGCACTGTTTGGCACACACCTTGAAGAGTGTGGGACGACACGAAACGCTGCCAAGAGTGGGCGGCTACGGAGCGCACGTTCTGCCGAGAATATTGCCGCTGTTTGCGAGAATGTCGAAAATCCACGAGTGATGCACGAGGAGCCATTACACCCGCTCAAATTGTCTGCATAGTGTGCTGTTCACGCTGGATTATCAGGCCATTTTTCGAGGACGCCGCTGGTCAAACGACAAGAGTGGACGGTGCCCGCTATAAGACCATGTTAGCAGAGTTTTTCTTCCGCAATTGAACGAATTAGGACTGGAGGACATGTGGTTCCAACAGGACGGAGCAACAGCACACACTGCGCGAGCCACAACACAAGATCGCCCGATTAAACCATTCCAGGCTTTTTTGTGGAGATTTTTGAAGTCCCGTGTTTACGTGAACAAGCCCAAAACCCTGAAAGCCCTCAAGAACAACAATCGACACGAGTGCAAGAATCTGTCGCCCGAAGTTCTCGCCAAAGTGATGAAAAATGCCACAAAACGGGCCGTATAGCAATCAGTTGTGGCGGCGCCCATTTGGCCGATATCATCTTCTCGACTTGACCAATTAAATTCTAGAGGTTCAAATAAACATAATCAAAAAACAGAATCGAAGTTTTTTATTTAGAAAAAAATGAAAGCCAAACAACATTGGACGACTACGTTTGGACCACCTTGTATAAAGGTATACCGCCTTTTTTGGCTTAAAAATAATAGAATCTTTCTACTGATAAAAAGCATTTCCTTCAGTATTGGGAAAATGGTGATATCCTCGCAGCAAAGTTATTGATTCCTAAAATCTAATGCCGCTATAATGAATAACAACTCAACTCTAGTTTTAAAGTTAAATTTGGTATGTAGCATGATTACAACCAAACCACACAACTACTACCGACGGGTTACTATTTTTTTTTTGATTTTTCGTCAACCAAATTAGCACAAACTTGTAATTGATAATACATAATTTTAATATTAGGTTTGGTTGCAATCATAATACCAAATTGCACAATTTCACATCAACTGAGTTGAGTTTTAAGCTCTAATATGGTAAACTTAAATTTAACATATAGGTATATATAATTGCATTTTTAATCCGTTTCTTACACCAATGGGAAGATTTTTTTTTTTTGTGGAACAACAAAGCAGTCTTAACCAGTATCTTTTAATAGAAGCAATTTTTGATTTAGCAATCGAAACAAACAAAACAATACAAACGTATAATAAATAGCCTTCAATTTTTTGTACACACCTCGACATTTTGATCAGTCAATATATTTATTTCAATTCCCAAATCCATATTTTCCTTATCGACAGCAGAAAATTGCCTTAAAACTTTCTGTGGAGAATTTGCGGTAACAGCCGATGTTTCTTTGTTAGATTTTTCTATTATATGCAATTTATTCCTGCTTGAACCACTACAGTCACTAGATACAATCGTATACATTGCATTTTGTTGTTGAGACGCCATTGTTGTTGTACAAGCGCTACTTAATGCATTGAAATTTGATGAACCCTCGTTATCACAAACGGGGAATTTACTTACGGCTGCACTACTGATACCCAAAGTCCGACTGCGCTGTTCCGCTTTTTCAAGCATACGCTACAATAAAAATATGAACACAGATTATTAGGATGTACCTGGGACATGTTATACAAATGCGTCAAAAAAATTACCTGCGTAAAAGGATCCATTACTTTTTTTATCTCTGACAATTTTAAAATCTAAATTTACAACTTTTTTATAATTTATTGTCAATATTTTCGGTTCGAGCTTATTCTCTATATAATTAATTTATTTCAAATAATTTAATTGTATTGTTTCACAAATATTAATCCCGGCTGGTTTATTTGCTGTTGGAGAAAATTTCAAAAATAGTTTAATGTAAAACCACACTAGATGTCGCCCATGTCGTTGTAAACACAGCATCGTAATTTTGCGCATAGTTGCACTTGGTTGCACTCATAAAAATATTAATACACTTAAAAAATTTGTTGCATGTGAAAAGCTATGGCACTGAGATATTAACTGGTAGTTACAAGGCGACCTTTTTGAACAGGCGCATTAAAAGTGATTTTACATGAGTTGTATTGTGAATATGACTTGTCACTTTTTCCATCCATATGTAATTACCTGGCCGTTAAAATTTGCCATTTTACAGACACTGTATAATTTTTGCTTCCACATGTACATGCGGGGATACGTCTGACATAACTTTCAAACCAATATATCAACTTATATTTCTTGCTGTTATTTTTAAAACAACTAACGCCAGATGATTTGTCATATAAAGTTAGAGCGCCCTCTAATTAAAAATTTGTCATGCGACTTTTTCATATGTATTTCACAAAAGCAATGTTTCAACGCGTTCACAAGGCATGTATCAATTTTGTAGTGGAAATTCGGCGTGTCATACGCTAAATACAATTCGTATAAAACCACCTTAAACATTACAGTTAAATATCTTAGGTTGCATTACTATGTAATATTATAATTTTGGCCATTTAGGGATATTTACTAAAAGTTTTTTGGTAGATCAGCTAGTTTGTGCAACCAAAAATGTAACCAATTTTTCCTTGGGCAATACTATCATAGATAAGCAGCGTATTCATGCTAATACAAAGCATAATGACATGTATAATTGAGACTTATATTACAAAATGACAAAAGTAATTACAGAAATTTTGAATTCGATTCAACAGTTGATTGCTAGTTACTAGTAAGTGTTCACGTACTTAAAAATATAGCAGCCAGAAGCCAAAAAAAGAACGTTAAAAGTTTGTGCATACTTACAGAAAAATATGTTTTATGGTTGGTACAAAATTTGCGACGTGCTTGTGAAACACGTATATCATTAATGTTTAATGCCAAACATAAACAACGTTTTACACTATGCAACCAACATTAATGCAACCCTTATATGTATATTAAAATCTTTTAATATTTAAAAACCCCGAATGCAACAAGAAATGAAACTTTATATATGACTACACATTATACAACCACCAATTGCATAAATATGAAGCAAAGATTAACCTACACATTTGCTTGCAAAATTTAGCTGGTAGCGTGTTAATATATGATCTTCTTTTTTCATGCATATATCGTAGCTGGGTTGTCAAAGTTGTTTACTTTTACAAATCTTTTTTGCCACATGAGCCAACGAAAACCTCAACAAAAAACAAAATTTTATTAAAATTTTAGTTGTTGTAGAATCACCACCACCTGATACATTACTTCACCATGCGATTAAAGATCTTGTTCATGGCACAATTACCTTACAAGGTAGTATCGATTCAACAGATGATTATTTCTTGCTCGGTTTTTTTTTTTACTTGTTAAATCTGTCAAACAGTACGTTTTTTGACAAAAATGAGGACGCTTTTACAACAACTTCATAAATTTGGTATAGAGCAGGTGTCTCGACAGATCAGCTGACTATTTGTTGCTCGTGCAATTTTCCTCCCAATGTGTCAAAATTATGTCTATGTGCTTCTTCTTGATTTAAAAAAAATTACGCGTCGGTTAGATTATTAAACTAAAAATTTAAAAAAGTGTTTTTTATTAACAAATAGTACAACCGAATGTTGCGTTCTTGTGATTTGTGCAAAAAAAACACTGTAAAATTAATTTTATTCACGTTTTTCTTCTGCAAATAATTTTTATTTTTTTTAATGATGCCATATACAAATAATTTGTGTTTTTTTTTCAATGATGCCATTTTTGTGTTTGACATTTTAGATACGAATTTTTCGCCAGCGTCCACCTTGTATGAATTCGCCTTGGTATAGAGTTTGTTGTAGTTGTTGCCGTAGCGATAATATTTTGTAAGTTAATTGTACCATGATCTTGTTTGGGGTAAATAAAAAATAATCTATTATAAAAAATAAGTAATGTCTTTTGAAAACAATGTGGAGCACCTATGGCAAAGTGCAAAATCTTTGAAAGGCTCTTCACAAGTACACAACCTATTAAAATCGTATTATGTGTAAGTTTTTTTTTGAGAGTTTATATTTTATATGCATATTTCTTCATATATACATATTTTTGTTGTAGAAATACTTGTAGGAAACTTGTAAAGAACAGTTTAAAATTCCCTAAAGAAAAAACTTCCTTATCACAAATGTGTCCCTATTGCGGCGGCTTTTGGAATGAAACGGATTATGAACTCAAACTAGTTCCGAAGCAACTTAATTATAACTCTAAAATAAAACGATTAATTGAAAAATTTAATCAAGTCAAGGACAATAACAGTAAAATTTTAAATAAAGCTCAAAGAAACCGTGCAAAATGGCTTAAGAAAAAGACTTCAAACCATTTAGCCATAACCTGTGGCCAATGCAAGGAAAGAACATTATTAAAAATGGAAAAAATTAAATCAAAAACTAAAAAACTTGAATCAAAAACTTCTGTGGCCGACGTACAGAAAGAATCGCAAAGATATTGTAAGCAAAAATATAAGAATAAAACTGTTTCTGATCAAACTATTGTCACTTTAAGTAAGAAACAAATAAACAACAAAAAAGAAAAGTTAAACTATAAGTCAATACCAGTATCTAAATGCAAGAATAAAAATAAAGTAAAAAATACTGTTTCTAATAAAATTGTTTCAAACACCCAAAAACAAAATTCGCTTCTACAGTTGGCCGCTTTACTTCAGAAACAATCAAAAGGTGATACAAAAAACCCGGCTCAAAAGAGATTACAATCATTTTTAAAATAAATAGATACATATTACAAATTTCTATAGAATTTCTTTATACCTATAAACAAAACACAGGTATCTAGTATATAAAATAATTAATACATATTAAATTCAAGTTGCAACAATGTAAATTTATCATGTAAAAATTATAGCAGTTTTTACTATTGGTGGTAAAGTGCCTAGTAAGTTTAGTATGTATGGCAAACAACACAACAAAACAAAAAAAATTAAATTTTTCTCATTTACCATAAATACCAAACCTACTAGGCACTATATCACCAAGGGTGAAAACCGCTTTAATTATTATTATTATAACGTTATTTTTCATTAACGAAAATTAAATTACCTATAGGTATCAAAAGATTCAAAAATGTGTTTTTTTTTTACAAGAACAAGATATTAGAAGTTTGCAAAAAATTATATTTCGAAATTATTTAATGCGTTGAATGATTTTCTACTTACTGTAATGTTAATTTGCATTTAATACTGTCCTATATATACTGTTAATAATAGTGGCTTAAAAATTAAAGATTGAAGTATATAGTCTAAAAATAGCTGGAAGTTTGATTTTGTTACTAATTAGTTACTACGTTTGATCTATTGTAGGATAGTGTTCATATTACAAACACACATTATTAACCCCCTTATTTCCTAAAACGCAGCGCTCTAAAACAAAATACATTGGTAAAATTTACTAAATTTTATTTTTTTCCATACAATTGTTTTTTTTATATGCGTTGCGTTTTATGTAATTAGGCCCTAAAATTATTAACATTTGAAACATTGTAATATATGTATGTATATCACTTAAAATACTTTAAACCTCTGGTTTATAAGCGATTTGTAAGACGATTGGGGGCTGCATTACAGATTAAAAATGTAAGGTCTCTAAGATAACCTTGGATCGAGGTAAAAATCGCTTATGTTTTAGGTATAAAACAAACTACACATTAGCAAATTAAGGTCTAAAGTCTTCATAATTTATTATCATATTGAATATTGCAAATAAAGAAAAATAAACAAACAAAACTATTTATTTTTTATATTGAAACTCAGGCTGTATGTAAAACGGTAGCAAAGTATGCATCAAAGTAAATTCTTACCTGGCAAGCACGTGGCTTCGGGTGAATAAATTACCTGCTATGGAATGGCTTCCCCAATATCCGAACCTAAAACAAGTAAAGCACCTTTAAGCAGGCGTAAAAATAAAATAAAAATATTAAGTTCAAAATCTAAAATGATGTGGGGAAAATCAAGTATGTCTAGTATTCCGTACTGTCGGAAACTGCCTGAATAACTTGTTGAGTAAATACAATGCAGATATCAGAAGGATAGAAGAATTTTATTTGTAAGAATTTAATATTCTGTAAGTATATTATTAATTTTATCTTGGGCTGTATTGCTATGTAATATTGTTATTTTGGCCATTTATGACTTTATATTACAAGACTGTGAATAAATAAATTGAAATTGAAATTGAAAATATAAATGCTTTGGAAGCAATATTCGCATCTTGTTTCCTCACCAATGCATGGGCCGAGATATTTTGTACTTAATACATAAGTACAAATACGTACGAAAAAGTACTACTTATTTTTACAGGCACATCCATACATAAATACACCCACCCGGTGGGGTATGTGATAATAATTTATCAGGAAATACTCGCTGACAATGTTAAATCATAGATGACAATAATGAATTTTCTTTGGCGTCATATATGAAATTTTGAAGTAGTTAAATGGATTTTGTCTACTAGGCAACCGCGTCTTAGTGAGTCATAGCGGACAATGTCACCGAGATTCATTAGTGAATTTTTATATAATGAGTCGCTAACAAAGAACTGTAGAGGACAATATCATTTTCAGTCATATGTGAATTATTCCTTTATGTGTTGCCATATCCGCCTTTTTAATTTTTTTGAAGACATTTTACTTATACAAGACTTACAAGATAAAATTTTTCATAAAATTACTTCCATGAAATTTTTATGTTATCAGTCGAAGGGTGTAAAAAAGTAGGCTCTTCTTCACCATTTTTGTCTAGAAACAAAAATTATAAACTTTTCACAACGTGTAGGAGTTTTTACTCTAATTAAGTGGAGATAGGTGGTGAGTATGTTCTAGGAAAATTTTTTTTTAAGGAAAAATGAGTTGGGGTCAGTTCTACATATATAATATGTATATACTTTATGGGGTCGCAAATCGATATTAAAGAAATTACAAACGGAATGACAAACTTATATATCCTTATTACTAATGTAAAGGGTATTAATAAAACCATTGTAATTTTTTATTCTTTCGTTGACGTGGACGTGTAGTAGACACGGCTAAATTTTTCGTCCACCCATAAGGGACAATCTCGCTAAGTTTTGGCTTTTTTTATAGTACGATGTTAAAACAATGATATTGTCATGCACAAATCCACTTGTTTGTGCCATTGTCACTAAGTTTAATTAATAGTACGATAATGCAAATTTCAGCTTATACTGATTATGTAACGATGTTTCATCGATTAAAATAATAAAATGGCAATGCCGCTTAATTACGCCACCGGGGATGTGTAAGTATAAACACATAAACAAAACGCATTGTGGGTATGTGAGTATCTTACTCATCGTTTGGCATCTTTTTTGCCTGGTGTGATTTTCAGTATCTTTCCAGTCGCTGTTTTAAATGGACTTAAAAAAACTAAAGAAAGGAAACAAATTTTAAAATCTATACTGCTTTCTTTTTTAAATACTTTCCATAGTTTAAAGGAAGTTATACGCTTGCGTGAATGCTATTTAGCCGTACGGCCAGTTTACCGATATGTAAACAACATATGTACATACATAACTAAATAATTGAAATGTGAGGAAATTTAAATGTTATACATAAGTACAAACTTACATGGACTTGCATATATGTATATACATACATATACATAAGTATGTACATATAGACGCCTATGTATATTCGATAATTGCCTACTCAAAAAGCTAACTTCTCAGAAGAGTGAAGAAACTAGTTATTCCACTTGTTATTGCAAAAATAAACAGTGTTCCTTTCAGAAGATGTTTTAAACATTCTTACTAGTTTACAACTTTGCAAAAAAATTAATATTTTGCGCTTGTTCGCGTATTTTTTGGAAATAGTATATTAAAAACGAAATATTTTTTCAGAGTAAGTAAGCATTCCTGCAGCTAAAGTTGAAGCTAGTAACGTTTTGAAATAGTTATATACTAGTTGCAACCAGGACCGTTGCAAAAGTGATATGCTTGTACCAGTCAAAAGAGAGCAAAATTTAAAAAAAGGTCAAAATATCCACAGTGCTTGATTATAAATGTAATAAAAAAATCAAAAAAGGTCAGATATGCAGCTAGTTTGAAGTCAAGAGCAATTACAAAGTATATTTGTAACACATACTACATAATTATTTTATCTGTAGGGATATTTTGTCGGAAAATAAAAACACGATTTTTTCGAAAATGTTTATTAATTAACCATTTTGGGAAATGTTTTATATAATATTATATACCTACCAAAAATTAAAAATCTGAAAAACAAGAATAACATAAAAAAACTTTATAAAATATCATAAAATATAAAAAAAGTAAATACCTAAAAGTACCAACCAACTATATTAGATTTTTATTTTTGTTGCCATAAATAAGTATTAAATTTTCCTTTTATTTATTTTTTTTTTATTATTTTTTTTTTTTTTTTTTTTTTTTTGCAGAAAGAATGAATATTTTATTTTTGCAAAACTATTTTTGTTATAAAAAAGGGATTTAAATAAATGAAAAGGCTTATGTTCTGGGAGTTGGTTTTTAAAAGAACAATAATTTTGATTAATGATCAAGTTGTGACTAATAATTGTTTAGTGTGCGATATGTACATACGTACTCACTTTGAAATTTACTTCGTTTGCCCATTCTTGTAATTGACTTTTGACTAGTATTAATTGAAAACAATTACGGATGACTTTTTTCTCTTCACGTCACATTGGAAAAAAAAACATAAATTTGTATAAGATTTTTCATGCTTATTTATGTGAACCTTATAAAGAAATAAGTTTGTATGTACATACAATCAGTCTTAAGCTTAATTTTTTTTAATGACTCATAAAAGAAATACAAACTCTTGTTAAAAATAATTTCAAATTTTGCACAAGCAACGCACAATGCACAGTGGTCTCATTAATGAAATAATGTTGTATCTTTACAACTGCATACATACAAATGTACGTTTAAAATAATTATGGCCCCTATTAGGTATTACAACTTAACCTTATTTCAGTTGTAATGTGAAATTTGCTATCGTGATTACAACCAAACAAAACAACTACTACCGACGAGTTGTATTTTTTTTGCTAACCAAACTAAGACAAAATTGTAAAAGATAATAATGTTTTTCACAGGTTTGGTTGTAATGATAATACGTATGTATATATGTATATATAATAAATTTTACAATTCAACTGAGTTGAGCTGTACACCATAATAGAGGGGTAAAACAATATAATCCCGGTTTGCTTTTCTTAGCCTCTTACCTTTAATATTTTTTATTACACTTTGAAGCCAGCTTATACAAAATAATATATGTATGTACATATGTATATCCTTAACAGCCGACCGTCCTTTTGCTGGCCTTGAATTGTTTGTTAGATACTTAGCTTTATTTGATTATTCAATTTAGCATTAAAAAAAACAAGTGATAGCGCTATATTCGGCAGTGCCGAATCTTATATACCCCTCACATTGTTTTTTGTATATGGCCAGCCATTTGATTCAGCCGAGTTATTTCGTACTGCAAATATTATAATAAAAATGGTTTTTAAATGTGTGTTTGTATTTATGTACATTCCCTGCAGAAAGCAGGACTAGTCCATACATGCGTGTATGGACTAGTCCATAAAGGAGTAGGATTACTCCAAAACTAACCCAAATGCATGTAAAAGCATGGTCTTTTTAACATTATGATGTCCTAGAGCCGGACCACTTAACCCAGATTTGCATTACGTCGGAGTAGTTTCAAAACTACTCTATCCTACCTACAAACAACGACAACTCGGTACGCAATCGTTAAAACACGAACGCATATCACTTAAGTAACTACAAGTTCTTGTTTGACAATGACATGGTCCATGACTGCATTACACAAGGACCATGTTGTAACTAGTCCATTTCAGCTAAAACGGACCATGTGGTCCAAGATTTTTTGCAGGGTTAAAGCATACACACACATACATACATACAAATGTATGTACAATATGTATATACATACATTCATATGTACATACATACCTACATTCATCCATATAATAAAACATATGTAGCTACATCCAAGCCAACCAGAAACTTGTTGATTATTTTACTATGCCCATCCATACATATTTTTAACAGCGTTGCCAGTTTTCATTTGTTACACTTTTTATATGGATTTTGCTGTAAAAAGTTAATCGCAAAGTTTTGCCTATATCTCGGTCGGTAACTGACCGTTCTTGCTGATTTTAAAAAGCGATTAGCTCCAGGATATTTCTAATAGTTTGACACCAATAACTGGTCCGTATTACTTTATTTGACTCCGGAAACTTGATTTCAACAGACGGACATGGCTATATCGACTTCCCCATCTATAAGGATCCAGAATATATATACTTTATGGGGTCGTAATTTTCTTTCGGGCTCATTTGGAAAACTGTCAAGCAAAAATGAAATTATTGTTTGGAAGAAATAAAAATGCAAAGTTAATACGTGCCTGGCAAACAACTTAATACAGGCTTTAATCTTTATTTCCTTAAAATGTACGTTTTTATTTTATTTTAATTGATTCAAACTTTTTTGGGGCTAGAAATTTTGGTTTTTGTGTTTCCGTACTTTTGTGTGTTTTCGTTTTTTTAGGAGAGTAAATGTTGTTTATTCTCATTTTACACAACTTTACCCAAAAAGTGAAGAATCACATATATTAATACATACATACATAGATATGTACATATGTATGTATATGCATTCTGTTGTAAATAATTCAGCAGCGACATGAATATTTTCTCTAGACTTAAAAGCAAGTAAGTAGCACTGCAGGAGGCCTGCCAAGTGTACAAATCTTACATGAACTTTAAAATTTTTAAATTATTTTTCTTTAGTGCAGTGAAAATAACCAAAAGGAATAGAATAACTTGCATATGAGTTGATAAGAATAAATAATTTTTTATTACTTATTTTAAAACCGTTTTTGTACTATAATTGATGTTATTTAAAGATTTTAAGTAAAAAGATTTTTAGCAAAAAAATTAATTAAATTGAATTAAAAAAAACGTGTGAAAATAATTTAACACTTATGTACTTATGTATGTACATGTAAACAAAAATTTAATGGGAAATTTTTTTTTTTGTGATCTGATTAAATATTTTAACAAAATGTAGTTTATTTCACATCTTAACGTTAATTGTAGGTGATGAACAAATGACAAAAAAACGTTTATACCTACTTAATGTACATACAAACATACTAACTGGTATTAATACTTACTTAGTGCTTTAAATTAACCACAATGGATTTGGATATAATACAATCAACAAAAGAAGGGGAAGTCGCGCAGTTTTTATGCGGTAAGTTCAATATTAAACTTTTCTTAAATATATATTAGACGTGTTCTTATACCTAAAAAATTGTCTGATTTTTATACAACTAAAAATCGTATTTCATCGGCCTGAAGTCCAATTTTTTTTATCGCTAAATTAAAAAAATTTAAATGCAATTCGATAGTAAAGATATTAGAACACAGGTATTGAAAAAAACTGTATTAAAATATTGGAAATTGTGGGTGTGGAATGCTGCTGGAAATCAATATTTTATATTATTTAAAAAAAATTTTATTTCTGTAAATTTTATCAGAAATAAATAATGATTATCTCGCAAACTTTAAGCAATAATGGATTTGTTGGTATATTAGTGTAATAGTAGTCTTTAAAGTAACATGAGGATATTGGATACCACGCAACGGTCTGATCGGCTTTTACTTGGCTAAGTTCAGTACCTATTTTGGTCCCTCTTTCATTTCAAGTGAGCACATATGTACCTTCTTGCGGTGCCACCTGTAGTAGCTTCTTCAAATACTCGTTTTTTTTGAAATAGTGAGCTAATCTGTGCCACGAGATACTTTACCATAAAAACTTGAAAAAAATGGCTGGGGCGTTGGACTTGTTATTCACCCCCACAAAAAACTACCCTTACAATAAATTATGGCCCCCTACAAAATTTGACCTTCACCGCAAACGAATAAAGGACAATGATTTAAGGATCTGCATATGAAACGTTCGTAATTTGTACAGACCAGGTGCAATGATCCAACTGGCGTATGTACTTAATAAATATGGATCTGATGTTACTGCCGTCGACGCAGTAAGATAGAATGGACATGTTGTCACCAGAAAACCACACGGTGACGATATATACTACAGCTGCTACGATACAAGACACGAGTTTGAATGTGGTATCTTAGTCAGTAGAATAATTAAACATCTTGCTCCAGGTTCACTCTAGTGGACGAATGGATAGCTACGATACGCATCAAGGCGATAATGCCCTGAGATTGATATCTCTTGCAGCGGCATGAAATTAGCGATGAAGAACAACAAATCTGCCGGTACCGATGGCCTGCAGAATTGCTTAAAACTGGAGGCTATGAGTTGTTAAGGAGTACGCACCTTGGAAAAAAAATTAAATTGGCACCTATCACCTGTTCGTCGACTACAAAACTGCGAGAGAGGGCGAGGTAAATTGGGAATTTTTTTTTTGAAAAAAACAATGAATGTGGAAGCTCCGATGAAGTTGTAGCAATTTTGTAAAATTTATAATGCTCTTCGTTTGGAAAACTATCGACTTCAAACCTGCTATAGAGTAAATATAGTGTGATGTGGACCTTTCGGGAACTATCGACTACAAGTTTACTAAAATATTGTACTACAATATCTACGCTTTGAAAAAAAAATTTGTCAAAAGAAGCACGAGGATTAGCATCACTCATACAAAAGGACACATTTTATAAAGTTTTCTATTTTAAAACCTAAGATAGGAATAGTTTTTTCAGACGAACATAGCTGAATCGACTTCCCAGGTCGCAAATAAACATTGTGGAAATTACAAGCGGAATAAAAAAAGATATATTTTTTATCGCTAAGTGAAGGGTAAACAACTACTGTTGCTTGACGTTGTTTAGAATTTGAAATACACTTAAATCAGGAGGAGGGTCGAGTGATTAATATGGAAATTCTTATAAGAGTTTTTGAATTTCGATTTGAGTCGAATGCGACTACGTGACCCTAGATGTGAAAAAATATTCTTATATTATTGTAGGTTTTGTTTAAAGAAACATTTTAGCAGGGGGTACAGAAATCATTCCTGAGTCCATTTTAATTAATTGGATTTTTTCCAAATTTTACTTATTGAACTTTAACTACTTACACACATCTAATTATATGTTTATATGTTTATGTTACAGATGTTCGCGAATATTTTAAGGCTGCATTAGCTACTTCGGAATATGAAAATACATCAAATATGTTTTACTTGACTGCCGCCGTTTCAACAGAACAACTTTTAAATCGTTGCGAATGTCTAATAAACCGACTAAATACTCAATGTCAAAATGTGCCAAAATATAGTAATACTTTATCGCCATTAAGCACCTTACATAAGGAGAACATCAGTGGTAATGGCGGAAAGGTTTTTGCTGAAGAAGATGCTTCATATCTGGATATGTCTGCTTCCCGCCGTAGTAACAATAACTGCAATACAAGTAAATAAATATGCATATAAATATATATAAATATCACATACATACATACATATGTACATATAAGAAATAAGCTTATTACCAACTAAACTAAATAACTTATACATACTTATTTTTTGTATAATTTTTCATTTGTAGATACTCCCGAAAGCATAACTAACGACCTAAGTAGTTCGGGTGGAAGCGACAAGACGTTTCGCTGCTCTACACTTGTCGTCAGGCAGAACAAAAGCTTTTTACATCGCATGCACGATGACATGACAGCAAATACTGATGATGACACAGATGCTAATGATGCGGACAGCAAGAATCAAAAAGAACAAACTGGTAATTTTGGAAATGACCAAGTCTATGATATATGCCATGTTGCTACCCAGGGATCAGATGGCGAGGTGGATGAGTCAGGAGTAGAAGAAACTCAAAAAGCTTTTACGTTCAAACCTCATTCTTTATTGTCAAATATTAATTGTCCGTATACGGATTTGCCGGCCGGTCATTTAGCAATTAAAAAATCCACAAAATATGGCCAGTTGTTAAGAATTGAGAAAAGACTTTTTTTTGATCAAAGCAAAAAAATTTATTGTGGTATTTTGAATGATTGGTTGCTTTGTTATGCCGACGGACCAACTTCAAACAGTCCCACAATAAGTTTGTATTTAAAAATGCCCAGTATTGAAATAGAACATTTTGGCGAAGGAAAACGACGTGACATATGTTTTCAAATAATCACCTGTGATCCAAATAGAAAATTAGTCTTTCAAGCTATTAATGAAATAGATGCCAAAGAATGGATACATGCTATAGAAACTGCTATCAGAAGTGATGTAACTGACTTGAGAGTAAGAAATTCGTCTACGCGTAAACTACCAACGCCACCGATAATGAAAAAATTGATATTTTTAAGTTCTCTTCAAATGGGCAGTAATATGTTAACCAGTAGTACGTCATCTAGTGATTGTATATATGAAGAACCCTCTTCAACTCATCAATACCCAGCAAACTCTAGTTCAGATAAACGTCCAGAGATGCTTCACAAGCAAATTGAGCCTTTATCACAAACACAAAAGTTCGAATATGATGTACCTAAATGTCCACCACAGCCAATTAAACTCAATGAAGAAAATGATGTGATGCTAGTTAATCCCCGTGATAATAGTTTATCTAATAAAACAAGCACTGATGCCACATCTACATCAGTCTCGCCAAAGGAATTGTCCTTACAAATGAAAGAAAATATAGATTTTCAAGCCAAAGTTAAGGATGTTCACAGCAAACTAGCTAGTCAGTTATCATCGGGATCAAGTGTTGTAAGATCTGTTAAAAAGGTACTGCCTCCATCGCCCCAAAGTGAAACAGATATCCTTCCCAATGCTATTCCGACGTTTATATCCCTTACCACGGCGGCTGATTTAAAAAATCAGAAGAAAACAAACACAACGCCTCCAAAAAGTCCGGAGAAAATTCCAAGCGAAAAGTCGTCTTTTACTAAAAACTGGTTCTTAAATAGACGAAGTAAAACCAGCTGCTCAATCAAAACGTCTAAAACTTCATCGCCTTCTAATTCGCCGTCCAAGGGTAAACAGAGCGAAAAGGAAAATCTTCTCAACTCTTCATTTGACATTTGTAATGGTCATGATATTCACTCTGACAGTAACTTAGTTTCGCCCATACATAAATCTTTTTCTCCAAATAGTGTAACTAACAAAGTGAATATGATTATAAATCAGTTAGAGGCCAAAGGGCATTTGGCTGCAATGTTTAGCGTAGATGCTGTTGCTTCACTTGGTTCTTTTTCTGACAACGAAAGCAATAACTATGAACCCATTTCGACCTCACTTAACAATATTTTGAAAAAAGTCTGATAGCTTGCTTGTATATATTTGTATATGCATATCGCTTATTTGCTCAAATACCGTCATAATTCAAAAAAAGCCATTTCGAGAAAAATGCGTTTGAAATTTTTGATTTACTTGCGTTATATAGAAAATAATAACGACATTTTCTCTTCAAACGTTAAGAGTAAAAACAATTTAAAGATGTAGTTAATTACATAGCGAACAATTCTGCATTATTGATTTCAAAAATACATTTTTTGAGCTATGACGTTGTTTGAGCAAATGAGCGATATGTATTTTACAAAAATACAAAAGTAGCGTACTCAAGTGATCTGCACCTCAATTTTCGTGTTCACAACAGTCTGTTCTATTAAACTTCAGTATTTGCTTGCAATTTGAAACTATGCGAAACCAACATATCGCAGGCTAAATAATAAAAGGTTATATTATATATGTGCAAAAACATACAGTTAGGAAAATTTAATTTTTAAATAAATTTTTTTTGATTTCAAATAAAATTTGGCAAGATTAAATTTAAACTGTTAGTTTAAAAAAAATTCAATAAAATTTATTTACTTAGTTATTTACCCAGAAAAAAACATACAGAAGAAGTATTAAATTCATGATTGCTACTGATAATAAACTGGTTCACATTAGAGTGAAACATAAAATCATTTAACATAAGCGTGTCATTGGCAAGCATGCGTTCACATTTAAGGATTCGGATCCTCATTAAAATGCATGCTTCTTAAAATCAATAAATTTCTACATAGGCGATAAAATAAAGTTTAAAACCAATAACAATTAAATTATAATTTTTGATAAACACGTGAAATTGTCACATTTCCTAAACTAAAGATTCACAACAGCATTGAATGTTATTTTTACCGCATTCGAATTATTTAAAATTTATATAGTTTTGAAATGCATACAAAACACATGCAAGTGTAAGAAATTAAAATTTCATTTAAACAACAACAAAACTCATTGTAAATAAGAAGTTTCTTATAACTTTTTTGCAACATTTTCAATATTTTTGGTACACTTTAAATATTTTCTTATTATTGTACGTTATAATGTGGAATGTGTGTAGGAAAAAACCTTTTTTTGGTAAATATGTATGTATATTAAATGATAAATTAAGGTTTTTATTGAAATATCTTGTTAAATTTGTAATACAAACCTATTTGCTAAAGTGCTTTTGTTTTTACAGTTTATATTAAAAGCGCAAAAAATAAATGGATTTTCAAAGTTAAGGTGGATAAAAAGTTATTAGTTCAGCTCAGTTCAGCAGAGATTTTAATTCTATTTCAAAGGTTAAACTACAAACCCTTAATGCTGTTGTTGTTTTCATTCCTTTTGTGTACCTCGCTGTTGCAGTTATGGAGATATTAATTAAGCCGTAAAAAAAGGGATTTTCTTCCCCTCTCTGTGTCGGGGCTGAGGACACTCTGCGATCACTGAATCAACACTTATATTTGTGCAACTCTAAAATAGAAAAATTGTGAGCCTGATCGTGAGCCTGCATCATGACCTTTAATGTTGCAAAAAGCATATCAATTAGGTCAACCTCTAAAATTTTTAAAGGACAAATTTCTATTAGTGTTTAATCATTTAGTTTTTTTATAATACGAACAGGCCCCTTTACACACAACCTTGTAACCTTGTAACCCAGGTTATAAGCTTATAACCTCTATTGAACAAACGACATAAAATTAATTTTTTTTTTAATTGTGTGTAAATATGTATTTATTTTCTTTATTTATATGTACTTCAGGTTAAATATTTTAAGTTTACATACACACATATGCATTTAATTAAGTTATACATAAATAAAAGAAAAGAAATAATGTATTTTAATCAATATTAGTTACATACACATACATACAAACAAAATTGCTTTAAATTTCTTTCCTTTCTTTTTTTTTGCTTAAAATTATGTTTAATCATAAAAACATTAGTAAAAAAGTTCGTTTTTTTTCGTTTTTATACAAAACAAGAAAATAATAATTTTCAAATAAAGTTGTAAACAATACAACAATAAAACAACAAAAATAGTAGTATGTATTTCATTTTTAGTTAAGCACATACATACATATGTATACATATGAACGTTTGTAAGTATTTATCGATAAAGATGGTAAAAAAAAAACAATTTTCTTAAACAAATTGTTATATTTATAGATTGATATTGTTTTTATATACACATAAATACATACATATGTAAATATGTACATACACTTATACATATTTAAATATATACTTTTTGATAAGTTTTAACATTCACTTTCTTGTGCGCTTTGCTGTTTCATTTTACAAAACCATACGATGAGATTCGATTGCTTCAAGTAGTATTTCGCGACGTTTTTTCAAGGGCATCATTATAAGTTTATGCTGCTGTTCACTAGAATTAAATAGTCCCAAGACCTTTTTCCCTTCTTTCTTTAGTAAAATTTCTACACCGCGATCTGTGCTGCTCACTTTTTCAATCTCTGACCACAAATAAGTCCATTGTACCTAAAATTTTAAATATATTATAAGAGGGCATAAGCATTTCATTAAATATCATCATAGTTTTATCTTACAGTCCATGATCCAAACATATCATTACGGGTGATGTAGATTATGCGATGATTGGAAACAACAACATATTCCTGTTTTGTTATAATTTCTTCACAATGAACAAAATTGTCAGTGCTTGCATATTTGCCTTTTTCAATTTCCCTAAATTAAGTAATAAAAGCAATTTCAATAAGGTTTTTTAGTTAAATTTATATAAATATACTTAAGTAATTGATTGCCTTTAGCTTCATCCAAGCAATAGGCTCTCAGAATCTTGTCTTCATGTATAAATCGTGGAGGTCTTAAACGTCTGGTTTCGCTTTGTAGCTCAGTGGCACGTTTTACGGAATCAAAGGTACCATGGGCAAAGTCAACAATGCCTGCCGTGGGCCTTGTTACTAAGCCTATAGTTCCCTTGCCGAGGCCTTTAAAGAAGCCTTCAACGCCTTCTTCTTTGGCACCTGATATTGGCTTTGTTACACAGCCCGTGACACCGTCTACAAAGCCCTTAACACACAAATAAACAAGTTGAACATTTTTCATGTCTAATAGAACTTTTAATTTTTTATCTTACCATAACTAAGCCCTTGCCACTGCGAGCCATACCTTCCTGGAAAGTTTTCGGTTTAGCATTCATATTTTGACGTCGTTTCTTTTGATAATCCTCATCAAATGTAAGAACTGCTAAGCCTTTCCCCATAGCTCCAGTTATCCTTAACAAGAAAAAAAAGCAAAATAAAAATATTTCTAAGAAAAACAACATATAAGCATCGACATATTTTGTTTAAAGCTGCAGTCAGTTTAGTTCGCCGTCGTAGACTCGACCTGAAACTGCTATTAATTTGGGGGTACGTGTCAATATCGACATAATATCGATATTTTTAAGAAAATAAATACCATTGTTCTATATACGGGTAAATTTCTATCGCCGAAGAGTAACGCTATGCAAACTGCGAAATCTGATCTGTCTGCTTGGGCCAAGGACGAAGGACTGAGAGTAAGTCCAGGGAAGACGGATGCAGTACTTTTCAACAGAAAGTACAAGTTGGCGGACTTTCAGCCACCGATGCTTGACGAAATTGAGAAGAAACTGAAAGAGAATTTTAGATATCTGGGTACCGTCCTGGATGGCAAGTAATCTTGACGGGCTAGTACAAAAAAAGGGTTGAAAGACTCTGAACGCCTACTAAACCTGTAGAAACTCTATAACTAAAAACTGGGGGTAACATTCTGGTATGGTGTACTGGATTTGGACATTCGTTCTAAAAATGACTTTAACGTACACTAATATTTTCTGGTAAAAGGCCTTAAAAAGGGACAACATACGAAAATCCTTGTTCAAGCTTCAGTTATGTGCTATACTCAGCATTATAAGGGCCATAAGTATTACACCATAGGCAGATTTGGCAATATTTTACATCTTCCTTTCTTTTAGGTTTTTGGGGCTAAAACGGCGGCAAGAAGTTTGTTGACGCCTAGTGAGTCGTGTATGCTTAGGACAGAAACCTGCTGGTATCCTGGGAAAGATCGTGGGGGTTGACTCCTGGTGTATTTGAGAATTCTGAAGACTGTAGAACACTGGAAAAGATCCAAACATAGGTTAGAGGGGCTCTGGTTAGTGACATGTCATTGTAATATTGTCGGTAATAAAATAAGATAATTGTCCTGGCTGTTACGCCAGGACAATTAGCAATTGGGTTAGGGTGTGCACCGATAAGACATGTCGTTAGGACAATGTAGGCCAAGCCTTGTAAGACATGGCTAATTGCGAGACCTCCTTTATTCTTTGGGCCGGACTCGATGGAACACTTCGATATGAAAAACACTACCTGTAAATGTGATAGGAATTCTCCGGACTTCTGCTGGTTGTATGAAGATGAGGAGAAAATATAAACTATGAAACACATTGTCTGCTGCTGCCTAAATATTTATATCCTCTACTTAAAATAGCTGGGGTAGCGCTTCTAGGAAGGACTACGTCTAGCTGTGAGCTGGTTGTAGGCTAGAGAACATCATAGGATTCTGAAAAAATTATTGTCTCGACAAAATACGATACAGTTTTAAGTCAGTACTCTTTGTTCGATACTCGAGTGTTGGTAGTTATTACCTTTTATTTAACTTAATAAAGTTTATGAAAATATATTTTTATTAGTTTGGTGTTAAGCGAGTGCAGGGAGGATATCAACGACGCAGCATTTCCTCTGCCACTCCTTGGTTTTTGCACAGGCCAGAGCTCGATGTGTTATATCTAATGTCTTGTCAGATGCGGCTCACTAAGGGGGTGTAGAATGGGAAATGTTGAGAGAATTCGTCCGCGTCACCTAATTTCTGTGAACTTCTCCCCCGAGATTCTTTTTCCTTGTTATAAGCGCACAACAAGCCGATCATTGGCTTAGTTGTATGTCCTGAGGGTCTTGTAGCTTTTAATGCCTCCTCCTTTCAATCTAACCTAACCTTACCTTTTGAGAATTATAATTAAGAATATTCTTCCTTGTATTATTCAAGAGATGGATGAGGCAAAAATCGTGCCATAAAATGGAAAACAGTCACATGCCTTTAATTTAATTCTAACTCAATTAAAAAATAGTTAAAGGCATAAAACATTACAAGGAACAAATTCTTGAATTCAATTCTCAGTTAACTTTGGCATAAAAAAAGACATTTACTTACTACCAATACTCCGAGACCTTGCCGAGATAACTTTTTCAGTTATTTTATTTAGTTAACTGTTTACCATGAACAATACAATTTCGCAAAGACGAAATATTACGGGTCTTAATTTATATTAGAAAAATATATTTGACTACAAGAATAATTATGTACCAGATAGTGATTTTCCTTATGAAATAAAAAATTGTTACTTACTTAGATACTGCATCAGCAGCTCCACCAACTGTGTGTCCAACCAATGACTTTACTCCTAAAACTAAACCTTCAGCAAACTCGCCAGGTCCTTGTATAGCTCCCTTTGAAAAAATAAAACCAGAAATGATTAATAAATGTTTTTATTATTATATTTTTTTCTCTTACAGACGCTACTTACTTGGAAAGGTTCATAAAATAGATCTTCAACACCTTTTTTAATGCCAATGACTAAACCATAAGGATTGCCTAAAACGTCTAAGCCCAACACTAAAACATAAATCTGTTTTAGCGCTTGGCCGGTGTAGTGCGAGGTTATTTCCGACATCAACTGTTCTTGGGTAAAGAAGCGATACTCTCTTTCGAAAAAGGCCAAACGAATAACGACATCATTAACATCTGTTAGTGTAACGCCAACGCCTTGCACTAACTTCGAAAGAATGCCAGGAAGAACTGAAGTGTCAACACCAGCCATGGAAAAACTAACATGAACTTTCATTGGACCCAAATGCAAATTATCATAAAAGTTCTTTTGTTGCTGCTGAGACTGTATCTGCACTAAATCAGACAGGGGACGTTCGATAGTATTAACATCATCTTTAAAGAGTTTCGCTTCACGCTCATCATCCACAGTGTTTGTAAATAGCTCTGCAATAGCCATAAGAAATACCAGATCCACTTTAAAATGGAATTCTTGCATAAGCATTTTGGCATATTTGTATTGCTTAACATTTGAGTGAGGTACGACTCTCTCAACAATACTGACTTCGATAATGGGTTTGAAATGAATAGTTTTTGCCAGAGTTTTGGGTGGAGGTATAGGTGCCAAAACAACTGGGAATATGCAGTCAGTTAGTTGATTGTCCAATTGTATACGATTGATTTTGGCATGCACTTGCGATTGGAAAGGTGAAGAATTCAAAGCAATCCAAACACCAGGTTGAAAATAGCGTTGAATATCACGTGGCACATTACTCTTAAACATTTTTAAGTTTTCAAAATTCACCTAATATTTTCCACAAACACATATAAATTCAAGCGTTATTGTAAAAATTATTAATTTAAAAAGTTCAATGCAAACCAAACATTTGCCATTAATACCTGATGTTTTCCATCCAACATGTAGCATTTATCAGCAATTCCATGGACGCCTTTATCTACTAAATACTCCTGATAAAGAGCTTCCATTAGTACGGTGTCATGCAAGCTTAGTTGTTTAAAACGTTTTTTATTTTCTTTTTTATATTCCCAAATAACACCTGTATAAGATGCAGAAAATCATTCATTTACACCACTTGGTAATTAAAAAAAAAAATGAGAAACTGACCTGAGCTCGTAATACCCAAGTACAAGATATCGACACCACTCTCATTGTTTATTAACGACAAACCTATACCATGAATTTTCACTTCAATTGATTGCGTTATACTTTGCAGGGCAGTCGAGGATTCTGATTTAGTAACTATTTCTTCGCATTCTGTAAACAGTATTACTCTTTGTAAACCATCCAAAAATGAAACCCAATAAACTTTTGTATTATCCTCCAAACTAAAATTGTATGGGATTTTAAATAGAAGGAAAAATATAAATACAAAAATGTTTTAATAATTGTTTTCTTTCTGCAAACATATGTATGGAAATTTAAATAAACTTAGGACTGTAGTAAATTAATATTTTATGAACATAATTTGATATTTTAACATAAGGGTCACCCTGATAGTACGATCAAATGCAACCATGTTGTGTTTAGTTAAACATTATTTTATGTATGTATTTGTTAATATAGTAAGTAAATAATGAACAGTTATATTTGGTATGAAATAGGATGATGAAATAATAAAAACGACGCCACGCATGATTATTCAAGAATAAACTGTGAAAGAGTTAACAACATCAGGTGTGTGCGAACCGCGTTTTAAATAAAAAAAAAAAAGACAAAAAAAAAACAACTTAAGATTTGAAGAAATCAAAAGAACTGAAGTCAACTTCAGAAAACCTAAGATTTGAAGGCAAAGTGTAATTTTAAAGAAAAAAAAACTGAAGGTAGAAAATGAATCCAAGAGAAGAATTAATTACACAATTAGCTAATATGGGAATAAGTGTCCCAGACACGGCAACTTTAACCCAAATAAGGAGTATGCTGGCAGGTGTAATTGGTTTTGAAAATGCTGAAACGACACCGGATAAAAACCAAACCGAAAATGGAGCTAACAGCAATTCAACAACAGAGAAAGATGATAATGTTGAAACCCAACCCAGGATGAATTACGATAAAGAGTTAAGTCCAATGGAGATGAGTCAACTGGAAGAACAATTATCCCGTAAATTAAGAATATTGAAGCTGCAAAAGGAAATAAATGAGTTGCAGAGCAACCAAGTGTTTGAAGGAAAGGTCAACATAACACTCTCAGACATCGAAAACTCCCTTTCAAAATTCTCTGGAGATGACGGCTACCCGATACTGAAATGGATTGACGACTTTGAGGAGGTAACCACTATTCATAGCTGCTCAGATGAGGTAAAGTACATTTTTGCTAGACGAATGCTAACGGGTAGTGCTAACATATTCTTACGCATGAGTCCATGTTCATCTTGGGGAGAACTGAAAAAAAAATTAATCAGTGAATTTAATCAACCTTTAAGTGCACGAGATCTATTCAAAAAACTAGAGTCTAAAAAATGGAATAAAAATTCCGAAAGCATACATCATTATGTGCTTTCAATGCAAGAGATAGCACGCAATGCCCCAATTACAGAAGCGGAATTGATTGAATATATAATAGAAGGTCTTAAAGATAGTTCACCGGCTGTTTCCATCTTTTACAATATTTCATCAATTGGCGCATTTAAGAAAGCGATCCCTAAATATGAAAAAATAATAAACGAGTTACGAAAAGATAATTATAAAACTTCTGACAAGACTAAGGAAAATATCCGATGCTTTAACTGTTCTAAAATAGGACATTATGCCCAGGAATGCAAGGCCGAAAAGCGTCCACCTGGTTCGTGTTTTAAGTGCGGAAAAATGGGACATTTGTACGCGAATTGTCCGACTCGAGTGGTAGCTGCTATTGAGGATGTAGAGGGAGTGAATTATTATGTTCAGGTAAGAGTTGCTTTTGGTGAAAAAATCAATTTAACAGAGTTTAATGTTGTACCTTCTATTTTGGATACGGGTAGCCCCAATAGTTTTATAAGACGCTCAATATTTTCTTCGGCGGTTCCTTGTGCAGCCATACGTGGGGAATGGGTATCCAAGTTTAGAGGGGTTGGTAAAGGATACTTGAAAATTTGCGGTGTTGCAGTTGCGTCTATCGAATTTGAGGGCCAAATAGAGGCAATTGAATTATTTATAGTTCCTGATGAGTATATGCCAAGTGAATTAATTTTGGGCAGAAATTTTTTAAGTTTGTTTAATATTTCCTTATATAGGAAAAGTGCCATTTTGAGTTCAGTTTCAGAAAATAGTACTAAGAATAAAGATGACTCTGTAATGAAGAATGAATTAATAAATGTTGACACCGAAAAAGATAACATATTATCTGATGAATTTAGTAGGATTTGCCAAATTGATATCTTTGTAGAAGGGGATAATAATATCAATATAAACCCGAATCTAGGAGGGGCGACTAGAGAAAAGATAAGAGGGTTGATTCAGGTCAGTTACGAGGGGAGAGTTAAAAATGACAGAGTTACTGTTGACTATGAGGCACGTATACTAGTAAACTCGACAGATGCGCCATCTTGCTCACCTAGGCGTTTATCGTTTGCTGAAAAACAGGAGGTCAATAGGATCATAAAGGAACTTTTGGAAAAGGGTATTATAAGACATAGTGACTCTCCATATGCATCGCCAATAGTATTGACTAAGAAAAAGGGGGGTGAAACAAGGATGTGTATTGACTATAGGTCCCTAAACAAATTGATTATTAGAGACAACTATCCACTTCCTGTAATCGAAGATTGTTTAGAACATCTGGAAGGAAAGAAATTTTTTACTGTAATGGATTTGAAGTCTGGATTTTACCAAATAAAAATGGCTGAGGATTCGATTAAATATACCTCTTTTGTGATACCAAATGGACAATATGAATTTCTTCGTATGCCTTTTGGGCTGAAAAATGGACCCGCCATTTTTCAGAGATTTGTTAGTAAAATATTTCGAGATTTTTTGGAGGAAAATGAAATGGTGATATATATGGATGACATACTAATTGCATCGAGGACAATAGAGGAACATTGTGATGTATTACGAAGAACTTTGATACGTTTAGCGGAAAACGGACTGGAATTAAAATTTCAGAAGTGTAAATTTGCATATAATGAAATCGAATACTTAGGTTATTTGGTATCGGAAAGGGGAATAAGGCCATCTTGTGATCATATAAAGGCAATTTTGTCTTTTCCACTGCCGAAAACTGCAAAAGAATTGCAGTCGTTTTTAGGTTTAAGTTCATACTTCAGAAAGTTTGTTAGGAATTTTTCTATCATTGCTCGTCCTCTTTATGCTCTTATGAAAGATAATGCAAAATTTTCATTTAATGAGGAATGTGAACAGGCTTTCGAAATACTAAAGTCTTCCTTGACTTCAGGCCCAATCTTGGCGATATATAATCCCAAAAAGGACACCGAGTTACATTGCGACGCCAGCTCGATTGGATTCGGGGCAGTATTGATGCAGAAACAGGAAGATGGTCATTTTCACCCGATCTCATATTTTTCAAGGAAAACCACCAAGGAAGAGGCACAATACCATAGTTTTGAACTTGAAACTTTGGCGATAATATACTCTCTTCGTAGATTTCGCATATACTTGGGTGGGATTAAATTTAAGATCATTACGGACTGCAATTCGTTGGCACTCACTTTAAATAGGAGAACTATTAATAGTAGAATAGCCAGATGGGCGTTAGAACTGGAAAATTTTGATTACGTAATTCAACACAGGCCAGGAATTAAAATGTCTCACGTTGATGCATTGTCCAGAGTTGAAACTGATTATCAGAAAATAGTTGGTACAATTGAAAGCGAGGATATGGATTTCCAGTTATGTGCAATGCAATCTAGGGATGCTGGCCTATGTAGATTGAGAACAAAATTAGAAAATGAAAATCTTAAAGATTATGAAATGGTGAATGGTGTAATATACAAAAAGGATAATGACAGTTTACGTCTGGTAGTACCCAAGGAAATGGAGTACGAGTTTATCAGAAGTATGCATGAACAAGTTGGTCATCTGGGCACAGAGAAGTGTTATTTGAAAATGAAGCATTCGTATTGGTTTCCTAATATGAAGGAAAAGATAGAGAAATTTGGAAAAAACTGTCTTAAATGTATTATGTATTCCGTCCCACGAGGACAAAATGCCAGGAATCTTCACAGCATTCAAAAGGAACCGGTGCCATTTCATACCATCCATTTGGATCATTTAGGACCTTTGCCATCATTGCAGTCAAAAAGAAAACATATTTTAGTGATAATAGATGCTTTTACAAAATTTGTTAGATTATATCCAGTACTGTCTACTAGTACGAAGGAGGTGAAAGCTGCACTGTTAAAGTATTTCGATTATTACAGTCGACCAGTAAGATGCATCACGGATAGAGGTAGTTGTTTCACTTCTAAGGACTTTAGTGATTTCATGAGTGAGAGAAATATAACACATGTCAAGGTTGCTGTGCATTCTCCTCAAGCGAATGGACAGGTCGAAAGGGTGAACAGAACTTTGACAGGAATGTTAGCAAAACTGAGCGATCCGGTGACGCATTCAAATTGGACGAACCAATTATCTAGGATAGAGTTTGCATTGAACAATACAGTGAACCGCTCGATCGGTACAACACCGAGTAGATTATTATTTGGAGTTGACCAAAGGGGGGAAATTGTTGACAAGGTTAGCGAGTTCCTTGGGGAAAACTTTTTGGAACCAGTGGGGGCATTAGAGGATATCCGTAAGGAAGCGGATAATAAAATTAGAAGATCACAGCGGTATAACGAGGAACGTGCAGTGGCTAGGACAGGAAAGGTAAATACATTTAGAAAAGGAGATTTTGTGGTTATCAAAAACGTAGATACAACTATCGGCCTTAATAAGAAATTAATTCCCAAATTTAAGGGACCCTATGTGGTGCACAAGGTTCTGCCGAATGACAGATACGTAATAAAAGATATTGAAAATTGCCAGATTACTCAAATTCCGTATAATGGCATTATAGAAGCGTGCAACATTAGGCTCTGGAAGTCCAGAGATTTTTGGAAATAGAAAGCAACTCTTCCCTAGGTGTATTTCAGTTGTATGTTGAACATAATTGAATTAGTTAAGAAATTATATTTTGCATTGTATTTTTATGTTTAATGATCGGGACGATCATATTGTCAGGTTGGCCGAACTGTAGTAAATTAATATTTTATGAACATAATTTGATATTTTAACATAAGGGTCACCCTGATAGTACGATCAAATGCAACCATGTTGTGTTTAGTTAAACATTATTTTATGTATGTATTTGTTAATATAGTAAGTAAATAATGAACAGTTATATTTGGTATGAAATAGGATGATGAAATAATAAAAACGACGCCACGCATGATTATTCAAGAATAAACTGTGAAAGAGTTAACAGGACAAAGCATAAATATTTTATTAAGTTGTATTAACATATATACATAAGTTAATTGTATATACAAAATATTATGTACTATATATGTTTGTATGTTATACTTACACTATGTTGCCAATGCCATCACGTCTCAAATCACTTTCGAGGGCATTTTCTTCGAATACCACAACTCTTTCCCCAGCTGGATCACACCAGGTATAAAGTACTTGCTGTCTCTGTTGTAAAACCATTTTGTTACTTATTCCCTTCTCATGATAATATATGGGTTTGTTGGTGTGATTTATAATTAGACCTGGAGCATCACCAGAATTATATTCCGTAAACGTTATATAGATGCCACCTTCAGTAGTTTGTACATCCACATTGATGCCACCATTCTTAAAACCAACAAATAAAATGCTGATTTACACTGATTTATTGGAATATTTTCATTTTACCTTGTTTGTATTAAGTTGCAACAAATTACAAATCGGCTCAGAATATTTAAAGGGTACAGTTCGTTGACCCTCAACTTTGGCCACCATCATGTGATCAGAGTCATTCATTGGCCATAAGGGAAAACAGCCATTAGGCATTAACTATTAAATTCCGGAAAAGACCAACAAATTTTACTTGAATCATTTGTAACAAATAAACAAACCGCAGTAGATAATATACCTTGGTCCAGGGATCAGCAGGCCGCGAATTCTCTTGAACTTCAATTACATAACTGCATTTATTGGTAATTGTGTAATATGGAATAAACGTTATTTGCTTTGTCAACGAGTTTTGCGTCAAATGGTTATGAACGCCAATCTTAAGAAACATACGAAATAAAAAAATAAAAAATACATATGTATTTCAAACAAAGAAATTTAAATTGAAAATTTTTTCCTAAATGCAAAATATATTTGCTTTTTAATATTTGCTTGAGGGTGTTCGTTTACTGTTTAATATTTTGGAGAGTAATTTAACAATATTTTCTTTTGCTCTCTGAGAAAAGTTATTGAACACACCTATTATAAAATCTCGTTGACGGGACTACCGTCCTTAGATAAAGTCAAATATTATAAAAAATAAGCTGATACTCTTTTTTTTAAATTATATAGTTCAAGTTGTTTATCTTTTATTGGACGCGTCACCAGATTGCGGATAGGAAGGGGTTTTTCTATACTATCGAACAAGTACCACAAACGCTAAATATTGTGATACTCACTCATGTAATGGGCCCCTCTAATAGAAGAGATAAAATTTGAATAAAGTGTAGACAAAGTGATGCATACCTATGCTCACTCGGCTAAAATAAAAAAAAATAGTCTAGCGCTTCTGATAAAATTATTGTACGAGTGAAATGATGCATAGTACGTTTCACTCCACTCACACTTCATCTATATATGTAGGTAGTATCAGGATTTTGGATACATCTAACAAATGATCTAGATATCTTAATAGCACTTTTCTCTTTTCTGTACTTTGTATTTCCGGAAACTACACTAACCCACTTGTAAGGTAAAATACGATACCCTTATTGTGGTTGCCGTTAGCGTAGTCGTTTTTAGTTTTTGGTACCGTCTAACAAATACGCCATTTTTGTGTCGAATTCGACAACGCCAAACACAATAAGGCTGAATGAAAATAGTCCCTTTGTGGCCCTACTGTTTAACCTTTACAAGAATTGTGGCAAGCACCTAATTAGTTGCCTAGGCCCCTGTCGCTTAGACGAACACATCAGGTACTGTGTGTATTCCCGCACCATCTGTCACATGGTACAATAACCTTACAAGGTAGTAACGATTCAACAGCTGACTATTTTTTGCTCGAGTTTTTCCACTCGTTAAATCTGTCAAACAGTACGTTTTTTGACATAAACGAGGATGCTTTTACAACAACTTCATAAATTAGGTATCGAGTTTATTGTGTTGTTGCCGTAGCGATAATACCTTTTAAGGTAATTGTACCATGATTTGTCACATCTTCTGACGCAGCTTGACAAAAAACTTGAAATGCGTCTGAATATAGTCGTGACTAACACATAAACCGTTAAATAGAAAAACGTAAATCTTAGGCCCTAATTGCTAAAAGGGTATTTAATCCTCAACCGCGCTCTCTCCGCGCCAAAACGGAAACGATAAGTTGACGATACCTTCAACAAGAGGCGAAGCGACCTCTTTTAAAGGTCCTTAAGAGTCCGCTTTTGAGAGCTGTTTTTAATAAGGGAAAAAGCCACGGAGCTACCTCCAAGAAAATTCGGGATTTATCAAAGAGAAGCTAGGGGTGTGTTCTCGAGTATGCGTAATAAAAACCCTTAAACGATCCCTTTAAAATCAATGACACTGATTAATTTCAAGGCAACGCACAAAAAAACAGCTGATCTATGAATTTCAGAATTCAGCAAAACTTTTTTGATCCATCGTAACTTTGGAGACCACCGAATTTTCGAATTTTTTTTTTTGTTTTTATCACCATATTTGCCCAACTGTGAGCTTTAAAACTTTACATCTGAAACATGTGTAAGTAATTCCAATTATTTTTTCGTCTTTTTTTTTTTTTTGCTGTACAATTTTGATGGCACCAAAAAAATTCAAATATAGTTGAAGTTTTTAAATTATATCAATAGTTCAAATAAATTAACTAGATATGTATTTCATAAAAAATATGATCCTTATAGTTTATCAGGTTATTTTAGTTCGATTTTATTGTGATAAGATTTTTACACTAGCCGAGTGGAATGCATTTTCAGAGCCCACTGCAACTCCTCATTAGCACTCTTTGTTTCCTTATGTCGTGAACTGTGATATAATGTTTTCTTGCTAATATGTACTGGGGAAAAAAACATGTCTATTGTAATAGTGATTTTACATGTGCAACCTAATTTTGTGGGAAATATAAGTTGGTTGGATTTGGCCGGATTCGATACAATGTTTGATTCGTTTGTCAACGTAAATGGTTGTCTGTGTCAGGAACAAAAATAGACTAGAGGTTTTTTTTCTACCAACCGAAAGGTTAATTACAGGAACATATTTTTCATATCTTTCGATCTCTTATAGTTACCGCTTAAATAAAAATATTTTTTGCTAAATTTCAAAAGCGATTTTTTTAAATATATTTTTTTTAAAGATACTTTTAAGTTAATTAAAATTGCGGGTAGTTCTATGTTTGTAAATAAGTTAAGTGCAATTTATGAACTTCATTAAGTAATACCTTATAAATTAATTAATAACCTTCAATTTACCTGAAAGATTTTTTCATTTGTTTTGCAGCAAATAGAACCGGTTGAACCGGCGACATCCAAGGGAATTTTATTACTCCATTCACCGTTTTCGACTCTAATCGAACAACTCTTCTTGTCAAACAAATATTTATCACGCAATGAAAAAAGTATTGGCCCATTGTATTCAGGTGGATGATACAATACTTCTACCGTTTCACTATCCGTTTTATAGCTTAACATTTCTCCGGTCTTATTAATTAACCAAAATGGTGAAAACAGGGTAATTAGCAGACTTCCATTGCGATCTTCAAACCTAAAATATAAATGTGAATGTATGTTTGTGTGTATGTTTTTTAATCAAAAAGCCAATACATACTTTACACAGAGATCCATGCTCATTTTAGCATCCGAATCATATGAATTAAACTTCCAATTAGTAACGTCAGGATGATTTTCAGAAATTTCTGTTGTACATGACCAATCACGTTCTAAGTATTGAATCATCTTAAAATATTAAAAATAACAAGCACAACACATTAAAGTATTTTTAAGAAAATTAAAAAAAAATCTCAATGTTTGAGAAAACTGTCGATTCTTTTAAAAAGGAAAATTTTACTTTAGCTGATTAAATAAGTCATCAATGCTACTGCACTACGCTTTGTATAGAAGAAGAAAGTCATAATTTTAAAATATATTTTTTTATTGGGTTAAACTTTATCCATTAGGCTTTACGTCTTCGCAAGCGCAAGCACAGTAGTACAAACCGTAGCCATGAGGACTCAAAGAAATTTTTTATATTTAAATGAATCTGTTTTTTTACGTTTTTGTTAGAATTATAAATTCTATTAACAATTTAGTCAAACTAAGTTTATGATTTTATTTGTTTTTTTTTTAAATCTTTGTCAACTTATCTTACCCTTACAACTAAATAGCTTTTGGATTCTTTGCTACGACCTGCTAGTTTAACGGTGGGCAAATGTAAAACACTGCCGGCTTCAATATCTTTCTCGCCGTAGTCCAATAAATCTTCTTTAACAAATGAATGATCACTTTGGTGAATAGGTTTTTTACAATCCGTATCAGTTTCAGGAGATGATGTATCAGACTCTTCAGTCTGTACAGCCAAGTTAGAGACCGTTTCGCGCACTGAACAACCAGCCACTGAAACTGTTATATTAATAGGTAAAGCATTGCGTAGATACACTGGTGGTCTTAAATGCAAAGTATAGTAGGCACTTAATAGCTTAAATTTATTTGAGTGTTCATGATAAATTTCGGTCTTTTCGCGACTAACATTTATAAAGAAAGGTTCAAATGTCTCAATTGGATCACACTGGATATGTCGCATATAAGTCATATCAGTAGGGCAATCATCCCATTTGATGCCTTGAACTGAGTTATGATAATCCTGTTTCAGGGAAAAAAGAACAATAATAATTTCACTTTATTCGGCAACTTGTAAACTTTACCTCTATTGCGAAATGTAAATATTTGCTTTCAGAATAGATGGCATGTAAGGGTACATGATAAACTTTACCAGGTTCAACGATGCCTACGAGCATCATTTCTTTAGTCTTGCCCTTCATCCGCAAAACTTTAATAGGAGTGGTAAAATGATTATGAATCTAAAACAAGATAGTGAATTATTTTTTAAAGGAAACATTTGCATATACAGAATATAGTTTACATTGACGACGCTATGAATGTTGATGGTGGTAGTTCCGTACTCAGAGTTAACTTCTGATACAATTCCCCAAGGATCTTGATTTGTATCACGGAATAAGGAAAAGTATCGTTTATCCGATTTAGAAACTGGTAAGACTAATTGCTTTTGAATGTGTCCAACCTGGATTTACAAATTTATATATTTATTTGAAATTCATGCCGATGTTACTATAAAAGTACATTCATTTATGCATAAAAATTTGTAAATAAATCCTTACCGAAACGTATATGTTGTATTCCTCTTCATCTGGATTCTCAATGGTGGCTAAGTTTTTAGTTTGTAAGTACGCTTTACAGCCAGGTGATAAGGTGCAGCACTTTATTGAATCGGGAGTGACTATGCAGGATGAGTCGTTTTTGAAAACTATTGAACCATTGAGAGAACTTGCTCCATTTGCGTTCGGTATATGACATTCATGTAAAGTAAAGATTCCAGCGCTAAAATTCAAATTAATATCAAAGCCTGTATCATTTTCAAGTACGTATGGAGCAATAACATCGGGTTTCATAAGGCCATTGGGATCCATAGCCTGACCAAATGCTTCTCCCAATGTACCAATTAAATCTAAGAACGTTTTGCTGACCGTCATTTCTAAATTTTCCTCCGAATGTATTTTAATTGTTGTCCTTTGCTCCACCTTATTTTCTTCAAACTCTGAGAGAGATTTATCTATTCCAATATTAAAGTTCAACTCCCAGGGCGCAAATAAACGTTCACCGTCTTTGGCAATACGTTCATTTTGCTCAATCACAGGTTCCCACACGGCCAACGACTGATTGTAATAATTCATGGTAAGAGTTAATGAGCCATTTACGCTCAGATTGCTGCTCCAATCGTTTGCAATTGCGTTTAAGCAGGTATCAATTGATATTAAAGGTGTTGTGTAATATCCAATGCCGGCTTCTAAAACCAGCATAATACTTGGTATTTCTATTACACAGCGCTCCGTCTTGCTACTGCCGCTCTTACTTGTCGTTTGCTTGGCATCTAGAGCCATTAAAGCATCTTCTCCTGGTTCTATTATGAAGTTATGCAAAAGAATATATTTTAATTTTTAAATTTTTTAGATATTTTTATTATATATTTATAGGGTTTGTTGTTGGTTAAGTTTGTCTATATGCATTTCATTGGTTCTTACACCAAATCATCAGTAGACTTCAACCCAAATTCCTAAAAAAACTTAATGAATATTTTCTGTCTTTAAATAAACAAATTGAGAATTACTATAAGCAAACCAAAACGTTCAAGTTTTTTTAAGAATCCAACAAACCAATATTCGCTATTAGCTTGTTTTGATTTTCTTTTTTCCCTTACATTTGAATAACTAATATACTTAATGCTAACTGGGTAGGTAGAGCAATATGTACACCCAGCAGCAAAAGTTTGCGTACAAGCCCTTGATATTTTTTTTGAGAATTAAAAAAGTAATAGCATTTTACGTAAATTGTAAAAAATTCAGTTTCAATTGTTTATTAGGATTATTTCTAACAACATTTGTACTAATTTTTAACAACAACAAAAACAATAGGTCATATCTACAAGATAAACTAACAGCCTATTCAAAATGGCATATGCAAAAGTCTGCGTACAAAAATGTTTTGTAATGTTTTCTGTTTCAAATTTTTAAATAAAAAAAAACAATTAATATGAAGTTGGATATCCTCTTCGTTGGAGAACCTCTGCCAAACGACTAATTGCAGAATGTGTCGTTTTTCCCGTACAGTTAGAACAGGTGGACGTCCAGATCGCGGGCGGGACACAAAAACTCATGTTTCTTTATAATTATTTACAACTCTCTGTACTGACGAATGAGTTCTGCCAACAGTCTTACCAATTTCCCGAAGAATTTTTCCTTTCTTCCATAGCTTTATTATAATTTTCCTCTCTTCCTCATGAATTTCTTTTTTCACTTGACCCATTGTGATAAAATCTATAATTTTCTTTTAAACCCCTTATATTTTGTCAATTGAAACAAAATATATAAAAGATCTTAATAAATGGTGCTCTAAATACGAAAAAAACGCATCAAAGATACAGTTACATACTTTGTACGCAGACTTTTGCTGCACTAGAGATGTAACTTGTTATTGAAAATGATCGATAAATCGTAAAGTAAATCGATAAAATATCAAATTAGTTGTCGCCATATTTGAAGACACGGTGACTAATAATTTAAAACATTTTTATAAAAGAAAATTTTTATATTTAATAAAAGGAAATTTTAAAAACATTTTTTGGTCAATGCTCGGTATTTGGCGTTTTTACCGAACTTTTCCTGAAAAACGATTTGTTGCACAAAAGTGTCCAAAATGATTTAAAATTTTTAAAAATAAAGTTATTTAGTTCTACGCTTTTTGTTATGTTTTTAAATTTTAACTTGCTGATCATCAGTCGTCAGCGAGTTGTTGAACATGTTTTAACATTGCGGACGTATTTTTTTACACCATGCTTAGTGTTATTTAATACATATTTATTTTTAGCGTATTTTTAACAATTTTTATTTCTAAAACTTCCTTTATTGTTAATTAGGCTTAATGGTTTTATTGTAATAAGATTGAAGAGTTATTTTGAAAAAGTTTAGTTTTCCGACACTAGCCAAGTGGAATGTATTTTCAGAGCCCGCTACAACTCCTCATCAGCACTCTTTGTTTGGTATTGAGCATTGGTAATAAATATCTTCTATTTAACCCAAGTTTTAATTAAAATTTGAATACAGAAATATTATTTGTATTTTACACATACTCTCAGTAACAATTATTAAGTCTTGGGTTAGAACGAAATTCACGGCCTGCCATTTTTTTTCATGTCATGGCAACACCTTTTCTTTTTTTTATTCTTCAACTCAGCACTTTATATTTGCCTTTTATTATTTTTTTTTGTTTGCAATAAATAAATAATAACACAATTATTCAAATGTGTGAACATTTTGTATTTTAACAAAACAGAAGTGTTTGGTTTGCGTTCGAGTTCGGCCGAGCAATAAGGACTTGACCAAAGTTTGAGTTAAGGTTAGGCTCGATTTATGTATAACCCACATAGATATCGTTAGCTTAAATGCAAAAAGAAGTAACTAACAAAAAACTCAAAAACGAGTTTTCTAAAAAGAATATAGAAATATGGCAAACTTTTTTGTTCGAGTAAAGTTAAGAAAGCGGAATGAATGTATTAGAAGCTACAACGGGAAAAATGAAAAACGTATAAAAAATTACCTGCTTTAAGGAACCAGTAATCTTGTTCGTTAAATTTTTTTGGCGTCCAAATATCGCTATAGTTTTTGATTTGCAACATTTTAGTTTCATCAGCTTCCGCAGTATTTATTGTCTGGACAGCTTTATTGAATAACTCTAAAGTGGCTGGTGATATGTTGATAATTATTTCACTTGTTTTAAGGCTAATGTGCATGCCGTCTGCCTCGGGTGTGGAACCATGTAGATTTATAACGCACGGATGCAAAATGTAATGTCTGGTTGCTTCACGTTTTTCAGGCTTGAATGAGCACATGTACATTTTCAGACCATCAATGTTTCCGTTGATTAGTTGTTTTTCTCCTATAGCTCGATATATAAGTTTAGCTTGCATCTATATTGTTTGAAAGTATAAAATTTAAGTCTAATTTGCCTACAAAAAAAACCAATTTATAGCTTAAAGGGCTTACATTAAAGATGATAGAACTGGTATTCATGTCTTTTAATGTTTCTACCAAAATAATATCAGGTTCGTCGATTATCAAAGTTAAATTCATCTTATTGACAACTTCCTCTTTCTCCTTCTCCTCCTCCTTCTCATTGGCTTCTTTGAATTCACGTGCTACGGCTATAAAAAAAACCAAAGTGCTTGAAACTTTTGGTAAATTCAAACAAAAACTTAAACCTACTTGCAACGGTGTTTTGAGCTTTAGGTTGTATAGATTGTTGTTGAATGGCTGGCATTGAGGATTGTATGATATCAGTAGACTTTTCGGTTTCTATTTCAATGGGCTCTACAACATCGGGTGTTTTGAAGAATTCGGCCAATTTTAAAAGAAAATCAACACAAAGTATGAGATCAAAACTGGAAATTCTAACATTAGCCACAGTATCGTTTTGTTTAAGCACTGCTGTAATGTCCAACATATACTGTGATTCTTTAACACTTTTTTCTTCTGGATCAGAAGTGGCATCTAAGGCATGTTTTTCAGAATCTGTTGCGAACCAGTCCTTTCGACAAAGATATTTGGTGATTTCACTTGCATTATTTGGTCTTGTATCGTCCAATTGCATATTACACAGAACAATATTTGTGGTCAAAGTCTCATCGATTAGCTTGGTCCCTTTTAGTGATATTATATACAAACCGAAACGAGCAAGGCCTTCATTAGCATCCGTCATTAGGTTAAGAACAATTCCATCCAACTGAATATTAAATTTGAACTGTTCACTGATCTTTTCCTGATGCGAGATTTTTGTGCGTATTTTTTCCAAAAACTGATCTCCCGCTTTTTTTGCTGGGCTATCAGTTGGCGTTTTAGCTGGAGATATACGAGACTTTTGTACTGACTCAGCCACAACAGCGGGGAATTCGTTTACACCTTCTTTCATGTTACAATTCAAGATTGACATTATTAAAGCGTAGTCGTCCATAAATAAATTCAAGTCTATACATCTTAGACGGCCAGATATATCCATTTCAGGTAGATTTTTGTACCAAGAAAATGATAAATTTCGTTTTACCACAAGAGTAAAGCTGGTTGGATCTAAAATGTTTACTTTCGATTTAAAACCAAAATTGGAATCAACAACATCTAAAGATCCAGAATCCGATGATTGGCTTTGGTGTAATAAATGGGACTCCTCTAATATATTTACGCGTGCCAGTCTCATGTCTTTTAGAATCAATTTTATTTCATCCATAACAGCTGGACCTTTATCACTTCCCGTAGCCGAAATGTCTGAAATAACATTACTCATTGTAAGTTGTCCCAAGTCTAGAGCCACTGCTTCAAGACTCTTAGAATCAATAGGCACTATTATAACTGGCGCCTTTATCTAAAATAAGAATATAAATATATGATTGTTTGGATTTTACCTTTACTTGGCTAACTTAAAAATGAAAAAAGAGAAAACAATTATGTGATAATCATAGTAACATAACAACCTTAACATTTAATTTCATGCGTGTGGCTTTTTCGTAAACTGCCACTGCATTTTGTTTGGCAGCATCTGCAGCCATGGCTCCTGCACTGGCAATCGCCTGTTGGGCGGCTTGGAAATTGTTCATAAAACTTAATACCGAATTGACAAACCAGTTTATAAAGAAAATCTTCATGCAACCAATTTCGACATTAATTTTCATATCATCGGAGTTGTAGTTGCGAGTTTCATCCAAATTGTACAAGACGACATCACATTTAAGGGCATCCTTGCCGACGATTGATAAAATATTTGAGTGAATGTTAAGGGGATTCATGTCGTTAATTAAAATATCCTTAAGACCCAACTGAACTTCGGTGTAAGAGGTTTTTAAAATAACACCGGCATAAAGATGGTTTACTTTTAGCGATGCTATTGCACGCTTTCTACATGACAATTTCAGCCCAACTTGATCCAAATCTGCTTCAATTTTCATTTTAATACTTTCCACTACATTTTGAGCAGTTTTACGATTTCGGCGTACCATTGTATGCGTAGGAGAGACAGAAGTAGTATTGATCGAGGTCTTTCTTTCAATAGTAATTTCTGCTTCTTCTGCTATACGCGAGAGACGGTCTACAAAACCATCGGCTGCCGCTGCAGAGGCCATTCTATCTTTATTCCGAACAACATTTGTAGACTTTGAAGTATTGGTTATTTTTTCCACTTTACGCTGAAGTTGGTTAGCTATTTCCATTATATGCAACAAATTCTCTTGATGCAATATAATGTTGAGGGTGGCAAAGTTAATGCGCGCTAGCTGTTCAATGGATTTGTATTTGGTTATAAAATCTGGCGTTGATTTATCCACTGCAGTGAAGGTAACATTAAGTAGAGACTTTCCAGCCTTGGTGAAGCCTGGCGTTTCGATGACAACTAGTTCTTCCTCCTTTTTGCCCCGAGTCTCATAAGATGTAAGGCTTATTGCGCCAAGTCTTTAGAAAAAAAAAACGCGGAAATTAAAATCATATTATTTCAAATTGTTGTTTGTACATACTTGGCCTGTGCTACCATTTCAAATGTTCTTTGCGCCATAAAAACTTCCAACTGTAGAACCTGAAAGGCCAGAAGCTTTTGCGATTCCTGGGTTGAAAGACTCACAGAGCTACGAGTATCTTGAAATTCCGACTCTTCCGAGTGCTGCGATGGAGTATTAAATTCAACTGAGTCATCACTAAGAGGGGAATCAATGTCAAGGGACGTTCGCACTAAGGTAATGCCAAACTCTTTCAGAGCAAAATGTACTTCAAGACTTGTATACTGAACAACTTCCGGTGTTAGGGAAGTGGCTGCTGTAGCGGATAAGGTTTTACGACGTTCATCCTGATTTAAAAACTGTGGTATTGAACGCATTAGTGTCGATTGGCTAGCACTTTTTAATAGGTTAGTCTTTGGTTGCTCTGCGGGCGCTTCCTTTTCAGGTAATGGAATGCTCATAGCCACCCGTAATGCCTCAAAAACCCTATCCTCAGTCAAATTTAATTTAATTGATGGCAAAAGTATATTTATTTTAGTCTTTGGTAAACGAGGATCGTCATCGACCACACATAATTCTGCGTCAACGAGGACCGACGTGGGTCGCAACAAATGCATATCCGATACTATTAGTTTTTTCATGCACAATTCCCAGTCATCGTCTGGCTTAGAAACCATTATCTAAAATTACAAGAACAATAAGTATCCGACTAAACATTGCGTTACTTACATGTTAGAAGTCCACTTGCAAACTCTGTTTAGTTAAAAAACATAAAAATTTTGTAAGAGATGACATTTTATTCGTTTCCTTTATTACCTCCCTAAGCTTTCATCAATATCAATCAAAACCTGGTAAGTGAGGCGTAATTTAAAGTGAAATATTCAATGATCCTGCAAAAATATCTATATTGTTTGGAAGCAGTGATAAAAAAGTTGATACGATCTTGCTTTTTTTTAACTGTTGGATGATGGGAAAATACCGTGTTACTCCTCTGACTTATTTGATACTTTCATACTTTTTTTATTATTAAAATATACAATGGTTTTTTTTTTGACATCTAATTAACTAAGTTTTTTCATGTCGTTTCTTTAATACTTAAATATGCTTCTTCAAGATGGCTTTCAAGAGGGGTTAGAAATCAAATTTAAAACAGTTAACATCGAGTTGTTAACAGTAAATTAGCGTATAATCTTATTAATCATTCGATATCTTACCCACATATATTAAGAAAAAATTCTTCAAACGTGGCATAGACAATATAATACGAAAAATTTTTACAGATTAAAAAGTCGTTGTTTTGAAAATTAAAAAAAAAATTTAAAAACGAGGGCTGTGAGAACTTAAGCAAAAATAGTTGTTCAGTCAGGAAATAACTAGAATTATTTACTAGTTTACTAGGTAAGCAAAGGTTTTTTTGGGTATATCTGGTAAAAACAATCAACTTTTTTCTAATAGGTGTTTTCCGGGAAAACTAGCAGCATTTTAAAACTACTTTTCCAATTTGTTTTAAATGAAGGTCAGATATTAAAAAACTATTGAAAGCACTGAATGACATTAATGAATGTAAACCATTAATTACAATAAGTATATTCAGCTTCTGTTCCATTAAAATCACTTAAATATCTATACAATTATTTTGAGATTTATTTATTTTACTGTGCACAAAAGCAACAATCAGAAAGAAGAAAATATTTTAGTATTATTACCCAGCAAAAAAAAATTGATGCGATTTTTTACAGACCACATTTAAATCACATCTAAAGATGCTATTGCATATTTTCTGGTTTTGTTGCATTTAATTAAATGCAGAAATAAAAACTGGCATTATAAATGAATCGCCGATGTCATTGTTTTGTTTGTATTGAGCAACGGTTTACACTTGGTTTAAGTGTTGTAATAAATTTTAGGTTTATATCACATAAAAAGCTAGATTTAAAAAGAACATTAAAATCGCATTTTAGATCAGAAAATTCCTTCCTTAGTAGGAGTGGTTTTTCCCCACATATTAAATGCAGAAAACACCTTAGTATCGAAATTTTGTAGCATCGAAAATGTTGATTATATGCGGTTCAAATTTGGCAAAAATAAATAGCATCCCTCCAATGACAACCCTATGTAAAATTCATTGGTTTTTCCTCAAAATTTGAAGTGATTCAAGTAAGCTAGTTCTGGGGTTTTTCTACTTCTTTTTCCTCACTTTTTTTACTGGGTAGGGTTAGAAAAGTACTCCCAAGTTACCCAAATTAAAACTGTATTTTTCATCACTGTTTCGAATTTTACCCTCAATTAACTGTAGTTTACATATAAACATTCAAAAGTCGCCATACTGCGTAGGGACATTTTCAAATTTCGTCATCTTGACTGTTTGTTGGGGAATTTCAATCCATTGGGCCAATAGTGATATAAATTTTCATATCTCTATTTAAGAACTGAATGTCATAATCGATTTCTGATTTTCTTATTTTTTTTTACATAATAGACTTTGCAATTGGACTTTTCATATGTATGCGAATATCAACCTGTATATTTTCTATTGAGATATTATAACGATCATACGCCTTCTCCATTATCATCTGCAATATTTCATCCTGATCTTTACCTCCTTGATGCATGGTTACGACATCTTTCGATTTATTTCGGTGAGGCGCAGATGATATTTTAAACTCGCCCAAACCAATAACTACCAATGATTGCCCTCCAGGACTATATTTACCTCCTTGCGGCAAAATTAATATGTTGGGCATAAACGTGACGTCAAGTTCTACAATGGCATGACTTTCAATCATGTATTGCATGCCAGTGGCAGAGCGTTCTTTAAAATCTGATATTTTTAACGTAGCAGCACCTTCTAATTCGGAGAGATTAACCTGTTGTTGGGGCACGAAAACACGCATCAATTTTAAAACTGTTTCTGCATCGTAGATAATCTCTAAAGGACGTGCTGTAACTTTGACGCGTTGGTCGCATTGCTTGTCTAAAGGGTTCGTTTCAAAGAATATGTCTAAAAGATTATTTTGATCGGATATTTTCGATTTTATAATTGTAGGTGCAAAGTCATACTGTTCAAGACCTGTCAGTGCTAATTCTTTCATGCCCACACATACACTAAAAAATAAAAAATAAATTACTTAAACACGCCTATTTCTGAATATTAATTTATAAATTTTAAAAATCATTACTTAATAGCGCTTGCAGCTGGACGCTGTTTAACCGTACAGGTTGTCATATTTAGTTTGATCAACATCAATGTTTGCAAAGAATGCCAATCTACTGCTTCGCCTCGTCCATATGTCTTATACAATTCAGAATCATCGTAGAGACCAATTTCCAAAGCTTTTAATGTGAATTTCATATGAATTGCTTCATAGTGCTCAGGCAATTCTAAAGGAGCCATGTTGTCCTCATATCCAATGGCTTTATGAAGTTTACGTTTCTCTTCGGGTGTCATGGCGTCTTTAATACTTATTTCTATATCAGATGGCTCATCCTCGTTCTTCTTGCCACCACCAAACCAGCCACCAAACCAAGATGATTTCGCAACTGCCTCTCTTTTCAATTCCTCTCCTTGTCTTTGGCGATCTACTTCCAGCTGAATGCGCTTGCGTATAAGTATCAAATTGAAAAGATCTAATTTTTGTTCTGCTATAGTGCACGTTGCTTCCACAGTTGCTGACGGTTTCTTGTTGGCACAGCGTTCTTTGTGGGCTTCAGCATATGTTTTACACAATTCCCGATGCTCTTTTATATGTTCCCAAGTCCATGAATAATTCTTTTTGCGTATTTGTTCTTCCAATACCGATTCTATAGCAAATTTCCACCAAATTTTGGCATTTCCTTTGTAGCCTAAAATTGTTTTTGTAATATTTTGCCCATTTACACAGTTGTTATTTTTAAATGTTTAAAACTTACTCTTATTATAGGGTCTGTATTTTCGGTATGGCACAGCTAATTGGAATTGATTCATATCATCCAATAATCCCACAATAAGTTGAAATTGTGTGCTGGTCACGCCAATATTAAGCTTTTCCATTTCTAGCGTCAGATCAGTTTTTGGTATAGTGAATGGAGGACTATCTCTATTGGGATCTGAATTTAACAACAATTTCGCTACTGAAGATATGGGCCCCAATACTAAAAATGTACACAAGATTGTATGTAGGTTGTTGCAAGTTTCATTTAAGGTATGTAAATGTATATAAAATGTTTATGGGTATTTCCAGTGGAATGTATACTGAGATGTCATTAACAAACAAATTTAAGGGGAATATAATTTTCTGGAAATCAAAAAATTTCCTTAACTATAACCTTTGGCTGAAATATTTCATTGTTTCTTGTATGATAAACATTTGGTATTAAACCATATTACTAACCTCGCCTTTTCAATGTTAGATTGCTACTAAAATGCTTCAAAATTAATATCAAGGAAACAAATTTTTCAGATATATTTTTTACTTTAAAAACGAATGTCGCGTTTTTCACCCTGGAAACGCCCATATGAATGTGTATTTTAAAAGAGCAAATATTGCTTTCATTAATATAAAAATATGTATGTACATACATATTTATCTTACTTACAGAAGGAATAATTTGATGGAATTTTAGTTTTGCTAGCTATATTGATTCGAAATAATTCCTTAATTTCGTTGTCAGATCTAGTGCCGTATGTGTCTGCATTGCAGTTCATATACGCAGACAGACAATCCAAGCTAGCCAACTTAAAAACGTGTCGTATAACACCGTCAACAAAGCATTTTTGCCAGTTTTCATCTGTCGTAAATATTTCAAAATTGTTAAGTGTTAAGCCAAAAGCGTATGGACGGTCTGCTTTCGAATTGTCCTCATATCTGACATGAACATTGGCAATTTTTACTTGAACATTGTTTATTGTACGAGCCACTAGCTTTTCAACATATGATGGATCTGCTTTATTTTCATCTAAAATTAAGAGATTAAGATAGTGTGACAGAGAGAGAGAGAGAGAGAGAGAAACACTCATAATGAAATTATTTATCAGGTGTTCGAATTTCGGAGAGAATTTTTGACTCGATACAATTTATTTAATGTTGACTGTGTCGAACTCTATACAGAAACATAAAAAAGAAAGAGTGAGTCAAAAATTCTCTCCGAATTGCGCACACATTATGAATTATTTTTTTTATCAACTTTTGTTTGAATTACTACTTTTAAGATTAATTATATGTACATACATACCTTTTGCTAATTCTTTCTGGTACGCTTCGTCAATAGCCTTTAATGCAATTTGCTTTTGTTCCAACTCTTGCTTTTGTTCCTTTTCCGCATTATAAGGCACACTTTGCTTAGGTGATACCAGCAGAAATAAATCCTCGATTTGTGCTACAACAGGTTGGCTGTATATTGATTTCCATGGTATTTGCAATACGAATTTGCCCAAGTGTCCATACACTAATTGCACGGGCAAGTCTAAATCATCCAAAGCATTTTCACGTATTCTCAGGTTATTCAAAACAATATCACCTAAGCGATAAGCACACATATTTACATTATTATATTGTCAATTTAACATAAATATTTACATTAAATTAACGTATGTAATTTGAAAAAGATAATGGAACTTTGCTACAAAATTTTTTTGTTTTGATTTATCATAACACAAGACTTCGTTAAATTATTAAATTAAAAAAGATAATTCTAAAACCCCGTAAACATTGCAATAAAGCTCCAATGACAGTTTTGAAGTCGAAAGCTTGACAACATTTTCCTATGTGAGATCTCCGTAAGAAGGGTTGTCACCAGGAGGAAACCACAAAGGGGGAGTCCTCTCACCACGACTGTGACTCCTGGACGCCAATGGGATTTCAAGGAACTTTGAAGAAGGCAAGGAAAGAGGTAGATTTCTGTCTTTCCTGACTGACCTCATGCAAGGGGCATTGAGAAAACCCTTACGCCGGGCTAACTCCAACGGACTCGAAGTGAACCCAAGCGAGGACAGAGTTAGTACTATTTACCCAAAGACATAAGATCGAAGGATTTCGTGAACCGATCCTAAAAGGCACGGAGCTAAAGTTCTCTTCGAAAAGGACCATCAGCGAAAGGATGAAGAACTAGCTCTATCCACTGCACATACACGGCGATAGTCCGACCTATAGTTACCTATAGTTGCTTGGTCTGGCGAGATGCTGTCTCAAGGGAATGCCACCATAGGATGTTGAATAAAGTTCAAAGGAGTGCCTCAGTTTGTATTACCGGAGATCTCAGGAGTATTCTACAAGCTATATTCGATACGATACTGAACCTACTAACTTTTTTTTAATAAAATGTATTTATTTAGTGGTATTTAAAGAATACTTTTGTTAAATCTAATTACAAAGGTACAATGTTTTAATACAAATTCTTTTAAAAGCTCTGTAACATATTACTTTTAACAAATTTTAAACATTTCTTTTTAAATAAATTAAATTGTCTCTAACTTTTAGCATCATTTGGTAACATATTATATAAATTAAGAACTGTAGAATAAGAAGCGCTGCATTGCCACTCGTTGTGGTCTGAAGTTTTGGAGATCGTAGGGCTGTATTTCTTCAACATTCCTTAACTGGTCACACAGGTATTGAGGTGAATCACTCTTATTTTTTCGGATAAAGTTAAATGTATTGAATTGAAGCCTCTGTCAAATGTTCAGTCATCTTAGTGTATTAAGCATAAATTGTATAGGTGTATACTGATTACATTTTAAAATTGAACGCATTGCTTTGTTTTAAAGTTTCTGAAGTCTATCTATTTATAGTTTAGTGCAGCATGAATATAAAATAGTGGGCCCAAATTCAAAATAAATGTCGTCACTATCGACACTTTATTCCTTAATCTCCTAAAAAAACTATTTTTTCCAATCTTTTTGCATATAAATTCAATGTGTTCTTTAAATGTTAAATTCTTATCTAAAATAAAACAGGGATATTTAATATATTTCACTTTTTAAATTTCTTCGTTGTTTATTTTTATTACCAAATCACTGTCCATATTTATTCCCATTATTTTTGTTTTATTTTCGTTCAGTTTATTTATTTTGAACTAGGGGGAATATTATGTAATTCGAATCAAAAAGGCTTTCGAAAGAGTTTTCGATTCTAATACGTTTAAAAGGTTCAAAATTTTATAGAATTAAACGTGAATATGAATTGATAATGAAATTAAACATGTTTAAAAACCATATGAAATAGATAGTAAGTTTTAAGAAATAAATCTAAAAATTTCGATTTTCATTAAAAAATAAAAATTAATTTCCGAACTTTCGAAAATAAACTTTCAAAAACTTTTTTTACTTACCTCCCCAAACACTTATTTTTAGTTGGTTACTGTCGAGATTTTCAACATAATTAAAGAGGTATTTGTTGAGATAATGAGCGACAACTGATTCCAAAACCATTTTTATTTTTTTTTTATTTAGATTTTCTTGTTGTTGAGTTACTAAAGCAGAATTTATTTATATGTATGCATATGGCATAGATACATACGTACATGTACCTAATGTTCAACAAAATCAAAGTTTATACAAAGGCCACGAAGCCGCACAATAATCTAACACATTTATGATTCAAGGCCTAATTTTGTAAAACGGAACGATTAAACGCAAAAACAATTCTTTTTTTTTAAAAAGCAATTTTTTTGTTGTTGTTTTACACTTTGCCTTTTTGTTGTAAATATGTAGGTATACCTATCTAATCTATCACAAACTGTGTCCTATATTTGTAACAATTTGTTTTGTAAAAACTTCAAACGCATTCGTGTTTTTTTAAGAAATTTGTTTAAAATGAATTTTAATTTTACCAAAAATACCTATGTATATATTACAAAACAAAAGCCTTTGAGAAATGCCTAATCTTAACGTTTTTTATTATTTTTCTAGTGTCAATAATCAGGAAAAAGGCACTTAGTACCAATGAAAAGTTAAGTGACTTTTGTTGGAAACAGTTTTGAAAGAACACTTAAAAACCGTTATTATTTTAATATTATTGGTATTAGATATACATAATTAATACTAAAATTTTTGGTTTTAAAATGAAATCAGATTTAAAGCTTTTAAAGTATTTGTCATTTCCAATTCATAAACATCCCGTCAAGCATTCCCAAATACCCCAATAACCTAAGAACATATACAAAAATAGTCAAACATGATTTCTTTCGTACTCATTTGATGTGACGACTTTAAAAAAATATTTTTCGCAAACGTTATTTGGGATGACTGCGTTAAGTTTAAGAAAGTCAATAAATTTAAACCTTTGTTCGCCTTTTTTAAGCTAGGCCCACTCACTAAGTATAGGTCTGTCTGCGTACGCATATTTTGCATCATTTTGTGCAAAATGTTACAAAATCTTGCAAAATGTTGTCTGCGTACTCCAAATCTCTTGCAGCGAGAGAGCCAAAAAGAAAATTTTTTGACAGTTGGAAGTAAAAGAACTTGCAAAATGTTACTGGAGAAATTTCTTCTTGCAAGATTTTGCAACTAGTTTGAACAGCTGTTTTTATTTACTAATTGAATGAAACAATTTTTGTGAAACGGAAATAAAAATTAAAATTTAACAATAGTTAGAATTGTGTTGATTTTTAACGTTTATACAAAATTATAATAAACATAACATTTTACTTGATGCTAGAAACGTCCAAATATACAAATAATTTACCGCGTACACATATGCTAAAATTCGTTTGCTTTGTTATTTGAATTGTTTACACACCGTTCAGCGGTTTTCTTGCAAGATTTTACTGGATACTGTCTGCGTACTTTTTGATATATTTTTAGCCGACAGAGTAAAATTGGTCTTACTCTCCCAAAAAAGTTTACTGAGTATTTGCTACTGGAAAAGTACGCAGACAGACCTTATATGGCCCTTAATTATAAGTATATTTAGCAGAACTACTGAGACAAGTCGTCTCCAAATGGCAAAAGCACACACCGCACTATTTACTAATAAAGTGCGTATTTATGTCTATTTATCATAGAAATACGATGAAACATAAACAAATGAGAACTACCCCGTTTTCGTGGTTGGGCGATAATCTATGGTTGGGGTGGTGGGTATAAAAACAAAAAATACAAAATACCTATACATAAGTTAAATTTGCTGATGACATCATCAGAGTCGAACAAAACATATTTTTATAAAAAAGGTGACATAAAAACGGAGATTATTTTCTAAATAAAGTGTTGCGATATAAATATGCCTTCTAAATACAAAATTTATTTTAACAAATTGCATTTAACGGGCTTAATTCACATATAGTATATCTTCAACTGGATTCACGAATATCTTCTTTTTTATTTTGGGGTAAATCGTGTTTTACCAATTTATTTTTATTAATTATTTTAGCACCAAAAACATTTTATTAATATTATTATTACTCCGTGCATAAATATTTATTTTAATGTTTAACTGTTATCTGTCTGCAATTCTTTTTTAAATGTAAACACAACAAAAAAAAATACAAGACAATCGAGGAAAAAATTTTTTGGAGAATGAATCAAGGCGACTTCATACAAGGTGGTGGACTAACTACTTCAATTACTTACCAAGGCACTTGTATACAGGTGGACTTAGTTAATCAACCAAGTATCGGTATTTCGGATGTTTAATTGTCAAAATTTGTTTTTGTTTACGTTTTTTTTATTTTGCTACCAACAACTGTAGAATCTAAGAAAAGCTCCAAAAGTAGAAAAAAGAATTTGTTAGTTTTTGTTATTTGTCTGACATTGGTACTACCTTATTTGTTGTATTTGTAGAACCGCTCCCACCTGTATGTTGCGGCTTGCCACTAACCATATGTCATTTAATTATGGTACAATTACTTTGAAAGGTATAGTCCAAGGCGAATTCATTGATCAGTAGTGCAACTAAGTAACTAAACGATTCGACGATCGTAATATTAATCGACACAAAATGTCGTTTGCTGCTACGGTTAAGTGATTCACTAACAAGTTTTTGACGATAGTGGACAAGTTGATTTTTATTTGTATTTTATCTAAAAATTTTAGTTGTAAAAAAATTTTAGCAAAGCGAAAATCATAATTATAGTAAAAGTAATATACAAACTAACGTATTGTTGATACAACTAACAACACAAAAATTATTGCCGTTAAACTCACAAGTATAACCATTATAAAAATCGCTAAAAAGTTTTGCTGTTTACTTAACAATAATAACTGACTTACAATTTCGAATATCGTAAAAAAAACTTTACTTAATCGCAAAATCGTTATATATATTGTTAACTTAAATCACACCACAGGTGGTTTAAATTTGTTTATGTTTGCATAGCTTTTTTGACACATCAGCCAACGAAAATCACAACAGAAAAAAATTTTATTAGCCATAAATTAGTTGTTGTAAAATCCTCACCACCTTGTAATCAATTCGCCTTGGTATAGTCGGTTCAAGAAATGACTATTTCTTGTTCGAGTTTGTTTACGCTTTGAAACTATTAAAGGAGTGTGTTTTCTTAACTATCAGAGTTATTTTTAAACGATTTAAAAAATTTGGTATTGTGTTTGTTTTAGTTGTTGGCGTGAGCATATACCTTGTAAGGTAAATGTACCGTGATTTACCTATCGCTACATTTATCTAGCTATTTTGTGGTCTTTCACCACTGCCTTCATTTGAGGTTTCTGAATTTATCTAGATACAAAGTTCACATTGTAACCAATTCGCAAAGCGTTTGTAATTTTTTTTCATTCCACTCAACTTTCTTGTAGCGTATTTTCAGGCTTTTGATAATATCAGATACTTTGCTTTTTATTTCCGATTGTGATTTAATGTTATAAGCTTTTAAGTTCAATTCGGTTCTTCATTTTTATTTTTAAAATAATCTTCGTACAATTCATTAAAGCTGAAAGTCTCCATATTTAATGTTTTTGTTGAAGTTATATAAAGCAAATCTTCAAAAATTGATCAACCTTTTTAAATCGAATACATGTACGAAACTGAAATTTTTTCCAAATTATTGGCCCTATACCTATACAAGTTGTTCAGATATGAACATGGTTGTTGGGGTCAGTCAGAAGTGCGCGTACTATTAGAAAGAGGTACTCTTAAAATTGTGATTGTTTAGTATTTAAGGATGGTTGTCTAATAGGAAACAAAGGAGTATCTTATATATATTCAACAAATATTCTGGTGTGTTTTATAACTGCAAGTCGTTACAGTCCCTCTTCTTCTCTCTCTTTACAAATAATTCGAGATGAAATATTACAATTCTTTATTCCTAAATTAACATAAATTTTTTGCCTTTAGCAGCATGCCACGCCTACTACTGCGACAACTGTATCAGATGGAGGTTTTTTTCTCAGGAAATAACAACCGTCAACAGTGGAACTGTTACAACAACAACTACTACTGCGAATATTTTGACAAAATTTTTTTGGCTACCTTAATTTTGATGTTCTCTTTCTGTTCAGGGAAACTTATAGTCGCCCTGTCAAAGACAGAACGAATCGAAGAAAAAATATTTGTATGTATAATGTTAAGGTGCATTAAATTATAATTATTTTCATCTCTAAATATTTCTTGATGCGAAAGCTTCTCGCAATTTACAGAAACTATCTTCTGATGGAATAAAAAATTTACGACTATGTCAAGAAAATATATACTTAGGTTTTGGCCAATGAAATTGTTCCTCAGCCACTGTGAGGCGTCCCAATAATATATTGCCTTTAGCCGCCGTCGATGTTTTTCGGTCGGCCTAGTTCTCTGCCGTGTCGGCGTATTTGTTTTCCAATAAAAATAAAAAGTTGCTAAATAGCCGCTGTTGCTTTATAGAAATGAATTACATATTCTTCTTTTTTATTGTGTTGTTTTCAATAGTAGCGGCTAAGAAATATAAAGATGATTCTAAACCAGATTGGGCTAAAAAAGATATAAGGGACTTTAACGATGCCGATATGGAAAGATTGTTAGACCAATGGGAGGTAAGAGCAGATTGTTTTATTGTGTTTTCTTATGATAAGAATCTTTTAAAAGGAAGACGAAGAGCCCTTAGAAATAGATGAGCTGCCTGAGCATATGCGCCCTCAGCCTCAGTTGGATTTTTCTAAATTAGATTCAGCGAATCCAGAAGATTTGCTTAAAGCTTCAAAGAAAGGTCGAACATTAATGACCTTTGTTTCTGTTAATGAGAATCCTTCTCGAGAAGAAGCAGAAACTATAACAAAGCTGTGGCAAACTAGCCTGTGGAACAACCATATACAAGCTGAACGTTATATGGTTGATGATAATCGTGCAATTTTTATGTTTAAAGATGGGTCTCAGGCTTGGGAAGCAAAAGATTTTCTTATACAGCAGGAACGTTGCCAAGGCGTGACAATAGAAAATAAGGAATACCCAGGAATTTATAATAAAGACGAACAAAAAGAAGAGTTATGAGAAAAGCTATTGTAGATAAGTTAAGAAGTGTATTTTACAACGTGTCATTTGTGTATAGAGAAATAAACGATGTACATATGTACATATTTTTGTGTAAGTTCTTATTTACTGCAAAGCTCGTTAAAAAAAAGTAAGTGTTTTAAATACGTTTCACTTTTAACTATTCAACTTTTAAATTTTACTTAGTGTAACCGCGAAAAAAATTGATTTTTTGTTATCGGCTTTTTGTTAACGATTTTATACTGAAATCGATTATTAAAGTCCAAAAAATAGGTTTTACCTAAAAAATTTTAAAATGCTATAAGAATTTCTTTAAAACAAAATATTTCAAAATATCTGCACCAAATAACTCGTATGCTAACATGAAACATTTAGGTGATTCACAAGGTGTCATATTGTCATAATATTTCACAATCTACAGTTGTTGTTAGGAAGAAAGCAAGGCGAATTCACACAAGGTGGACGCAGGCGAAAAAGTGGTACCTAAAATGTCAAACACAAATATGGCATCATTAAAAAAAACACAAATTTTTTATATATAGCATCATTAAAAAAAACACAAATTATTTGCAGAAGAAAAACGTGAATAATATTAATTTTACAGTGTTTTTTTTTTTGCACAAAGCACAAGAACGCATCATTTGGTTTTACTATTTGTTAATTAAGAACACTTTTTTAAATTTTTAGTTTAAAAATCTAACCGACGCGTAATTTTTTTGAAATCAAGAAGAAGCACATATACAAACTTTTGACACATTACGAGGAAAATTGCACGAGCAAAAAATAGTCAGCTGATCTGTCAAGACCACCTCATGAATTCGCCTTGAAACAAACATTAACATAAACTAATTTTGACAACTACACATCCGAATACAATTACTCAGCTTATTAACTAAGGTCACCTGTATACGTGCACCCTGAATATACCTTGTATTGAAGCTTGTTCCCAGGGGAAACGCAACCAGGTAGTATCAAGAGCCCAGCTAATTTAAATAGTATATTTCCGTTACATATGTTCGCCTGACGTATTCAAAAATTTTGCCCTCTGCATTTCCTTGTTGTGTTTGAACGGTGGAATGTCAGAATAGCAATTGGGTTCTTGATATTTTTTGTTAAGTGTGCCCTGGCTACTACCTTGTTGAGTATAAGCTGCACGTGTTTTTGATTGTTTTTAATACTCATTCGTAAACAAAAACAATATTCCAAAGTTCAAAATTTTTTTTATTTAACACATTTTTATAATCTGTGAAAAAGATGAACGTACAAGCCAAAATTGGTCCCTCTATTTTAAATGCTGATCTTGCAAATTTAGCCTCAGAATCTCAAAAATTGCTAGATAATGGTGCTGATTACTTGCATTTAGATGTGATGGATGGTCATTTTGTGCCAAATCTTACTTTTGGACACTCTGTAGTAAAATGTTTACGTAGTAAAATTAAAGAAGCTTTTTTTGAGACACATATGATGGTCTCAAAACCTCAACAATGGGTTGAACCGATGGCCGAGGCAGGCGTTAACCTTTACACTTTTCACGTTGAACCAGTCTTAGATAACATAACTGAAATCTGTCGAAAAATTAAAGAGTCAGGAATGAACGTTGGCTTGGCTGTGAAACCCGCTACCAGGATTGAAGTATTGCAGGATTATCTTGATATGGCTGATGCAGCTCTAGTGATGACCGTTGAGCCAGGGTTTGGTGGTCAATCATTTATGGCTGACATGATGCCAAAAGTTGAATGGCTTCGGAAAAACTACCCTAACTTAAATATTGGAGTTGATGGCGGTGTAGGTCCAAAAACGATTGACTGCTGTGCTAAGGTAAATAAATTTATAAATATGTACATATCGCTCATTTCCCAGAAAAATGTCATAATTCAAAAAAAGCCATTTCGACCAAATCGCGTTTAAAGGTTTCGATTTGTTTAAGTTTACTAAAAAAAACAAGCGGTATTTTCTTTTCAAACGCAAAAGGTAGAAACAATTAAAACATGGAATTTTTTCACGGTATAAAGCAAAACATAACCAGTAATTCTGCCTCGTTAATTGCAAAAATTCATTTTTTGAGTTATGGCGTTCTTGTTAAATTGCGGTATGTATATACATATTTATGTGCTAAACAATTGTTTTATTATCGGTCTTCTTATAGGCTGGTGCTAATATGATTGTGTCCGGTACAGCTGTTATACAAGCTCCTAATCAAAAAGCTGTTATTGGTCTTTTGAAATCAACAGTACAAAACTATAATAAATAATAAATTTAAATGTATAGATTGGAATAACATATACCTACGTATGCACATGCAAACATAAAAAATAATATACAAAAATATGTATGTACATACAAAAGTCTTCTAGACTGCTTAACAAGAAAATGGGAATCATTCTACAATAATAAATTTTATTTAAGGTTTTAGGTGCCTTATATTAAAATATAATGTAAATCATAATGTTGAAAAAGTTTATTTAAACTAAACAACTAAAAATAAAGTTTTCCTTATACAGATGATTGTATAACAAATGTTATATTTAGGGGATTCACAAGGTGTCCTATTGTCGTATTGTTATAAAATGTCACAATAGTTTTGTTGTCTTTTATACAAAAACAGTTCTTAAAAAATTATACGTCGTTTAGCTTATTAAATTGTCACAACAACTCCAAATACACCTGCGCCGAGTGTCCAAAAGTTGGCAAATGTTTTTAAACCATTGTGGAAATTATATGACAATAGGACAAATAGAACACCTTGTAAATCCCCTAATTGAATTTAGTATATTTAGGGTAACCATTAATTTGTGAATCGAAATCAGTATGCTCAAAAAGTACTTTTTTAACAGTTTTTATACATTTTCCATATTTTAAAAAACATAACTAGAAGTTTTGTATTAAGATTGTTAAAAAAAAATTATTTCTTGCATATTCTTGCTTGACATTTAAAGTGGTTGGCAGGGATGTCAGATCTGGCCATGATACAATTATTTGTATCATGGATCTGTCGATTTCTCTCCAAACGTGGCGATTAAAAAACTTGTTTGACGTCCTAATTTTCAATTTGGCGGTACAGCTATTCTTTGGCGATTTATAAAATCTTTGCCGATTTTGTTGGCTACGTTTTAAGGTCATGAATTTGCTTCAAAAGTCGTTAAATTTTAAAACAAACAAATAATCATTTTATTCTGGTATTTTTATATATATATGTACGAAGTTTAAGGCATATATACGAATAAATTGTTATATTATGTTTGTTCCAACTAGTAATGCCTGTGTTGAAAGAATATTTTCAATAATGAACTCCACTAAAAATGCAATACGAACTTCTTGACGCGCTTATATGAATATAAATGGAACATGTTGCACTTCTTTCATACCTTCGCAAGACATGTTGAATAAATTTAATTCCCACACAATGTATTCCAAAAAAGATGACAACGAAAAATACCTTGACGATGAAGTGTATAGCGTTTTCGATATATAATAGGATTGCAGCTACGTACATACATATGTATGTATGTATATCTAACATTTGGTTAATATTTACCACAAAAATTAGGTTTTTCTTTAAGTACATTACACTTAAAAAAGAAACATGTTTTCATGTTTTTTTTAAAGGAATATATAACAAATTGTACCTATTTCTGCAACAACATTTTTATTTTCTTGTTTTCCAATAAAGTTCATACATAAAAAAAGTAAACAACTGAAAAAAGAAGATGTGCTTAACTAACAGTTTTTTAAAATTGAATTTTTATTGAGACTGTCTACAAAAAATAAAACAAATTGTGAAAAGTATAACAAAAACCCCATATATTATGATTATGCATAGTTTGATTGGCTGTTTTTAACCTAGTTTGGGCAAAAAACATCGGTTCACCTTATCTACCTCTTGTGATTTGAAGTCGCAAACTTTCTTGCGATTGTGAACTTCAGAACACCTGTTATGCGGTTTCAAATCGCATCGCAAATATTTTGCGAAATGCGATTGTCAAAACATGGGCGTATGTTTTGCTGTAAATGACAGAAAATCGAGTTAATTTTAGACGAATATTTCAGTTGATTTTTTGATGTCTGAATTTAAATGAAATATTTTGTTAATTTTAATGAATATATTGTTAAGGGGTTTTTAGATGAATATCCAGTTATTTTAAATAGATTTCCAGATAATTTTACATAAACAATTTTTTGAGTGTACTTTTTATAGCAAACATTGTACCTTGTTTGCGTTTACTAATATTTTTAATATAAAAAAAATATTTATCATGGCGACCTTTTTTACATTTTTGTCGAATTTTAGCGATTCAGATCATTTTTTATTATATAATTAGGATTTAAAAAATATATTTTTTATTATTCTTTGTAAAAAATAAAAAAGAAGCCTTGGCGATTTTGACGATTTTTAACATTAAATTTGGCGAAAAAGATCAAAATGAATCTGGCAGCCCTGATGGTTGGCAATAAATAACTTAGGCCCGCACTACACGATTTTTAAAAAGCTACATGCGAATGCAGCTCTGACGTCATCACAAAGCCAATTTGCTTTAAGATGCCGTCAAAATTACGTCAGAGCTGCATGCCCACGAAGCTTTTTAAATTTCGTGTACTGCAGGCTTTACTTTTTATTGAACCTTTGAATAAAAACTAAATTACTTTAGCGTTTTTACTTTTTTATTTTTATTACATATTTATTTATTTATTTTTTTTTCTGACATTTAGTTTATATTGTTTTTTATAATTTTTATATAAATTTTATTTTATATTTTTTCAGTGTAATGAATGACTGCTTAAAGCATTTATGTAGTTGACTGATTTTTTTAATAATTGTTACAAACAAAAAGTTTCATTATAAAATTCCATTTTATAATATTTTCTCTCCCAAAAAAGATACATACATATTTTTAAAAATTGTCTTTAACGTACATATATGTATATGAGAAAATACAATGTTTGTGCTATTTTTTAACAAGTGCGTTTTTTAATTATTCAGCTTTTTAAAATCAGTGTCGTTTATTATTTGAAGTCTGATGTTTCTTTTTATATGTAAATATATTTTTGTATTTTATGCTTATATTTGTATGTACTTAATATACATATTTTTATATAAATTGGTTTTACTTAGTAAACAATTCATTTGTATAAATAATTATTAACATTTACTACTATACTACAACAGATATTATTTCGTGCCATTTAATGTTGATATACATACATACATAATTGAATGGACATTTATGTATGTACATATGTTAACCAAAAAAAAAAAACAATATTTTTAAAAACTACTTCCTTACCGCCTGCGCTATGTTTTTTTAGTGTTTAACTCCGCCACAAAAAATTCATGAAAATTCCTTCATCCCCTTACATCCTACAATAGTCTAAGGCGCCGCGATCCCATTTGCTCGTCATAGTTCATGAGCAAACTATTACCTGCTGAGTTCAGGGTAGGCTACATAGCCCCAGCCACCTTGCAGTTAGGTTAGGTTACGAAGGGTAGTGACGAGTGCAACTCTCCACCTTCACCCAGGTGCCCCTAGGCTCATTATGAATCCCTTCAGAAGAGTAAAAAAAAATTGAAAGGACAGAGATATTTTCGGGGGTAGATCGATACAGAAATAAGATACAGAACAAGAATACCGTCCGCAAAAAGTCAGTATTTGTAGGCGCTGAACCACCTACCTACCCAGTCACCCAACTCTGATAAATCCTATGATGTTCCTCAGCCCACAGTCAGACACCTCAGCAAGTCCAATTAAGAAGTGCCCTTCCAACCACCTCTGCCGGTGGATCTGCAGCCTAGGGCAGCGGCAGACAAGGTGTTTCACAGTCTCCATCTCATCCTCATCCCCGCATAACCTGCTGAAATCCGGAGAGTTCCTGTCTCATTTTCTCGTCATGTATCCTACATTGCAGTGCCCTGTAAGTGCCCAAATAATGCACCTCAGAACTCCCCTGCTTTACTTAAGCAACAGGGTAGTTCCCATCCTGTTCAGCTTTGTGTAATGGACCACAGAAGTTTGAAGATCCTGCAATCAGCCCTGTCTCTCCAGGTTTGGCCCACCCTGCCCATATTCCCTCTTAAATTCATTATATAATAACTAACCCCGGTGCTAACTTCCATTTTCGATCCATCAGTGAAGACTAAACACTCCTCATACAGCCTCTCGGATCCCTTCCATGCCACCCTATCCGGAAACACTACCTGAGGCAGGATCCTAAAGTCAATGTTCGCGACCATATAGTCCGTCGTCTATCCTCGGACCTTCCCAGATTGCCGGCGTGTCCATCTGACCCTACCCTAAGCACACCTGACTCACTAAGCCTAAGCAAGCTCCTTGCCGCCAGGAAAAAGATGCAGAATGATGTTCAGCGCTTCCTGAGGTATACTATTCCTGACCCCTGTAATGCCTAGTAAAACACATATCTGGACTTTTAACAGAAACTTCCTTATGTCGTCTCTCTCCGGGGCCCTCTATCATAGGTTACCGTATGTAAGAATTGGTCTTACAACGGATGTGTAAAACCAGGTCGCCATAACCATTTGCGACCTCCAGTTCTTACCTATGGAGTTCCTGCAGGCATAATAGGCATTTATAGCCCTCCTAACCCTTTTCTCCGCATTCATCCTCCAAGATAACTCTCCATCCAGATGATGCCAAGATACTTGGCCTTATCCTCCAGTTTTAGTTCAACTCTGTCAAGCTCCGGCAGCTCAAAGTTTACCACCTTGTACCTTCTGGTGAAGAGAACTAGCTCCGTCTTCTCTGGACTTACGTTACATCGAGTCAAACCGCTTCAGTATCCCGTTGACCCACAAAACCCTGCATTTACTCCTGTTAAGTTATTCCCCATACAATAGTTAAAACAAACTAAATTAGGAACATTTTAAAATGACAAAAATAACAGTCTTACTGTACCAAATCAAGTTAAAATTTTTTTAGCCAAGGACCACAGTACATAAAGTTAAGGGCTTCATCGTTAAAAAATTAAATTCAATATAAAAATAGTTTTTCAACTTTAAATACACACTGCAGAAGAACTGTGTAACTTAAAACAATGATTTCAGATAATAGTGATATTAAATTTCGCCTACTTTTACCCGTTACCCATTTTTGTGAAAAAAAAAATTAATTTTCAAAAGTCAGGTTAGCGCCACTTTGGACAAGATTGTATCCTTCATCTTGTTGCCTCACATTATTTTGCTCAGGTCATTTTCCTTTAATATTGTTGGCTGCGTATTTTAAAGCACAAACGAAATGAATAAAGGAGAATTAAGAAATTTCTGTATGTCTATTAGTTTCCAAAGTGTGAAGGCTTAAGGCAAGTACAAAAGAGAATTGAAAAAAATGCCTGCCCAACTGCAAAAGCAGACTTTGGCCCTTCAAGACGTACAGTTAGCTGTCCACTGGGAACAGTCGTTACAGTGCAACGTAACGAGTGGCACTGCAAGCTTATTAATTCTATTTCAGGCCTTAGGCAATTTAATTTGGGCTCAAAATCGTGAACGAACAACGCGTTACATAAATATACACCTTGAATTATAACATCCGCGATCGCATAAATAAACGTACGATTTTTCCGAACGTTAGTACGTTAACAAAATAGTATTTGAATTCATAACAAAAATGTTATACAATTTATGAAAATAAATAAAGAAAATTTGTTATTAATTACATAAAAAGATTAAGTTTTCATAGTATTTGTATGATTTTAGCAATGTTCAAAACAAGTTTAACAATCAAAATGAACTAGATTTGACAGTTCATCATTTTTTTTAATTGAGTATACACCAAAAATTAAGCTTCGATTGCAACCATGTGCCACGATTACGTATTACGTAATTTGTGACGGCTACGTACAACACTTGTTTCTTACCTTACCTTTTTTTTTCAATTACTAAACATTTGTCCTTTAAATATTTCTGAACAATTTAAAACATTTTTACCCTCAACAAACAAAAGTAAACAAACTGCTTCTTCTTGTTTTTAATTTATCTACGTTTTTCAGCGTAAATTGGTAGCAAACAGTCCTACCAATATTTAAGATAAAAAAGCAGAGTTGTAAAATTTAAGCAGTAGCAAGCATGAGGTTGCTACTAATCCCATTTCCTGTTTTTTAATTTCGACTGGGGACGCTGCATGACGGAAATTCTCAAGAACGAATTGGAAATAGAATTGAAGTGAAAATTGTTCAATAAAGATTATTGTATAAATACTTGTGTTAAGTGCTAATATTAAGTTTATTGTTTTTTTCAAATAAGAATAAAAAGCACAAAAAAAGTTTTGCTCTTGAAATTTCTTTTTTCATGCGACCGGAAAATTTGGATCTTCCCAGCAGAAATCTTACTGGGTGAGCTTCACTTTTAGTTTATTCTTGTTAAATTAAGTAACTAACAGGGAAAACCCCTGCAAAGTGTTAAAATTTATACGAAAATTGTAATAGGAGTTTTTTTTTAATCTTAGTGTCGTGTGGGTGCAGTTGTGCGTAATCGTCATAACACATCAGGAGACGAACACTCGGGTGAGAATAAGAAACTCATAATAGTGATTTTGGAAATTTTATGGAAAAAGAAGAATTTTTCCTTTATCCAGGATATTTTCGCGGTATTTAGGAATTCGTCGTGGTAAGACAGTACACGTGGTAACCTAGTTTTAGGTTAGATAATTTAACAACCCCATCTACCGACGAGTGCCTTAAATGAATATCCCGGGTGAGTACATCACAAGGCATAGCTAAGTAGATTTTACAACCCATCTATGAAAATTCTTCAATTGGCCAAGTTTTGTTTAAACAAGTAACTCACGTCCCACACAAAAATAAATAAAAACCGTGGTTCCCGATCTGTTATTAAGCCCCCCAAACGTTCGTATTGTATAACAAACAAAAAAAAAAAAAAAAATCAAAACACTAAAGATCCAGATCCAACAATACTAACCTCAGCCTAAAGAAAAAAAAGAAATTAACGTCCGTGTCGAGTTTTGTCTGTCCTGTGAAGTTTTTATGTAAAGTAGTCAACAAGCGAAAGTACCATTAGATTGTTAATGATATGTCGAATATTTTTATTAAATTACTAAAAAAATTACAAAATAAAAAAAAAAGAGAGAATTATATAATAAATTAAACTACATATAAGAAAAATTTGAAAAATTGTACATAAATTATATTTCATGACTTTGTTTTTTTTTAATTGCCAAATCAATTTGAAATAAAATAGCAGAAAAAAGAACAAAAATACAAGAATTTAAATATATTACAAAAAAAAAAGAAATAACTTATATATATGTTTATAAATTAAGTGTACTAAACCATATATGCATATATAGTTAAAAAAGAAAGAAGAAAAAAAAAATACTACAATAATAATAAAAATTTAAAATTCAAAAAAAAAAAAGAAGAAGAAAAAAAGAAAAGAAATATGTAAACCAACTTTACAACTGATATTTCCTATATAAGAATTTTTATATATACATTATACGCATATAAGAAAAAGTAAAATTTTGTTATTATCATTATTAATATTTTTGTTGAATTGTTAAATATATGTGTAAATATGTATGTTAATCCTAATCGTGTTTTGAATTCTTGAAATATAGCAATTATTAGCGTAATGGAGTAAGTTTTCGAAGTCAGTTGGAAAAGTAGAAATGTAGAAAGGAGATGTAAAGAGAGAATAATTTTAGTATTTGGGACATCATACAACAAATAGGCAAATGATGATGTCAAGGTTGACTTTAATAAGTCAAATGGGGCGGGCAGCCTGGCAGGACAATTTCATCTGAGTCCTGGCAAAATCTCCTCCTGACCAATATCGATGACTTGGTGAACTACATCTTCGTGATAATCATCTGGTTTGTACATGTCTCGAGGTAATCTATTAAAGTATTTGTGTTCAAATCATGGCACGATTATTTAAATGTCAACGACGAATGGGAAACAAAAAAAAAAAAGAACTCACATATCCGGCGAGCTAATGCCGTACCAACTGCAAGCGTGCCATTTCTCTAAGTTGCAAAACTAGAAGTCGTTACATTTTGGCGCCCAACGTGGGGCCTTGAAAGTAAGAGACAAAAAAAAAAAAAAAAAAACAGTTCTACAGTGAAATGTTTCTTTCTAATACTACGTTTCCATCTACGTGATTTGCGCCAAATCATTTAATTTGCTCAAATTAAGTAATTTGCTACATGATTTCCCATATATTTTTCATATGAGCAAATCATCTCAAATGACTTGATTTGCTCAAGATTATTTCGAAATTTGTCTATGCAACACTGCGCGGAGGCTATTTTTACAAATGCAACTTTGGGGAATCCATTATTGGTGAGTAGCAAATGCGAAAAAATGACAGCTGATTGCAAGGAGCATGCATCAGGTGGGAGCAGTTCTACAAAAACAACTTAATTTGTCATAAGAATGTCAAGACAGATAACAAAAACTCACAAAATCTTTTTCCTTCTTTTAAGCTTTTTTTAGAAAACTACAGTTGTTGTTTGTAAAAAAGAATCAAATACATAAACATAAACAAAATTTGATATATTAATAACGAAACACCGGTTTCAGCTGAATAACCGAGGCCACCTGATATATGTGTCAGATTGAATTCGAACATAAAATTACTTACAACGTAATGGAAACACTTCGAAATGATTTCCTCAAAATTACTTAATTTGCTTATAATGGAAACGTACTATTAGGTATCGTATGTCCCGGAAGGTACACGAGTACCATGCCTGCGTCGCTACGAACCTAGCAAAGAAAACACACATTGAGAGGAATCTGAACTTAAACTCTATCATGCAAAAATTTTAGGAAGACTTGGTCCGAAAAGCTACATCGCTTAGTGTCCTTAAGCAACTAGTTTCTGTCATGAAAGATTTTAAAGTTAGATAACTCGTTTTTCGTTTTTTAAGTCTCAAAAGAAACCATTCCCAAAGAGCAGTTCACAAACATTTTTCTGTAATGGAATAAAACAAGAAACCTTTTCGATATAAACAATATAATTTATTACGTTTTTACATCAAAACGTTTAAAAATTTTTTAACATGAAAATTCACATTACTTTTGTATTACTCACATCTTTTATTTCTATCGAAATCTAGAAATCAAATGATATTAAATAATACATACACAAATTATTATTATAATTATATATTATTATTATAATAATTTTCTCAGCGTCAGGAGACTTCAATTTTCGCTACATCAATCCTTTTTACACTGATCTACTGTATATTCCAACTGAAAATTAACACATATTAACCTACAAAAGAATAAAATATATATTAATTAAAAAAATATAAAAATAAAAATAAATCAAGAAAATTCATTAACCAAATTGATATGTTCTGTGTTGTTACTGTTATTGAACTAATCTATTAAACAAAAAAAAAATACAACTAAAAACAATCGTTAATACTGATTTGAAAGAAAAAATTTATTTTTTTAACATAATTTCGTTTTTTCCCAAAATCTTTACTTTTTGACTTATTAGTTTAAAAGCTTATAAAATAGTTGTTTAACTTCTTTTTGTCCCTTGATATAAACCAAACCCCTTTGTCGAAAAGCGGTTACTTTTTCTACGAAGCTAAAGCTAGCTTTGTCGTAAAACCATTTTTTTGACCTGTATCGATAAAGACTTTTAAAATATAGAAATATTCAAAAAAACATATTTAACCATGGCCACCAACGCAGGCAATACCAGAACTACCAGATCGTCCAGTAGACAGGCAGGTAAGATGAATACCAGAATGGACATACCAACAACATCTGACAACCGTAACACAACCACCACTACGACTGCATCTATTTTGTCCAACCAACATCCAGTCTATAATAATACCAGTACTGTGCAGTCAGGTACAAACGTAATACCTAACTTAATGTCACTACAATTTCCACCCGGAATGGGACCACAAACGACATCCTCTCCAGAAACAGGCAGCACTATTTGCTCACCAGAGTACAGCAGTTTGACAGCACGAGGATTAGTACAACAACGCAACCTAGCAAGGCAACAGTGTAATCCAATGCCCAGGGTAAACGAGGAACAAAATCCTGACATGCCAAATAACTCGGACAGAATATCGGTGCAGGATTATGTTAACGCTTCGGTAGGAGCAGCACAGGCTGTAATTTTAAGGCAAGTACAAGAAAACCTTATCGCTTTAGTCCCACAAATTATACGCGACTCTCTAAGGTCAGAACAAAATTCAGTTTTCGGAAATAATCATCGAGACTCATTAAACAGAAACCTCGACCAGAATCGTCCTGAAAACCAAAGCCATAATAGAAATTACGCGCCATCAGGGTTTTTGCCACCACATCATCCACAACGCCCACCAGTTGCTCAACCACCACCGGCACCCTTTAATCCAAACATGGTACCAAACTACGGCCATTACACTCCTTTACAAATGGAAAAATGGGGCATTAAATACGACGGAAACAACCAAATGATGAGCGTAGAAGATTTCGTTTTTCGAGTTGAAGCTCTACGCGAAGACTACCAGTGTCCGTGGGGTATATTTATGAAGGGATTCCACCACTTAGTTACAGGAAGTGCCCAACAATGGTTCTGGGACTTCCGAAGACAAAATCCTTCGTGCGAGTGGGGACACTTGAAGTACCAGTTGATTCGGAAGTTTAGACGTTTCGAAAGCGACTTTGAAATCCAAAGAAAGATCATGGAAAGGCGACAACATCCTTCAGAGTCAGCAGATGCATTTATAGCAGAAATCGTTAAATTGCAAAACCAGTTAAGAGTTAGTATACCAGAGTACGAATTAGTTAGATTAGTCAAGGATAATCTAAAAGATGGGGTAACTCAACTGATTTTTCCAATGGAGATAAGCAGCATGGACCAGCTTCTCGAAGAGTGTCGTCGAGCTGAACGCAACCTAGCAAAAAGAGCTACACAACGTCACCCACCAAGCAATTTTAGGCGAATTAACGAATTAGACTATGACGAAAGATATGAAGATACCAACCACTGTCAAGTAGAGGCCATCAGCCACTCAGATAATATAGGCAAACAACAAATATTGTGTTGGAACTGTAAAGCACCTGGTCATACGTTTTTTGATTGTACATCACAGCAAAGAAATATTTTTTGTTATAGGTGTGGGTTCGATAATGTAATATCCCCAAATTGTCCTAAATGTATGGAAAACCACCACAAGAATATGTTGAAAACTGGACCAACATGTTCACAAACAAGACAGTTCCAGTAAATGACAATTTTGTAACAGACACACCTGGTAATCATTATATTAATATTGAGCAAAAAGAGAAGGCAAATTATTTCGAAAACCCAACCAAGAACGAAAACCCAATTCTTAAGAAAATATCCCAGCAAACAATTTACACCAAAAAACGTAAAGAGATAGTACCCTATGAAATTCGACTTCAAAACTATAACACAAAAAGAGCAGAAATTTTCGGCAACGCACAGTCCAACCGAACACATAAAATCAGGCAAAGATTTGTAGATAGAAAACGTGAAAGAAAAGAAATTGCATCTACGATTTTAAACGGGGAAGTTGATATAAGACCGTATATGGAAGTTAAAGTGAATGAACTCGAACTCAAAGGTTTAATGGACAGCGGAGCTTCTGTCAGTTGTCTAGGTAAAAATTGTTTGGAAAATGTGGGAAAAATGAATATTCCGATTATAGATTTCAAATCATCACTTCGGACAGCCGATGGCAAAAACCAACAAATTGTGGGCAAAATAAAGGTAAGAATACAATGTGGTAATAAAACGGTAGAAATAATGTTATACCTTGTCCCGAGTCTTAAACAAGAGCTAATCTTAGGATATGATTTTTGGCAACGCTTCGCCATAAAAATTTGCATGAATATGGATACCATAAGTGAGATAGAAATGTCAGAAGTGGAAATGAATATGCATAAATTAACACCAGAACAGTTGATCATACTAGAAAATGTTAAGTTATCGTTTAGATGCTACACCAAATATGGACTTGGCAAAACTCACCTGGAGACACACGTTATCGACACAGGAGATGCTTCACCAAAGAAAATGCGTTATTATCCCGTAAGTCCAGCGATCCAAAACTTAACATACGCAGAATTGGACCGCATGTTAGATCTAGATGTGATAGAAGTTGCAACTAATGCTGAGTGGAACAATAGAACAACGCTTGTAATAAAACCCAAGAAAAATCGCCTTTGTTTAGATGCCAGGGAATTGAATAAAGTTACCAGAAAAGATGCGTACCCCCTGCCTAACATCGACGGTTTACTAGCTCGATTAGGTGACACTCATTACATCTCAGCGATCGACCTAAAGGATGCATTCTGGCAGATCCCGCTGGAAGAATCTGCACGGCCTAAGACAGCATTCACAGTTCAAGGTAGACCGCTCTACCAATTTAAGGTTATGCCTTTTGGGCTGTGCAATGCTGCCCAACGCCTCTGTCGTCTCATGGATAAAGTGATCCCATCTGAACTTAAAGACCGCGTATTCGTCTATCTCGACGACTTACTTATCGTTTCACCAGATTTCGACAAACACATTCAAATGCTTAAGATTGTAGCAGACAAACTTACAGCTGCAGGCCTCACAATAAATATCCAGAAATCGAAATTTTGCTACAAGGAGTTGCGCTACCTTGGATATATTGTAGGCGGAGGTAAGCTAAGGCCAGACACGAGTAAAATGGATGCCATATTAAGGATAAAACCACCAAAAACCCCTAAAGAGGTAAGAAGTTTTCTCGGTACTGTTGGATGGTACCGAAGGTTTATAAAAGATTTTTCTTCATTAACCTCACCTCTAACAGACACCTTGAAAAAATCGTCAAAATTCACCCTTACCCCTGAAGCGCTAAATTCTTTTGAAATATTAAAACAACGATTAGTTTCTAGCCCCGTACTAACAAGCCCTGACTTTGAACGCCCCTTTTTCGTGCAGTGCGACGCTTCGAACGTAGGAATAGGAGCAGTTCTTTTCCAGAAAGATGCTGATGGTGAAGAACATCCCATAGAGTTTTTTTCTAAAAAGCTTAACACGGCGCAAAAAAATTACTCTACCACAGAAAAAGAATGCCTTGCTGTCGTTCTCGCTATCGAAAAATTCCGCCAATACATCGAGCTAATGGACTTCACTGTTATTACCGACCACTCAAGTCTGAAATGGCTCATGAAGCAGCAGGACTTGAACGGACGCCTGGCTCGATGGAGTTTGAAACTGCAGCGCTATAAGTTCGATATAGAGCACCGGAAAGGAAGTAAAAACATAGTACCGGATATGCTATCCAGATTGGAAACAGAAGAAATCACAACTTCACCTACAATGATAGATTTCAACTCTGAAGAATTTAAAAGTCCTGAATATGTTACTCTCATTGATACCATTGAGCAAAACAAAAATAGACTACCTGATCTTAAAGTAGTCGATGACATCGTGTATAAGAAAGTTAAATTTAATCGTGATGAAGAAGACAATGAAGAAGACTGTTGGAAAATCTGGTTGCCTAATGCATTAACAAACGAAGTAATACAAAAGTCACATATTAATAACACCTTACACGGTGGCACAGCAAAAACCCTTTTTAATATAAGAGAATTTTTCTATTGGCCATCTATGGTGAAACAAATAAAAAAATTTGTAGCCGAATGTGATACTTGCAAGGAAATAAAGCACCCAAATCAAACATTAAGACCTACAATGGGAAAGGAGGTAATCACACAGAGACCATTTCAGAAAATCTATGTTGATTTTCTTGGCCCTTACCCAAGATCAAAGTCAGGTAACACTTTTATATTCATCGTATTAGATCATAAGACCAAATTTGTTCTGCTTAAGGCAATGCCGAAAGCAACTACTAAAGCCGTCAATAAGTTTTTGCTTGATGAAGTATTCCATAAGTTTGGTGTGCCGGAAATCATTCACTCCGACAACGGTAAACAATTTATATCCGAATCTTTTCAAGACCTCCTTACAACGTATGGAATAAATCATATAAGAACCGCAATACACTCGCCTCAATCAAACGCAAGCGAGAGAGTGAACCAGTCGATCCTGACAAGCATAAGAAGCTATCTTCAACAGGACCAATCGAGATGGGATGAAAACCTTTCGAAAATCGAATGCTGTCTGCGATCAACAGTCCACGCTTCGACTGGAGTATCACCTTACTATGCACTCACTGGGTACAATATGGTTACGCACGCACAAGCCTATTCTATTCTGAGAAAACTTGGAGCACTCGAAGACGACACTACTATTTTACCTAAAGCAGAGCAAATAAAACTTATTCACAACAAAATAGCCATAAAAATGCATGAAGCCTATAAAAGAAACACAAATTCCTATAATAAAAGAAGCAGACATATTACCTTTCAACCTGGACAAGAAGTCTTTCGCAAAAATTTTATCCAAAGTAGTTTCAAAAAAGGTATTAACGCGAAGCTTTGTCGCCCATGGTTAAAATGTCGCATTAGAAAGCCAATCGGCAAAAATCAATACGAGGTCGAAAACTTAAGTGGTAAACTAATTGGCGTCATTCACGCACAGCATCTACGACAATAGGCCAGTTAAAATACCAAAATAATAACCTCTTACCCACAGTTCTGAACCCTTTTATCCTTTTTGTTTAATTATCACCACATATCTAGTTAAGCACACCATACATTGGCTCGGTGCAGGTACCACTATATGTTTAGCCACCTGTGAAAATAAGACATACTCAATTAGATAAAATTATTTTTTTATTGAAGAAGGTAGAAAATCATAATACATACAATGCACATAGGGACCACAATACCCACACACAGCCACTGGATAGGTAGATATTGGCATTGAAAGCGGACATCCGGACTATCTAGCTGCAAGAGAATGAAACATAAGAGTATAAACGGATTGTCATTATAAATTTCTATCACTTTAAAATTAACCCCTAATATATATCTATTTGCTCTAGATATGTCAAAAACATAAAATAATATAATTTAATTCTAAACGTCTGGAAAAAAACAAAGAAAAATATAGTCAAAGCTTTTCAAACTGTAAAAAAATAGTCCTTTTCATGTACTAGTCGTGTGTAATAACATTTTAAGTAAATACTAGCAACGAGAGAGTAAAAGAAAAATTTTTCAAAATTACTCTCCAGAAATAAAAAAAATTTCGAAAGTAAACAAACACTTAACCATCCAAAATTTGCAAGCAAATGTATCTTGTCGTTGTAAACTTAATTTGGAAAATTTTTTTTTATACAAAACAACTACTTGAATAATTTGCGCTAGTAAAAACTTAAATATCAGAAACTAACCGAACCATTCGAGAGGCTAAACATTTCAAACTTTTTTTTTGCTCTCTGAATGCTAACTTTTTGTGTACGTGAACACTTAACTAATAATACTTAAATTACTAATAGTTTTCTGTAAATAAACACACCTACTATCTGTTACTATTACTCGTTAACAAATTTTCAAAATCTTAACGATCTTACTTGTTACTTTAAATCAATAGAATACATTTATGATACATATGTACAAGTACATACATATGTATGGTACATAAGTACATACGTACACCCACAAATGTGTATATATACATATCTATCTATATCAGGCCACAATCTAAACCACATTTATAGCCACGAATATATCCTATTTAACTTTATTTTCCCATTTTTTTTGTTGTTAAATATTAACACAAACACACACAAATCTAGTATATACAGACTTGGTTTGAATCTAAGTCCGAATTGCACTCACAGATTGCGAAAACATTGGCACAAATATTACAATTCTCTATGCTATATATATAATTGTTTTGCTTTTCATCAAATGTCTTAAATTACTTCACTGTACATACCTATATACAGGTTGAATATTATGGGTACGTTTTTATGTGTGACAAAAACCCAGAAGCAAACAGATTTATAAATTTCGGTATGATCCTTTTCTGTACACGCGTACTCACACCGTCTTAGCTAACCACTTCCAAAGCATTGCCTTTTTAGAGACCCATCAATAACAACTGCAAAATAAGAGAAAAGAACTTTAGAGTATAAAAACCATAATGCATGAATTTTACAATAGGTACGTATCTTTTAAACCACCCATCACTTTGTATTTGCTACACATATAGGCACATTGTCGCATAAAGACAACTAAATGACCAGTAGCAGATAGAATTCTGCATCAGAAGACAGATCATTTATATTTGGAACGTATGTATCCCAAAACACTATCGTTATGTCGGCGCAGCAAAAGTTCTTGGATAGGATACACATTTGTTTTCCCAACTCATTGACTTCCACGGGTATCAGGCAATGAGCAGGCTTTGTGACGGCTACGTACAACACTTGTTTCTTACCTTACCTTTTTTTTTTCAATTACTAAACATTTGTCCTTTAAATATTTCTGAACAATTTAAAACATTTTTACCCTCAACAAACAAAAGTAAACAAACTGCTTCTTCTTGTTTTTAATTTATCTACGTTTTTCAGCGTAAATTGGTAGCAAACAGTCCTACCAATATTTAAGATAAAAAAGCAGAGTTGTAAAATTTAAGCAGTAGCAAGCATGAGGTTGCTACTAATCCCATTTCCTGTTTTTTAATTTCGACTGGGGACGCTGCATGACGGAAATTCTCAAGAACGAATTGGAAATAGAATTGAAGTGAAAATTGTTCAATAAAGATTATTGTATAAATACTTGTGTTAAGTGCTAATATTAAGTTCATTGTTTTTTTCAAATAAGAATAAAAAGCACAAAAAAAGTTTTGCTCTTGAAATTTCTTTTTTCATGCGACCGGAAAATTTGGATCTTCCCAGCAGAAATCTTACTGGGTGAGCTTCACTTTTAGTTTATTCTTGTTAAATTAAGTAACTAACAGGGAAAACCCCTGCAAAGTGTTAAAATTTATACGAAAATTGTAATAGGAGTTTTTTTTTAATCTTAGTGTCGTGTGGGTGCAGTTGTGCGTAATCGTCATAACACATCAGGAGACGAACACTCGGGTGAGAATAAGAAACTCATAATAGTGATTTTGGAAATTTTATGGAAAAAGAAGAATTTTTCCTTTATCCAGGATATTTTCGCGGTATTTAGGAATTCGTCGTGGTAAGACAGTACACGTGGTAACCTAGTTTTAGGTTAGATAATTTAACAACCCCATCTACCGACGAGTGCCTTAAATGAATATCCCGGGTGAGTACATCACAAGGCATAGCTAAGTAGATTTTACAACCCATCTATGAAAATTCTTCAATTGGCCAAGTTTTGTTTAAACAAGTAACTCACGTCCCACACAAAAATAAATAAAAACCGTGGTTCCCGATCTGTTATTAAGCCCCCCAAACGTTCGTATTGTATAACAAACAAAAAAAAAAAAAAAAATCAAAACACTAAAGATCCAGATCCAACAATACTAACCTCAGCCTAAAGAAAAAAAAGAAATTAACGTCCGTGTCGAGTTTTGTCTGTCCTGTGAAGTTTTTATGTAAAGTAGTCAACAAGCGAAAGTACCATTAGATTGTTAATGATATGTCGAATATTTTTATTAAATTACTAAAAAAATTACAAAATAAAAAAAAAAGAGAGAATTATATAATAAATTAAACTACATATAAGAAAAATTTGAAAAATTGTACATAAATTATATTTCATGACTTTGTTTTTTTTTAATTGCCAAATCAATTTGAAATAAAATAGCAGAAAAAAGAACAAAAATACAAGAATTTAAATATATTACAAAAAAAAAAGAAATAACTTATATATATGTTTATAAATTAAGTGTACTAAACCATATATGCATATATAGTTAAAAAAGAAAGAAGAAAAAAAAAATACTACAATAATAATAAAAATTTAAAATTCAAAAAAAAAAAAGAAGAAGAAAAAAAGAAAAGAAATATGTAAACCAACTTTACAACTGATATTTCCTATATAAGAATTTTTATATATACATTATACGCATATAAGAAAAAGTAAAATTTTGTTATTATCATTATTAATATTTTTGTTGAATTGTTAAATATATGTGTAAATATGTATGTTAATCCTAATCGTGTTTAGAATTCTTGAAATATAGCAATTATTAGCGTAATGGAGTAAGTTTTCGAAGTCAGTTGGAAAAGTAGAAATGTAGAAAGGAGATGTAAAGAGAGAATAATTTTAGTATTTGGGACATCATACAACAAATAGGCAAATGATGATGTCAAGGTTGACTTTAATAAGTCAAATGGGGCGGGCAGCCTGGCAGGACAATTTCATCTGAGTCCTGGCAAAATCTCCTCCTGACCAATATCGATGACTTGGTGAACTACATCTTCGTGATAATCATCTGGTTTGTACATGTCTCGAGGTAATCTATTAAAGTATTTGTGTTCAAATCATGGCACGATTATTTAAATGTCAACGACGAATGGGAAACAAAAAAAAAAAAGAACTCACATATCCGGCGAGCTAATGCCGTACCAACTGCAAGCGTGCCATTTCTCTAAGTTGCAAAACTAGAAGTCGTTACAAATTGTTCTTGTTGATTCGATCACGGATGTCACAATTTGAGCCCAGCATTTTGTAATTTTAATGCATATTAACCATTAGTCATTTTTTTCTATATTTGAATATTAAGTAACAAAAACATTTAAATATAAAAGTATAAACTCAATAATAATAATTTAAAAAAATGTACAAAATAACTTATAACAATACGGTTTTTATTAAAACACGCACCTTACTTTAAGTTTACGTCTAAATGTTCATAACACTTTTAGTTAGCGTTTTTTTATTTGTTTTACTTTTTTTTAGATATGTTTTATATGTATGTATAAATATTAATTAATTTTTTAAGCGAACACCTAAATTTTGCCCTTTGACTATTTTTTTTTAAAGATTCATAGCCATTTTTTTATTATTTTATTTTTGTTTTTGTTGGTTTTTATTCCTATAAATACCTATAGGTATATACATATAAATGTATAACATACATATGAATTATGTTTGTATATGTATAAGTTATTTGTATATACATAAGTTTGGTTTTATTATATGATACATACATTTACGTACTAATACTATGTATGTAAATATAAATTCATGTATACAACACATCATTTTCCAAATAATAAAGCTACAATAGTTTGAGTTGCATCTGCATATAAAAGTATCTATGTATGTATGTGTATGTGTGAAGTATGTATTTATGTATGTATGTATGTTTAAGTATATGTATGTTCATATGGGCATTTCCAGCAAAAGGTCTACAGAGATCGAAAATTTATCGCTCATATTTATAATAACTATTAAAGGTTTATTTATTAGGGGCTTATTTGACAGATCGCCTGCTCAATATTGCAAGGTAGTATATAAAATTTTTTTAGGTGTTGAGTTTATTATATATTTTAGGATTGTATGTGAAAATGTGTTGTTTTGTATTATTGATACGAGGGTTGCTGAGTGCCCCTAACCCCCGCAAACAACAGTGTTCATAGTTGAATGTAACAAAGCATACAAGACATTAGCATTAAAGTTGTATGAACCAGAAAACGTTTGAGCGTATAATATACACGTAACCCCAAAATCCACCTTATTAATGCATACCGACTAGACGAGAATCACCTTATGAGTCGACAAAACTATGTCCGTCCGTCCATCCGGCTGGCTGAATGCCAATGTAAACTTTGTAAATAAACTTAAAAAAAGTTTAAAAACCAAATTTTAGAACTACATATGTAAATAAATTTATTAATAAACTTGTCGAAATGCTTTAATGAGAATATTACAATAAACTACTTTTGCAGAATAATCCTACGTAGGCTGGATTCCTAATTTTTAAGCTTAATCATCCTGGAAAAGCTATGTCTGCTGGGTTTTGTTACAAATTTATTATCCACAGTACAATTTTTTTAATGAATATTTTTTCAGAAGTATTGTACATACTTATATATGTGCATATATACATGTGTAACTTTAAAAAACTCTAGTTAAATTTAACCGGTTATTGGTTAAAACGATACATATAAATTTGTATGTGCATTTCAAAAATGCAGATAAGCAAAATAATATTTTTGATTGTTAACATTATTTTTAAGTTTTTAAATTCAGAAAACACAAGCTTTTATTTTGATTTGTTTAAAATTTCAAAATTCTATGTTACACTTAAAACCTGTTTTTAGTAGAAGTTTTCAGTATCAAGGGTATGTTAAAACATGTGACTAAATTTTATTGAATTAAAAATAAATTTTGCCTAAATTCATATTTTATATATTTTACTTATTCCTAACTAAGAATCAGTTTTAAGATGTTGCTTACCCATTTTGGTTGTTTCAAAAAGTTTAAACTTAAAAATTTGTTTTTTGAAAGTTTAACGAAAAGTAGCCGGTTAAACTTAACTTTTAGTTATCAAAACAAAAGAATACAAAACAGCTGTTTAGTCACTACAAAAAATTTTCGGAGTCGTAAAATAGCTCTGGTGAGGTAAAGAGCTCGCGCGTCGTTGGCCATTATTTTTTAAAGACAACCAGGCCGTCCCTTTTTATCGCACTTCGAGAATTTTGCGTCTCACTCTCGCATGTGGTGAAGTGTGTGGCGTCGCATAACTGTGCCGCGATACAGTTATCAGAGGCTGCATTATTTGACTGCATGCAAAAAAACATTTTGAATATGGAGGAGAACCATTAAACTCAAAGAAAAACTAGGTATCCAGCACGTAACAGCTTCCTATTCGAAGGCATAGGTCGACTGCTTTCGTTTGTCTGGATCAACGTAAATACCCTGGCTTTTTGGTTATGTACCTCTGCCATTAAATTTTATAGTTCAAAAAAAAAAAAAAAAAAACAAAAAATTTTCACAGACAACAATTTTAAGGCAAACAAAAGATAAAATTATTTTTTGTCAGATTGTAAGCATTAGACCGGCAGCAGACCGTTTTGTGCAGTCTGTTTTGCATGTACATACATATGTTTATGTTTAAAAGACATGGAATATAGATAAATTTGAAATTAATTTTTAAGCCCCTTTCAATTTTCTTTTGTTGCTTTGCTTCTTTTCGCTGATTTTTTGTAAACTTTGGTAATGCTATCCCATTTATATCGAAAAATTCAGTGATACAGTATGTATTTTTATTTTGTGAGAAAAAATGGTTATTCATATTTCTTAAACTATTACTGAAAAGCATTTTGTTGGATTAAAGGAAGTTTTAATTGTAGTGAAGTTTAATCAAATTAGAAAGAAACCAAGATAAAACTTCCATTTTAAAACTGGCTCTAACAGTTTAACTAAACTTTGCTGCCAGTAGTTTCTTAGATACAAAGCAACTTGGCGTTTACACTGGCTTTAATTTGTTTTAACATCCTTTGGTACGTAAAAGTTAGTGTTAGCGTGTATGACTGTGTGCGTGTGGTTTTGTTTTTTTGTTTGATTTTTAAAATGCATTTTAGATGTCTTACCTTATTTTATTATTTTGTATGTTTCTGCGTAAGTGTGCCTCTATGCAAATATACATACATATATAAATTTGATTAATGTATACATATACATATCTAGTTTAATATTGTCATTTTTTTAAATTCTATAATAAAGTTACATTTCTCATTGTCATTTATTAAAAAATGTTTTCAATATTTATTGTCATATTTATTAGCAATGCCAAACTGTTGCTATTTTTTATTGTCTTTGATATAAAAAATTTCATAATAGATTTCAACATTTATAAGCATGTACATAGTTATTTATGTATATTATCTTAATGTTTTAATTTTGTATATTCTTTTTAATTTATTAAATTGTTTTATTTTATTGTCTTCTTTACAATTTTCCTATATTTGCAATAAGCTTACAACTAAATACAAACGCACATACATATTTTTAAATGTATGTAAGTATGTATACAAAAAAACATACATATGTAATTAACATACGCAACAAAATGCATAAAAACATACATAGATACAAAAATACATACATTTGTAGATATGTTGTATGAAAATTTTAAAAAAATAACAAATCACCCCTTGAAATACAATCTTCTAACTTCTACAGCCTACAAACTACAATAGTTTATGAATTGGATAAATATGTATGTTTTTATGCCCTGGTGTGTATGTTTTTGTATATTTTCTACTTACACTAATTGACCCAAAAATTCTTGTAATAAAAAATTGACAAATTGCGATATTTTCCTTTTTTTTCATAAAGAGAAAAACGTTATTTCCAGTAGCAAAAATATTTGTTTTAGTCGCCTTTTTTTGTTTGTTTTGTTTTTTGATAAATTTATATAATTTTTTTAGTATTATTGTCCATTAAAAAAATCGTGTTTTTACTTTCCTATATATATGAATATAATAGCTTAATCTGTTTAAAAACCATTTTTTAATTTTTAATCTTTAGTTAAGTATTTGAGCTCAGTGTTGCCAAGAGAAACAGAGTTAAAAACTTATAATAATTTTTTTTCTATAAATATTTTTTTATAAAAAGCGCGCTCCAAAATGCGTTTAATAAACTAGAATTTTTGCAGGTTTTTTCTAATCTAAAGCAAAGAACAAAAATATAAATAAAATTGCTATTTTCCAACTAGCAAAAGCACAGAAAAAAATATTATGCCAGGCTTTAAATTCTACAAATTTTGTTAGCAATCATAATGCTGTTGCTGTGCTGTTAAACATTTTTACAGTACAGCAAAAGTAAAAAAAAAATTTAACTTTCAAAAAATATAATTTTTAACTTTTTACCTTACTTTTGCTGTTGCTTAAAAAAATTTAAAAGCAACAGCATAAATTTGACAACAAACACATTGATAACATTGAAAAAAGTAGAACAAAAGCAATATTAAAAATAATTTGTTTTTGCGTTTGACGTTGCTGTTTTATTTATTATAATTTTTTCATTTGCTGCAAATGCGCTTTGAAAAATAATTACAGCAATAAGCATTATAGCAATTGTTTTGCTGTTGCTATTATTGTTGATGCAGAGTTTTTAAAATACAAACTATATAGCAAACGCGATTTTCGTGAAGCTAAAAAGCTAACATTTTTATGTTTTACCCAAAAAAATCAAAAAACAAAAGTAATTAGATAAAGAGAAAAGCCCTAATTTGGCAACACTGATATCAGACTAAAGTTTTAAATTGTTTTGTATTCACTATTAAGATTCCTTTTTTCGTTCTCGTAATAGTCAACTTCAATGGGACTGCGATTGCTTTGTTTATATAAGGACTTGCTCTTTAACGATACTGTTGCCAGATTAGATAAAATATCAGGCCCACCGGGATGTACATCATATTTCGAAAAACTTTCATCACGAGAATATTTTTGTAGTTGTTCATTGATCCATGGTAGAAATTTAATAACATTTGCGTAAACACCAGGTAGCTTGGGATGGGCACACATTATGCCCCATGATACAATGCCACCAACAAACCATCTATCCTTTTCTCCGGGGTACGGACAAAGTAAAGGACCACCCGAATCGCCCTAGAAAAAAAATTGGCGACCAAAATACCATATTGAAAATATAAAAAAAAATTTGTTTAAATAATTTTAGTCAATACATACCTGGCAAGCATCTTTTCCACCTTCTTCGTATCCAGCACAAATCATTCCATCCGAAACGGTTAGATTATCTAGCCATTCGTCACACTGTTGTCGTCGTATTATAGGAACTTCAACTTCATTCACTATCGGTTCATATGTAGCTGTAGCTGTTATAAAAATAAATCATACACAACAAAATTAAATTATCAATAAAATGTTTAAGTTTCTTAATTATTAAACTTACGATCTTTATCACGCCTTTTACCCCAACCAATGACAGTGCACAAGGAATCAGGCTTCAATTGTTTCATATTGGGCGGAGGTAAACAAACTGGCAGTAAATGCTCATGAAATGCTACACGCTTAGCAAGCTAGTAGATACATATATAGTATATAGAAATGTATAAACATATTTATTAATATTAGCTCAATTGGAAATTAAAAAAAAAGGTTTTTTTAAACTTTTTTAAATTTTGACTATTCTCTAAAATATTTTTCCCCAAGAAAATCTAACAATATGTACAAATGTATGCATTTTGATAGGTTTACCAATGTCAGGCAAATAAAAAAGGACATAAAGTACTGTATCGCATTCTTGCCTTCATCGCAAGTCACTAATATCCCTAATTTAATATATGTATGTATGTTAATGCGTGTTAAAAAATGAAATTTTTGTGCAGATGTAAAGTAGAAAAGTGTCAGCATCACTGTTCAACAGGTGATCACGCATCAGCAGTTAGATTAAACATCACTACAGCAGTGATGCATAGTTTGTGTGCACTTGTGAACGTACCCATGATTAAATTTGAAAACTTAACCTTAAGTCTGGCACTGCCTGGACTTACTACAATATTTTTTTTTTATTTATTTATTGTAAAATCATGGAAATTAAGGAAAAATAACAAAAATTAAAAAAAAAAAAAAATGATTCTTAATTCGTTTACATGAGCGTGAAAAGCGTATATTGACATTAACATATTGAGAGAGAGAGAGAGAGAGAGAGAGAGAGAGAGAGAGAGAAAGAGGAAAAAAATAAGTATTTAAATCTTACTTGGAACAGAGCAATATCGTTGTCATGTGTTATAGCAGTGTTGTATAATGGATGGGGTATAACGGTTTTAACTTTAACTTCTTGACTTGAATACGTATAGGAATTACGGCGTGTTACACCTAATTGTATTGTCCAATCCTCAAGATCAATTATGGTATGGCTAAAACATACAGAAGAATTAAGAACACAGACATTAAATTAAGAAAGTTTATATTCATACGTAAGTACATACACAATGCTTTGAATAGTTAATTTAACTTACTTGCCAATACAATGTGAAGCTGTTAAAACCCATTGATCGGAAATCAGTACACCAGCGCAATAAAATATTTTTTCAGGGCCACCTAAAACAGCAGCTAAGAATGGCCATGAACCTGGATTTGCCTTCTTTCCTCCTATTATACGCCGCGATAGCTTATGCTTGATCCTCTTAACTTTGCCGCATTCTATTCGAAAGATAAAAAAATTCATTCATGCAGTCTATGGTTATGTAATTGTTTTGTTTTTACCAAAGTTGGAACATGTTAATTCAGCTATAGGATAATCTTCATTTGGCGTACAGTTGGAAAATTGCTTCATTAGATTGGAACTCTTCTTAGCGTACATTTTCCAAATATCTGTGGAAACGTTTACCGACGTTAGAAGTGGTCTATGAGTCTTTTGCGTTATGACACTTGTTGCGTTCACAGCACTGTAACCAAGCATTGAGCAAACAGCTGATGGTGAGACCGCCCGATCCCAGTTCTTAACACATGCTGGTGCCCATTCCTGTGTACTAATGCGATAAATCTCCAGAACTCCTTTCCCTAAATCGCCATTACGTTCACTTAACCGAACTAAAAATGTCATAATTAGAGTTTGATATCAATGTGGTTTAATTTTAAACGACTACACCCAGTTAACATTCTAGCCTTTTTGACTCTTCTGTACGATTTAATAAAATAACCGTTTATGCTCCCGTTTTTTAACCAAAAATAATTATTTTGTCAGGGGAAAATGGTACCTCGGCTCTTCTAAACAAGTCTTTTATTAATTGCGTTTATACTAATGGTTAACTTAAACACATTTTAAGCATATGCATGATCAATTTGTGATTGCAAATACTTTGCAAGTTTTGTTTTTGCTAAAAAAAAACGCTTAATGCATTTGAAAAGTTAATTTTTAAGCCCAACTGATAAGTCAGTTTTTATTTATTTCGGATCAATTTGGCGATTTTTCAAAAAACAGCCTTCCAAATGCTAACTGCGCATTGGCATACATCTCAGGCATCTGATCCATGCAAGTTGCTTTCAAAACGTAAATATTATAATAAAAAAATACTTTGTATCGGTTTAAACTCTAAAGCTATTAAGTATAGTTTTCGTACCTGAAGTTTTTTTAAATTTTCCCGTTTTAATGGGGAATGCTAACCCCCTTGCTTCTAATATAATACATTTAGTAATAACCAATGGTTATTCAAATGTAAAGGGGAAAAAGAAAATCAAAACAGCGAATAGCGAATATTGGTTTGTTGGATTCTTAAAAAAACTTGAACGTTTTGGTTTTCTTATGGTAATTCTCATTTTGTTTATTGAGGTTATTATATAAAGACAGAAAATATTCATGAGTTTTTTAAGAATTTGGGTTGAAGTCTACTGATGATTTGGTGTAAGAACCAATGAAATGCATATAGACAAACTTAACCAACAACAAACCCTATAAATATACAAGAAAATTGGGATTAGATCCTAAATAATATTTTAAAAGTATTATTAATTCGTTTACTTTTCCAGTCAAGTCCAATAATTTAGTATTTATCTACTGAGTAATTTAAATAAATTACTCTCAGAAAAAATGTTTGTATTAAAAAGTACGTGAGGAGCAAATTTGTAAGAAATTTAAATTTTATCAAAATATCAAACATTAAATTCATTCGCTTACTTTTCCATTACAGTCCAGTAATTTTGTATATACTGAGTAATTTAAGATATAACTCAAGAAGAAGGGAAATTTTAAAAAAGTTTTAACATTATCAAAACAGCACATATTAAGTTTTTAAAAACACAAATATAGTGGCTATTTTGTAAAAGTTTTTAATTTATTTAAACATTTTTTATAATATTTAGGCCGATAAAGATGTATTTTATTATTTTTGATTTATTTGTTTTCATTATAAAACATAAGTAGGTTTCTCTACTGAACTTTTTTACTAAAAGAGAAATGCCCATTAAAAATGTTCAGGAAAATAACTGTAAAACGTAAGGAGCGTAAAGTGCTTTCAGTTTGTTTTCTCTAGTAAATATTTTTTATAAACGAACGTAATCCATTTCAAAAATTTCGAGTAAATGAACTTATTGTGTTTTTAAAGATAGAAAATTAAGTAGTTAATTTACAAAAAATGTTTATTTTAAGTTTTTATTCTAAGATTTTCAAAAAAATTTAAGTAAACGAATGAACAAATAGTTTTAATGTTTTAATTTTTTTAAGGAAATACAAAAAGATAATATACTTATTTACGTACTGCAGTTCTTTTCATCCTGTCCAAATGGACAATCTAATACTCCATCACATATGTGGTCTGTGGTAACACACTTGCCATTGCCACAGAAAAGTTTATCCTTAGGACACATATCGCATTTGTTTTCATCAGCCTGATCCATGCAGTCTAAATTTCCATCACAGACATATTCTTTTGGTATACAGCGATTGTTATCGCATAGAAAACCATCACATTTAGGATTCGCGGAGGCGATCATTACATTTTGGACTTGTTCAAAACCAACACAATCATCTGGGCTCTCAAAGTCTTTAAAAAGTTTACAATTCAGGTACTCTGGCAAACTTAAACCAAAAACATCAAAGAAAAATCCACAACGTCTCATTGTTTCTGTGCACAACGATTTGCAAGGTGGTACAGTAGCTCCAGTTGTACCGCATTTCGGAACGAATAGTGTACACAAAAATAAAGAAACCAACTCATAACAGCGTACATCTACTAAAGCTTCATAAGCATCCATATCCTAAAATATGGAATAGAATTTTTATAGAAATAACACCAGCAAACCTAAACGCTCTAAGAAATTACCACTTGAGTTTCCAGCTGACCAAAGTGTCCAATATAATTTGGAAATACTGTAAAATTATATGGTATTTGAGGACCTTGGCAGAACTTTACTATAATAGGAAGACAAGTTCCAGGTGCTGGGTTCTTTCCATAGCTCATTGGAACATCAACATGAACCGTATTTATTATGGTTTTATTTACAAATTTAATAGTAGGATAAGCATTAAAGTACGCAGCCAAACCCCCAGCAATTGCTAGTAGAGCCAAAGCGTTAACAAGAATTTGAAATAAACGAAATTTTAAACGTCCATTTGTTATGTAGGGATTGGAACTCTTGCGTCTGTTTATTATCTACAACAACAGAAAATATAAAACGATAAATAAATAAATAAACAAAAAACATTTAAAAGATTATATAATACCTGATGTGATAAGGACATGGTATTTGGAGTACCATTCTGGAATCTCACTATAGTTTGCAGGCTAGCTGGAGTTGAAACGCATTTCGGTATTGGAGTCATTGGAATAATATTTTCCAATTCATCAATAGACTCATGTTGGAATGTTTGTCTAGTATTTATTGATATAGGAGCTGCACATACATATATACATATGATCATACAAATTTAGATATATTATTAAAAATGTTAACGTAATTGAAACGATTAAACAATTGTTTAGTTTGACAGTCCTTGCTACTTACCATTGCACAACTGCTTAACCGATAATGAAGGCAATAAGGGGGCTTCAATTTTTTTGGCATTATCACCTGGACCAGACGTTTGACTAAAACTATCATTTGATATTGTCGAGTCTTGACGAAAATTGTATTTTTGTCGCGGTGGAACTGCCGGACCAGAGTTATCAAAACCTTTGGAAGATAAAATAAAGCTGTCATTTGAATTCTGATGTCTCATAGAAGCGTTACTCTTATTGATGCGGGCCGCGTTTTGTAATAGAGGAGCATTTATAATATTTTTCGAGTCAAATCCAGGACTCTCTATAGTCGAAAAACTAATGCTAGATAAATTCGAGTCCTGTCGCTGTTGTAACTTAGGGCGTTGTATTATAGGTGGTTGCTTGCCCTGATTGCGTGGGGTCATCGCAACCTGTTTTGAGTTAACAGTATCTCTAAGCTCAAAGTTTTGGATTCTTGCTGGTGGTATAGGAGGACGTTTCTCTCTGGGCAAGCTGAACTGGTACGGTTGTGGGGTATGTGGTGAATTTTTTGATCCTAAAGCTGAATTTGACATTGATGAGCCGGTAGAGATGCTTGAGCCTGCCGAAGCCGTCGATGAAGTTGATGTAGAATTCGGAACTGTAGACGAAGCTTTATGACTTGAATCGAAACTATTATTAAGAGAATGCTGCGAATGGCTTTGCTGCGAACATAATTCAGACGGATCCTGGATCTGAACTTGATCTTTTCCACGCTGACCGCTACGTGCAGGTACAATTGGTAAACTTTCTGCTTTGTTTGTCATTTGAATATTAGCGGTCATGCAATTGCTGTTGTTATTAGATTGCGGTGAAAAATTAGCGTCCAATTCATTGTTATTTAAAGTTTGAAACTCATTACTTTTTACATTTAATGGACGTTCTGGTTTAATTAGAGGAGATTCGGCTGACGTCCTTTCTGTGAGACAACTGTCTAAAGATGATTGTGTGTCTACGCTTGAAAATCGACTACGAAATTCAGCAGTGGTGGATGTCGACGCAAAACGCTCACTGTGTGCAGATGAACCATAGCCTGAAGAAGTAATGCTGAAATCGACGGTACTGCTGGAGGAACGATTCGATCTCTTTAGAGCACTACCAACATCTCCGCTTAAAGCCGCTAGCGTCTTTGCAGCCAACGTTGTACTTATTTGTTTGGCTTGATTATTAGCTGACAACTTTACAGGAGTTGAATTTAATGACTCTTCGAAAACAGAATTTTCCAAACTCATACGATCATCATCCGACCCACCGCTGGTATCGTAACCACTTCCATAGTTGTGCACAATACCCTCAGTGAAAATAGAATGCTGTCTAAAGTCCGCTATTAGTGGTGAAAGCTCTACACCCACATTTTCTATTGAATTGACCTTAACCCGTGTGTTTGCTTTGGTAAAACCCCCACAGCCAGCAGGTGTCAAATGCTGTGGGGTCTGAGGGTGTACTAAAGCCGTGCCCAAAAGTAATTGTTTTCTACCTTTGATTGTCATTTGGTTTGTTAATGGTGCCGATGAGGGAGCTTTAGGAGATCCTCTTGAATCAAATGTACTGAAATCATTTTTTGAATTCAAGCTATTACTATTACGATATGTTCTCTTTGGAATTGGTGGAGGAGTCGGTAAAGCTGGTTGTAGCTGCATTTTGGAAAATTTTTGTTCTTCTTTCTCATATGGCTTTAATGTTTTGTTGGTAGTTCTTCTTACAGCTGAATAAGATAAATTCAATGAGTTTAGCTGAAAGAGCAAATAAATTAATAACATTGTAAAAGATTAAATAACAATCTTTGTTTACATTCTCTTGCATTCGACGAAGCTGTTGTTTGGATAGAAATGTGTCTGATGTTTTTGGTGAAGATTGTGGAAGCAATGGTTGCAAGTTTTGAACCTTATAATCAAATAATGTTTCGTCTAAATTTGTAACTGATAGCATCGGACATTTTTCATTGTCAGTGCTAGCTATATCATTACAAGGTTTCGAATTTACTATAGTATTGGTATCTGAGGAAGGTTGGGAATGAAGCGACGGTTCCTGTCGATATTCATTTTGGTGTTGATAGTGATGTTGCTGCTGCTTTTCGTTTTCCAACATTGGATAATAATGGGATGAGTGTCGTCTTATGACTACATTAGCGTTAACTGGCAATAATGCTACTGAATTACACTGCTCTTGTTGTTTGTCATAGAAGTCTAATAACGAGCTATGTGGCAAAGCTAGGCTTGATGCACGTTCAGACCTAAATGGTTAAGAAAATATTTTTTTTTATTTTAAGCTTAAAATGTTTGTTTTTTATACCCACACCCACATACATACGTGGTAGGGGTATTTATTACTTATGCATTTATGCAAATGTTTTGCAATTCCCAAAACTAATGGTCGAAGATCAATCTTTAATTATACCGATCGAATCGGAATCATTTCCTGAGCCGATTAAGGAATGTCCGTCCATTCGTCCCTGAATAAGCATTTAAGGCTATAACTGGCCCAAATATTACTCTATCTTCACAAAATTACGAATAAATGTTTTATTATATGTCACCAACTATTTCACTGAATAAAGTATATTCTAAAAATTTAATTACAGGCTTTGTCCGTTCAGAAGGTAAAAAAAATTATCCAAATCGGATAAGTAGTTCCGAAAAAAAAATCAAAACATACAAAAAAACTTTTCCTCTTGATTATATTAGTATATATTTGCAGTTTGAAAACAACTGAGTATACCAAAATACCAACATAAAGGGGATATTAAATTTGGCACAGCCCAATATAGCGCTCTTCCCTATTGTTATCGTGCAGAAGAGTCTATAAAGACCAGAATATATTAAAAAAGCTGATTGGGCAAACTTATGTATACCCAGCAAACCAAAATCTTCGTTTTTTCAGAAGTTAATAAATCGTTAATAAATCTTTTAACTTATTAAAATAATATAAAGCGTTAAATTGAATTTCCCCAAAAAAATTATTTTCATCCATCATATATAACAAATTTATATCAATACTTAATATTCCCTGGGCACGATATAATAGCTTTGTGCCCGTGCTCAATATTGGGATCCTGCGGGATCGCAAATTTTACCCAAAAGTGTTCCCCTATATGCAGAGGGCATATTTTTTGAATTCGCCTTGAGTTTACCTTGTTGAATGTGCCTTGATACAAATTAAATACGTGTGTGGCAAACAGCTTAATGCCTGAATGTTACTTTTATGCTTTTATGCAAATTTCAAACAGATTTTAATCTTTTTTTCCTTAAAATTTTCGTTTTCTTTTTCAGTAATTGTTTAAACAATTTATGGTGGTTTTTCCGGCTATAAATTTGGTTTTGATGGATGGGAGTATAAAACAAATACAAATGAACTTACCGTTGCTGATGCTTATCGTCAACAAACATATTGTCATTGACTTTTAAGCACTGCTTGTCATTTGCTGTTAATGCCATATTTGTAAGGATCGTCATTTAGAAATTTTATTAGGTTTTATCGTTATCTGAAATTACGAGAGATGAAAATATCAAAAAATGAACATGACAAGTAAAGCAAAAAGTATTTTAATATACATTTGTAAGTGCGGGACCGTTTCACTAAATGCGAACATAAACCTCTAACGAGAAAATATATGTTTTTAATATATATTTTTATTCGAAAAAGTTTTTTACTGAAATTAAAAAACCACAGTCAAATAATTATCCGGTCTTATCAGTAAAAAAACATATTTTGACACTCTTAACTTAATAATAAAAAAACGAGATGTTTTTAAGTAGTTTCACAATTCCTTTAGGCAAAATACATACATACAAATATTAATACATATGCATATATGTATGTACATACATATATAAAAATTAATTGTATGCAATATAAGATAGATATGTGTTAATGTGACTTCTTCTGTTGTTGTCACTATGTGATTGCATGTAATATTGTTGCTTTATTCAATGTACATGTGTATGTATGGCACAATGCTCACAATCAGTTACTTTTTACTTTGACTGCGTTCAACATTATACACTCATACATTAATATTTATGTATTTATGTATGTTTTCTTATATGGATGTATGTATGTGTGCATATACAAAAATTAAATACAAAGATTGTCTAAAAAACGAGCAGCTAATTTTAATTTTTATTTTTTCTGTCGATGGAAATTGTATCAATATTTTATTTTACTTTATTTCAATTTGTTTTATTTAATTTATTTTATTAGATTTAATTTTATGTGCATGAAAATTATATAACGTATAAGGCAGGGTACACTTACATATACAGGTAATATCAAGAACCCAGCTGACTATAATAAATTTGCCATTCATCTTTACAAATATTTAATTTTGTATGAAATTTGTAATTTTTTGACATTCCCACGTTCAAACACAAAAAGGAAATGCTTCGGCTTGATATTACATGGTTTAGTGTATCCTGGTAAAAGGTTTAAATTAAAATTATTATCAAAAAATATCAGTGTCCTCTAAACAAAGAAAGAACGATTAAAAAGTCTTTTTTCGCTCTACCGGAAGACAATACTGTATTTAACAAAAACAAATTATATTGTTTCCAAATATTATTTATCATATGCAAATATATTTAGAAACGTTTATAAAGTTAGGGCGGGCAGTAAGTAGTTAAAACTTCGAACTGCAAGGCAAACTATGTTTAGAAAGGAAGCCGCACTGGTAAAAATCAAACAATGTCGCAAGACGTATAACTAATATTTAAATATTAAAAATTAAATATCGCTTATTCGACCCATAAAATGTTTTTAAAGGTTGAATTCAAAACGCGCTACTGACCGACTGACTGATTAATCACCGTACGGCTCAAACGCGTTAAGCAATAAGCTAAAAATTTGGACTGCGGGTACCTCTTCTGAATTAAAAAAATCCACTAAGACTCGATTTTTGGAAAATCGAATCCAAGTGTGTGAACTATACACGACACTAGAAACATTTAAAATTATCTATTCTTATATACATATCGTTACCTTAATATCGAAAGGCCCTAGCTCGTATTTCTTAATTCGAAATTTTTTTGGCTAATTGTTACGAGTTAGTTAAAGAGTAATGACATAAATTAGCTAAGTTTTTGGTATTTTTTTTTTAAATTTTAGCATTAAAGAATCAAAAAACGAAAAAAAATTTATTTGCATATGTACATACATACATATGTACATACATACATACATACATACATACATACATACATACATACATACATACATACATACATACATACATACATACATACATACATACATACATACATACATACATACATACATACATACATACATACATACATACATACATACATACATACATACATACATACATACATACATACATACATACATACATACATACATACATACATACATACATACATACATACATACATACATACATACATACATACATACATACATATATACATACATACACACATACGTACATTCATATATACACACATACACACACACATACAATTTAGGGGTTTTTATCCTATTTTTTTTCAAATTTTGTATAGCAGTCATGTTAGGGGCTGGAGAAAATGGGTAAGTATGTTTCTCAAAAATGTTTGGGAGGATTTTGCTAGATTTCCAAGCGATTTTCTCGCAGATATTTCTGCTAGTTTGATACTACTTACGGGATTATGGATAGGGTGACCATTCGTACTGATTTCATTAGTACATGTTTTAATTTTTTATTTGGTGTTCTGATTAAAAATATGTGTACTGAAATGTGCTGATTTTTCAAGACATTTTTTTTTTTTTTTATTAAAAATTTTTTTTCAAATTTTTGCTTAGATAGTAAAAAATTAATACCTAGTAAGTCCAGCATAAACTCATGAAATGACTCAGCTGGTATTTAAAATACTGCTTGACAACCGTGACTATTTCGCGACTAATTTTGTTTGGCTTTTATAATTTATGATCTTACAAACTATTTTAATAATTTTTTTGATAAGTAAAGCATCGTTTTTGTGTTTTTTGCAACCATCTGAATTTTTTTTTCGTTTGTATTGAAATCTTTTTTTTTCAGCAATACGTATGTATATAAACACTTGTTGAGCGAACATTGCTTATGTTACCTTATATGTAATCGTAATTTAAACATTCCAACGACCGTTAAGGCATTGCTATTTACCACAATCGTATTTTACTTCTTCAAATGATTTTTCAAAAAAAAAAAAAGTTCCCTAATTTTAACAATTTTAAGTTCAGTGGTGGGTAAACAAGAATAAAAAAATGTTTGCTTAAGTATCTTGAATAAAAAGTTTTTTTAAGATACAAGACTTTTTAATGCTATAAATTTAACAATTTTAAGTTCAGTGGTGGGTAAACAAGAATAAAAAAATGTTTGCTTAAGTATCTTGAATAAAAAGTTTTTTTAAGATACAAGACTTTTTAATGCTATAAAACCAACAATAACACGGCATTCATTTGTTTTGGGTTCGTTGTTTATTCTTCTTCTTGAACGTTTTGACTGTCATTATAATGGCATATACGAAAGAGAATAAAGAAAAATAGAAGAAAAAACAAAAACGTCAAAAAGTAACATGAAAAACAGAAATCGTGTTACTTTTGTAACGTCTCTGCCTTCTTTACTCCCTTCGCCACAAATAAATGTAACATGTTACAGTAACGTTTTACAAGTAACATTTATCTTTTATCTTGACTAAAAAATTTTAGAAGGAATCAAAATATCCTAACGGTAATAAAACAAGAAAATTGCTTAATTTGACAGAAAAATCAAAATCTTAGAAAAATATATTTCTTCCCGAAATATACCATGGAGAACGAGTATTTTATGATTTGTGTTAAAAGAGTGAACTAGTAAGTGCTTTAGTTAGTGAAGCAATATTATTCCATTTCAATTGAATTATTAAAACCTTAAAAATAATTGTTTTATATCTTTTGTTGATTTTTGCATAAAAAATCTAACTCTTTTATGGTTAATTAAAACAATTGGCATTGTTTTTTACAAAATCAAGTATGTATCTTTAAGCTGTACTTTAATTACAAATATACATAGGCACCTAGGCGGACGGACGGCCAGACATGCTTAAATCGGCTTGGGAAGTAATATTAGGTACGAGGACTAAAGGGTTCTCAGACTATAAAAATCAAAAGACCCTATTCAAAAACAAACAAAAAGTGTACTGATTTCTAACAAGAAATAAATGGTCACCTTACTTATGCAACATTGGAAGGCTTCAAAAAGTTGATTTCGGCCATGACAAGGACAGACGGGAAGACGGACATCGCTAAATCGAATTCCCCATCCACAAGGACCATGAAAATATATACTTTATGGGGTCGCAGATGGATATGAAAAAAAATTACAAACGGAATGACAAACTTATATGTATATACTTATGTGAAAGGTATAATTAATGAAAGCTTTCAAAGTGTTTTATTTTTGTTATGTAAACAACCTACAAATGTTATGTTTGTACACAAGAAAAAACAATTCTGCTTAAAATATATTAGTTTGACTATAAATAGAGCACACGTTTAATTAGAAAACAAAAACAGCCAAACTTTGAATGTAAAAAACCCAGTGATCAAAAAGTAAGCCTTCATTATTAAAAAAAACACACACACACACACAAAAGAATCGTGTAGATAACTAAAGCGTTTTAAGCTTCTGTAACAGTAGACCAGAAATTTTATGTCGCTGGCATAATACGGAAAGTCTCTAAGTCCATATTTTAAAATTTTATAGGGAAGACCAAGGCACATTCAACCAGGTAATATTAAGAGCCCAGCTGATTAAAATCAATTTTACATTTTTACGTTATAAAAATTTAGTTTTATATGAAATTTTTAATTTTTCTGACATTCTACCGTTCAAACACAAAAAGAAAATGCAGAGGGCGAATTTTTTGAATTCGCCTTGGGTTTACCTTGTTAAATCTACCTTGTTGCCAGGGTTCACTCATAATGGTGTTTGAACGTGGGCAGGGTACACTAAACAAGGTAACAGCAAGGCCATTTTAAAAAAATTCGCCTTCTGTATTTTCTTTTTGTGTTTGAACGGTGGAATGTCAGTAAAATTTTAAATTTCATACAAAATTTAATATTTGTAACGTGAAAATGTCAACTTCAATCCTACTATGATTCAGCGCCTAAAACTACTGACTTCCTTGGACTTTTTGGGGACGGCACTCTTGCTCTTTTTCTTTTACCTATTAAGTGCTTCGCTTTAATCTTTCTTCTTTTTCTCCTCTTGACTCTTCTGAAGGGCTTTACAATGAGCTTTTGTATTCATTTAAGCACATTATGGCCACCTTAAATACTTCATTAATTTTGCTTATGCATTTGACAGGCTTTTCGTTAATTTTTGGCATTAGTTTAAGCCAACTTATGCATATTATGGTTCTGTCTTTAGACTCGCCACTACCCTTCATAACCTAACCTTACCTTAACCAACTTCGTATAATTATTTAAAATATGGGCTTCAACTATTTAAAGTATATTATTTTTTACATTGGGAATTATTTTATTTCAGTTGGGACTTATTTCATTGGGAATTATTTCATTTTTTACTTTGGAAGTTATTTAGGATTTGTTGGGAGTTATTTCATGGTACCCGAGTTTCCTACTTCACTTCTTTTAGAAATCGTGTCAGTGACCTGTGTTGCAATTCAGTAACTAGTTTTTCTGATATTCGCATCGTTAAAATAAGTTAACAATAAATATAGCGACTTTGCGATTCAGTAAAGTTTTTATCGATATTCGCTATCGTTAAAGTCAGCTGCTATTGTTAAGTAAACAGCAAAACTTTTTAGCGACTTTTACAATCGTTATACATACTTGGTAATTTAACGACAATAATTTTTGTGTTTTAGTTTTACCGACAAAAAGTTATGTTGAATAGTACATTTATTTTTACTATAATTATGCTTTTCGCTTTGGTAAAATTTATTTTACAACCAATTTTTTTTTTAATAAAAATACAGTTAAAAATCGACTTTTCCACTATCGTTAAAAACTTCTTAGTAAATCACTTAAACGTAGCTGCAAACGACAATTTCTGTCGATTAATATACATATAACTATTGTCGAGTCGTTAAAAATTATCGAATTTCACTACTGATATATTTTTTTGCCAGAAGGCAGACAGCATTCGTTAAATTTGGCCGAGGTTTTCTGATAGATGTCTGTAAATTTTTGTGGCAAAACTTACCTCTTCGTGTTGTGCTGCAACTTCTTTGGCGGTTGTCAGTTGCCGATAAAAAAATTTCTCTTTTAAAACTGGTATAGTTGTCTGCTGTATTTATGTACTTTTATTTACTTTCTCTCAATTGAAAATTGTTTGTTGTTTTGTTTTCATTTTTGTTGTTATTTTTAAAATTTGTACAAACATTTGTTTTTTCATATACAATAAATCAACTTTGTTCACTTTGTTCTTTATTGCCGTTTAAGACTTTGAAACTCACTGCAAATATTGATAATACAACGAAATTAATGCAAAACTTATGTGCTGTTTATGAAATACGAAAGGCGAAGAGTCTTGGACGTTTTGCATGAGTTTTGTTTTAGTTACAATATCAAAATACACACAAAACATCCAAGACGTTTCGTGTTTCATAAACATCACATTACATTTGCCAGGACATATTATATATGTAAGTACATATGTATGTACATATGCATGTACATATATACATGTGTTTGTGTGTGAATTTGTATATTTTTAGTTTTACACCTTTGTTGATGTTAAACCGAAATTGCGAAAATTAAGAGTTGATTTTGTTCATATATATTTTTTTTAATTTGACAACAATGTTTTTTATATACCTACATACGCCTGCATGTACATATGTATGTATGTTTGTATCTATAGTTCTTTGGTTCTATGGTTGCTTTTCAAGTGTACACAAAAACTATTAAATATTCCTATGTAAAAATTTACATATGTACATACGTATGTGTGTGTGTAAGTATGTTAGTTTTTTTTTTTATTTTATTTAATAACAATTTATTATTATTTATTCACCAAGACCAGTGGGCCATTTATGGATAAACAAAACCACTTCAAAAAATTGGTCTGTAATATGTACCACAAAAATATATTTTTTTTATCTTCTAATACTTAAACAAAATTGTGTAACCAACACTTGTTAATTTAAAAATATTTATACATTTTTGTTACTAAAAAGAAGTTGTTTTACGACACTTATGTATGTACATACATAGGCATGTGCGTATATATGTACCTACTATGTACAAACTCACATACGTATGTTTGTATGTATTATTATATGAATGTACATATGTATGTACATTGTATATGAGTAAATTTTTATGTTTGTATTAGTGTATGGAGGGCTGGATACATACTTTATTTGTAGGTATTGAATTTTTCTTAGAAAATTAATTTTTTTTAAAGACATTTATTTTTTTAGTAGGTATACCTTTGTGCAATAATTTATTTATTTTCCATTATCAAAAAAAATATATAGACTTTTGTTTTACCAAAATATACATATGTATTTATGAATGTGCATTAGTATAGGTAGCCATGTATCATGTATTTTTTTTTTTCTAATATTTCTTTTTTGTTATTGTCGCAGTAAAATTTAAATTCTTGCTTTATTTTATTAGTTTTTTTTTTTTGAAGATGCAAATAAGTTGCTTTAAAAAACATAAGTTACAATCACAAATTCTTTTTATTTCTTGGTACATACATATGTAAATAGATTTAAATTTTTATGTTGAGCACTTTACATACAATTGTACATATGTATGTATGTATTATATCGATGCACTACACATTTTTTAATTCTTTTGTTTTTATTTGTGTAAACTATTTAATCTACAAGATTTGTTAATTTGTTTAATACAACATATTTATATTATATACCTACTAGATATGTGTGTATAATTATGTACATACATAAGTATGTATTGTGTTAAGTATAAAAAATTTTCCTTCGACGCGCCTTGACATTGTATTTGCTGGTAAAAATATTTACAATTTTGTAAGCACGTGCTGTTCATCAACAAAAGGAGCTACGACGTCCACGACAACCGCCTACGCACTGCAACCAATTTTACGTTGTCGTTGGTTTTTACTACAGTGCTAGTATATATCATGGCTCTAATAATATGAGTACATGTACTTACATATGTTTGTATGTATGTATATAGTACGTCCAAACGTATTTGTTTAGTATTACTTCTGCATGAAAAATGTTTTGTTTTGTCTCTATTGCCAGGAAAACAGCAATGAGAATGAAAATGGTAGTCTTTTTTCTTGAGAGAGTAACGTTAACACTGTTAATCTCTTTTTAAATTTACTCATTTTCTTATTTGTTACTCAAAATTTGTGATGTCAACTCTTTGGCGTAAAGGCATTAAACGGCTTAAAAAAGTCCAAACTAGGGGTTGTAATATTTTTTTTTTTTGAGATTTGATTTTATTTGGACTTAGTTGGATTTTTGGGCATTTTTTTTAAGCCACCCAGTGAAAAATAATAAATGTGATTCCTTAAAAAACACATTTTATCAATACCTATAGTTGCTAGTACATACACAGAGAAAATTACGTAGCAAAGAACATCACTAACGTGTAGTTTTTCTGAATATTTTTTTAGGTTTTTCACACCGTTATTACTTGTAGTTGAAAACTAAACAAGACTGCATGATTCAGTTTGGGCTATTGTAAACGTGCGTTGAGCAACTACCTATACGCATTCAACTTTTGCATTACTAACGTGGTCTTGATTTTTATTTAATGCGTTTATGGAACTAAAAAAAAAATTTAGTTTATACTTATTCATTACACGATTTATTAATTAAGTTAAAAAAAAATATATATTTTCTTATTATTTTATGACTTATTCCGCCTAATTATGTTTGGCGTTGTCGAATTTGACACAAAAGCGACAAGGGTGCTTTTCATTTAACAGATTTTTATAGCCAGCTACTGATTTTAATCATCAGTACAGATTTCAAACCGTAAATTAATATACAAAAGTATAAAAGATAGATAGTTAGCTACTACGCTTATAACTCAAGAACGCCTGGACCGATTTCGATGATTCGCATTAATTCAGACTGGTCGCCGGCCAAACAAGAATATAATCTAAGAAAATTCCCGCAATATCCGCAAAAAAATAGAGAAAATTCTTTTTCCCATACATTTTGTATGGAGTGATTTTACGACGCCATGTTGATGATAGATGGCGTTTATGTTTACGTTATGTTATAACAATTATGTTCAAACCTTTTTGCGACAATTGTTTTTTCACCAAATTTCTGTGACAAATGCATCTGTAGCAACTTTGGGTTTTTTTAATACAAAATGTAATTTTTTATATGTTTGGAATTTTTTAAATATTTTTATATACAGATTCGAGGTCGAAGATCAACTAATTTTCAGCATATTCCGAGGTTTTAATCTCCAAATACGAAATTTAGGATTATTGATCAGATTGCGCCAGAAGTCAACGAAGTAGGCAAAAAGCATTTTTTTAAAGTTTTGTGGTTATTTTAAAATGTTTAAGATAATATGCGCCGGAAGTCAGTTAAGCGGACAGAAAGTTCTTCGTACATATTTTTGATACTTTTTATAATGTCGAGACAATGATATTGAAACACGAAATTTAAATCTACTTAGTGAGAATCTTATATTGTTTTTTAATTTTGAGTTTAAAAAATATATAGCAAGTACGTTTTTTTTATAATATTTTGCAACTTTTTGTAATTTAGGAATCGAGAAAAATTAAATCTGAACACAGTTTGCAGTACAAAATTTCAACTTTTTTCTGACAGAAAATCTTTTTAAGGTTTTGATGAGGTAGTTTGCTCCCAAATGGGTGCTTATAGTTACATTGATAGATTAGAGACACGAAACATGGTAAAAATTTAAAAGTTGTGCAGAAGAAGAAATTAAAGTTTCGAACTGGAAAGAAAACTGCGTTTGGAAAGGCAGCTCAGCTTTATATTTGCAAAGCTGAGAAAGGTAAAATAAATTGTAAGAAACAACATACTCTATTAAATTAAAACCAAAGGATGTTCGGTAACAACTGAGGGATAAAATTTAAGTGGAAGAAATTTTTTGGCACTTCCTGTAAATTAGTAACAAATTAATAGCGATACATTAAAATTGGATTCTGTGATTTTTAAGATATGAATCTGTATTATTTTTTAATTCATAATTTTTTCTTCCTTTTTAAATACTTTTCAAACTTTAATATACGTATTAAAAGGTTCAATATAAATATTAGCTAATTTCCCTTGTTTTTTTTTAAGTTAATTTTTTTATTAATAAGTAAAGAGACAATTTAATAAATCGGAAACTTTCTGTCTATCTTATAATGCCAGGAGTATAAGCCACCTTTGATATCAAAAATTTTAAGATTTGGAAAATTTTCAAGCATATGTTGTGTACATATCTGAGAATCATTTCCACGTCTACATATTAAAACGATAGGCATTTCCAGCGTCTTTATCACCTTCTCGTAAGTTTTTAAATAAGAACCATCCAATATTGATTTTATAGGAATATTTTCAGATTTTGGTAAATGGCAAATTTCAAACTCGGCAGGCTGTCTAACATCAACTAGCATATGAGGATTTTTTTCGATTTTTTGACAATATTCTTCGACAGTCAACCGTTGGTTTAAAGGTAAAATATCTAAATCTACATTTTTATCTGATGCACGCATACCGCAAAATTGTTCATAGTTAACAAGTTGGTTTATCAAAGGCTTAGATGAGCAAACGTCACAGTCATTACGCTTTGAACGAAGCCGTATATTCCGAAATACTGTTCTAGCCCCTTCAAACACAAGTAACCGACCCGACATAACTTCAGTGCTTGGAAACTCCAACGCAACCTTAATGGCTTCTAAGGCTTGAAGTGAGCCAATAATTCCTGTTACTGCTCCAAGAACTCCCCCATCACTACAATTTGTAACAGTATTAGGCGGAGGAGGTACTGGAAAAAGACACCGATAACAAGGGCTTGTTTCTCCATAATTATACACAGTTATTTGGCCATCCATCTGCAATGCACTCCCAGAAATCAATGGTCGACTTAAAATTACACAAGCGTCATTGATAAGATATCTGGTTGCCACATTGTCCGTGCAGTCCAATATAATATCATATTTTTTAAATATTTCTAACGCATTTTCATTATTCAGCAAAATTTGATGACAATCTATTTGACAATGTGGATTTATTTCGGATAAAGCTCTTTTCGCCGAGTCCACTTTAGACATCCCAAGACTTGCGTTTGTATGCAAAGTTTGTCGATGAAAATTGCTTCTTTCCACTTCATCGTAATCGATTAAGCCCAGACGGCCACATCCTGCTCCTACTAAATATTGGGAGGATGGGCATCCAAGACCTCCTAGTCCAACAACTAAAAATGATGTTTCTTTCAATTTTATTTGACCATTTACCCCAAAATTTGGTAAAATTAATTGACGGCTGTAGCGCTCTACGTCTTCGTTGCTAAGTTTGCAGCAATACTCGGAAGCAACTGTTGAGTTTTCTATTTTTTCCAGTTCTAACAATCGGTTTTCCTTCACTTTACACTCTTTTTTTAAAATTTCTATTTCATTCCGAAGACTTAATATTTCATCTTCAGGAGTCATTTTAGGAGTTGTTTAATACATGGACTAACTTTCAATATTTTAGTTGGCTTTTTATATTTATTTTGCAAATTGGATAAAATAAGGGCGGAGTTACACCATGGACAAAATTCATATCAGTGATGCCAGATTCTTTGCACCATGAGTAATATATTAAGCTCGTTCGCTTACTCAAAGTTTTTAAAAACTGTTATATATTTTTTACTGGATTGAGTTCGTTTACACAGATTCTAGTATATGACAGCATATATTCAGAGCGCAGACCGACAGTTGTCTTACTGAGTATTTAAAATGTTTTTACTCTACATTTTTCAACTAGTACAAATTTCTAGTAATATAATATCATATGTTTTTTGATGTAAAAAAAGTGAAAATACAAACAGCTAATAAATTATTTAGAAGAGAAAATTTAAATTGTGTAAAAACTATGAAAAATTGTATATATATATGCTCACAGACGAAACATTGAAACAGCTAAAAGATATATACATATATATGAAATAAAAATAAATACTATTAAAAACCAAAATACAGATAAATATTAATAATTCGATTAGTAAATTGGTTGATTAGGCTCCCCAGCCATATAAATATTGCCACAAACGTAACGTAAATATAAATAATAAAGATAGTATAATAAAACCCTATATATATACATATATACATATATGTTTATGTATCTTTTTTACAAACAACAAATATGGTATTCGAAGAAAAGTTTAAAAAGGACGAGAAAGAATTTGTGAATTTTTGTTATTTGTCTTTGCCGTTCGTAAGACATTTCCATAAGTTATTTTTGAGAACTAACCCCACATGATAAAATCCGTCTTGTCCTTACCTCTTTTGTCAAATAGCAGTCATTTTGTGCTCGTGTGTGAAGGGCATAAACTAAATCGTTAGTTTGTCGCAGACTACCCGTCGCAAGTGCGTTCGTTTCAAAAGTCTTGATAACAGTTCCTTTTGAAAGTTTTCATTGAAAACACTTGTGCGTGGGGTGTTAGTGTGTGATTAACCAATACGCCTGAAGCCTACGGCTGTAAGAGCCCGTCAGGTCTCTCTGCACTGCTACATCTAACCCTGGGCTTTGGCGATAGCGACTAGTAGAAGCCCTATACCATTACTATTGGGTCTGAGTTCAATGGCTATAATAACCAGTAGGCACTTCTACAATTTGGTCAGAGTACTATGGTGATAGCAACGAGTAGACACCCTCTACCACTACTATGAGTTCAGTTGTGGCCATGGTTGTACTTAAACCATCGAGCAGGGTACACTTATCAGGTAGGAGCGGTTCTACAAAAACAACTAAAACCGTCATAAGAATGTCAGAGACAAACAACAAAAACTCACAAAATCTTCCTTCTTCTTTTTGAGCTTTTCTTACGATACTACAGTTGTTGTTTGTATAATAGGAAGAAAATACATAAACATAAACAAAATTTGACATTAATATAACGACATACCGTTACTCAGCTGTTTATCTGAGGCTACCTGATAAGTGTACCCTGCCATCGAGGCTGTAAAAACCTGCGATGATATCTGTACAACAAGACATCAAAAACTCAACTTAAGCTGAGACTATCAGCCTTATTCTAGATAGCTATCACTGTAGCTTTGAATAAAATACCTAACTTACTCACACACACACTTAGGTACATTCCCTTTCTGGTTGGTTCTCTATCTATCAATGTACTTTGGCTTCTTAAGTCAAATATACTTATATGTACATACTTTGAGAATGTTAAAAGAGATTATAAACAAAACTAAATACAATACGATGCTATAGGTAAAAAATAAATAAACAATATGCCGTTGACAATCAAAAATTAAAAAAAAAATTAATTAAGACTTAATTTTAAAATTTATATAATATAACAAAATTTTGCCAAACTATAAACAATATTCTAGTGAATAATGTAACGAATTGACTTAAGCTGAAAGTCCATGGCACGCGTCAACGGCGCAATGCGTTGTGGCTTTCTAAACTTTTTGAACGTTGTTGCGTTTCAAGTTACATGCAATACTTTGACGCATAGAATTTTTTTGTACACATAATTTCACCATGATTGAAAGAATTTACTATAATTACCAAATACGTCTGGCAGCCCCAAACTTTAATATTTTTAATTTTTCTTATTTTGTATACATTTCTGTTTTGTAGTGTGTGCAAGGAATTTTGTATTGTTTTGTATAATCTAAGAGTAAAATATATTACTTGTAATGGAAGATATAAAATCCAGTTTTGATAAAATATTAGCTAAATTTAATGAAAGCGTAACCCATTCAGCACCAAAAAAGCTAAGCTTTGAACATCTGGCAGATTCTTTTAATGACTCCGGCACAAGTAAGTGCATTCAGACGCACACTTAACCTAAAAATAAATTAATGTAAATTTTTTTTTTCGCCTGTTTAGTCCCAAAAAAAAGACGGTTCTCTCAAAGTTGTGAGGATTGTTCGCCAAATGTAAGCAATAATCAAACCAACTTATCGGCAAATGGCAGTGTTACAATACCTCCCAGTCCTTGGGAGACTAGACGCATGAAAGCTGATTTAATTGAATCAAAAACCAGGGTAAAATGTATTTGTATATGCACACATATTTTTGATAATTATTTTATTTTTTTCTAAATAGATAACAAAATTCAAACAAGAAATTGACCGTTTGCATAAGTTGCGGCAAGAATCTGAAATTCTTTACGAAAATCGCGTTTCAGAGTTAAAAAAACAATGCGATTTCTCCTCAGGCAAAATACAGGACTTGGAAAAACATATGCAGGTTCTAAGAAAGCGTGAGTATGCAGCAAAACAGGAAATGCTTAAAGCACAGAACGAGGTTCAGCAACAGAAACATGGATACGAAGACATGATTTTAAAACTCCAAAGAGCCAAACAGGAAGTGGAGGAGAATGCTCGTCTTATACAAAATAGTATGGCAAATGAACTAAGCGAGTATAAAAGGCATGCAGAAAAATTGGAACTGGTAAGTCATGTCAAAATATTCATGCAATAGGTGTTAATAGTTATTTTAACAGGAACTTGATTTAAGCTGTGATGAGTTGGAATCAATAAAAATTCAGTTGGAGGAATTTAAAGCAAAAGCTTCCTTCTTTGATGACCTCAAGCTGCAGCAAGAGAAGGCCAATCAAGACCTAGTGTATGCGAATCAACGTATTAAGGAATTGGAATTCGAAATAGCTTCATATAATGATTGGAAGCAAATTACCAAGGTATGCATGTTTTTTCATCACTAAATTATAAGGTATCGAGAAAAAAAATTTTGTTTTTGTTAACTTCAGGACTCTCAAGAGCGTTTACTAAGTATCCCGGACATGGATAAAGAAATTGAACGTTTGCGTTCAAATAATAAGCATTTGCAAGATTTGTTAGGAAACAAATTATTGCTAGAAGAGCAGGTGTACGATTTACGCTCTCGTTTAGAAAGGGAAGAAGGAGCACGCTCTGAAGCTGTGGCTTTGCAAGTACAGTTAAAACATGCACAGGAAGATCTTAAAGAATGGATAAGGGTAGGCGAAGATCATTGCCCCCCGAACACATACGTCAGTCCAATGGCATTAAGAGCACGCATTGAAGAACTTCTGCAACATGATGTTCTAATGGTAACTGAAAAAAATTGTAAAGTTTCTGAATCTAAAACTCTTGAAAGCGAACTGTTGGATTACAAAAAAAAATGTGAAATTTACACTAAAAATATAGAAGATATTAATGCAGAACTTAAGCGTTATAAGGCATTTAAAGCTCGTGTTCAAAAAAAGCTATTACTTGTGTCAAAAGAACGAGATTGCTACAAACAATTGCTAGAAAACTTTGAAAAAGATCTCACAATATCAAATACAGTTAGTGGTGCAGACCTTTCCTCTGTAGAAAATCAATTAAAAATGAGAGTTGAAATGCTAGAAAAAACCCTTTTGGGCTACAAAGATATGTGTGCTTGTTTAGAAAAAGAATTGACAGCCGCAAAAGCACTACCTGTTACTGATCAGGTAATGGGACAAAGTTCAAATGGAACCATTGACTCAAAAGTCGATTATGATCATTTTAAAAAGGAGTTGGACCAGTTAAGGATCGAAAATGAACGCTTGCGTAGACGCAAAGAAGAGTTAGAATTAGAGCTAGAACATCGATGCCTTAAGGGTGATTTTAATATGGATAAATATAAAGTTGTCCACATGAAGCTAAATCCTGCTAATGAGGCTTACGAAAATGCGGAAAATATAATTGAAAAGTTACAAGCAGAGGTAAGGCGAAGAAATTTTTTATATAATTTTTTTTATCAAAATAGATTATTACCTTAATGTCAAATATTACCAAAAAAAATTTTTCTTAAAAAAACTAAAGTAAAAAAATTACACCACAGGATAGCAATTTTATGTTTTTAGGTTATTTAAGTCATATTCAATCCCCGAGACAGCAATCCATTCGCTTTTGTAATCTATTGGTTAGAAAAATTATCCTTTGACATTATTATAAAGCCATATTTAACTTAATTTAATTAGTTTTTCGTTGCGGAGTGTGTATGTCATAAGATAAAGCTTCTGGTTAGTTAAAACAGTGTGATTTTTAATGGCCGTCTTACAGACCTCGGCGTGGTTACTCATCGGAAACGGGGTCTTTGCAACCGCACACGTTATCCAATATACAAACACTCCTTAGGCTAAAGGAAACGGTCATATTATGATAGATGAAAGGAACGCGAACATATATTCCGATCACTACCTTGTAGAAGCAAATGTACGAACTCGGCTAAGTACCGCAAAACATGCCACCGAAGAAGAAGTTGGTTACCGAAAGCAGCCCAAAGGAAAAATGTTGCAAATAGGGCGATACTCGTAACTATGGAAACTTGAACTGTGTTGGAGCGATTTGGTTAAAAATGATTAAAAAAATTTTTACAAGTTTGCTCTCAATCGTAATACCAAATTTCATATAACAGCTTAAGTAGACTTAAATTTATGAGGGGATTATACTTTTGGCTAATTTTTGACAGAGTTTGTTTTTCATGGCGCTTTAAGCAAAGCCTTAGATTATTTATACCCTTTATGAATTATTTTTTAAGTTTAAGATTTATTTATAACGATTCACTGTTTTCAAACAAATTTTTCGTTTTGTTTTGTCATTTTCTACGTTTTTTTTTTAAATAATTTCTTTTAAACAAGAACCTCGTAATTTTTATTAGATTGAACGTTTGAAGCGAAAAAACAAAAAACTTGAAGAAGATAATGAAGTTACACAGGCGCGATTTAACGAGTCAACTAATATGACAATGAATATTAAAGAACTAAATCAACTGCGCACTGAATTAGAGTCGATGAATTCAAAGATGAAGAAAATGAAAGAATGTTATAAATCCGCTAGTCTCGAGTTCCGTGAAGTGGTTTACATGCTGTTTGGTTATCGTATTGATCGCATAGGAGCCAACACAAACTACAAGTAAATCGTCTTATCTTTCTTACATTTTAATGTTTAAGTTTTTAAATTAATGGTGTTCTTTGTATAAATTTTATTTTTAGAATTTCAAGTATGTATGCAGAAAGTCCGGATCATTATTTAAATTTCCGTTTAAATGAATCAAACGTCTTGGATATGCTAGAGACTACATACTCAGCCACACTTAAGCCACTGATAGAAACACAGTTGGTGGGCAATAAATCGTTGCCGGCATTTTTAAGCGCCCTAACATTGGATCTTTTTCAAAAGACAACGATAACAACTTCATAAATATTTTTCAATTTCATCTTAAATAATTGCATATGTGCACACATACCTTAAGCAATTCACATCAAGTACATATGTACATACATACATTTATACATGCAAATAATATATACGGTTATAAAAAAACTTCTTGTTACACTTTGATTAATGACCAGAATACTTCAGGCTAATATGATACCATAATCTTGAGAGCCAAACGAAAGCACTGAGCCTTTAACATGTGTTCAACTACCTTACACAAGGCAAGAAAAGTTTTTGGTTTTTGTTTTCTTTTGCAGAAAAAATAACTGGTATTTAGTTAGAAATATACTAGTTGCCTATCTATCCCTTTTCAATGATAATGGTAGACGGGTATATAGACCCTTGTTGCATCCCAGGGTGATGCATCAATCCACTCAGAGACAATACGTTGTCCATATTGTCTTGCTCTAAAAATATTTAGAAAAAAAATTAAAGATTGATATCGTGTAGAAGTAGAAAGTTGCCAAGTAGATACAAGTAGATGCAATAATGAATGATAAATGGTCGAAAAATGCTTGGCCAATTTGAAAGAAAGATTTACACATATCTGTTGATTTTTTACAGGCAGTAAATAGTAAAAAACTTTTTATTAAAAACTATCATATTTTGTATTAGAAAAAACCAACTATCAAGAAAAAAAAAACTAAACCGCTAACATGTTTGCAACTTGTTGAGGAGTTTTAGAAAATATTTTTTCCGGATGTTCAAATCCATTTTCAGGATCATGAATTCTTTCGTATATTTGCTTGTAAATCGCTATAATGACATTGAAAGCCCTCCTTTGCACAGCAATACGATGAGAACTTGACATAATTAATTGTATTTGGGGTAGCAGCAACATTTCAGGCATTTGAAGAAACGCATCCATTTTATTCATAAAAATTTTTAAGAGATTTGATTCGATTTTCGATTGATTGGTTTGCAAAATCGTATAAATAGGCCCTAATTGTAAATTAGATACTAACGACGAAGCCTGTTCAGAGGTGAGAGTGTCTATTTGAGCCTCTGATTGTGCTTGAAGACATTCAATGCGATCATCCATGTACTCATATACTGCTAACGTACTTTGTATGTGGTATAAACAATTAAGAAGATATACAGCCATATCTACAGATGGCAAATGAGAGGCAGATTCCTGAACAGATTGTAGTAATGGGTCAATTATACAAGATATTATCTTGGTTATATCTGATTGGCGTCCATCCACCATCGTGGCTACAGAGAGTATCTCTTTCAGTAAATTTAACAAACGGCCTAAGCTTACAGGTGGCACCAGATCCCTTTGGGGAGGCTCAAAGCCAGTTCCAGAATGACCACTCTTCTGTAGAATTTGGCGGACTTGATTCGACAAAGAACTTAAATAAATATCTTCACTTGATTTCTGCAAATCAGTTAAACACTGCTCTAAGCTGCCGCCTTTAACCACTTGTTTTATAATTTGTTCATAAAATCGTAGTAAATTTGATATGGCAAACAGCACAATAGTGTCTTTTTCTGAGTTAAGAATTGTTTCCACTCGTACTTTTAAAGGATGACAAACGCCATCAACTATATATGCTAAGGCATTTTGACTTTGTTCCGTAAGGTCTACACAAAAGAATATATATGTCTGTTAATTAACTAAACAATTTGATATTTAAATTTGTGCCTACCATTTTTTTGACACATTTTAAAGAGCAAAGCCATATTTTCTTTTTCTATTGGAATGGTCTGATGAAGCCATGCAAACATATCACCTATGTAGCGCTTTGGGTCATGGGCGTGCATTTCTATTGGCTTGGGATTGCCGCCAGGACCTCCTTCAGTTAAGGCTTCAATAAATAGACGAACCAGCACAGCTCTACGAGATATAGCATATTCATCAATAACATACCTTAAAAAAACTTGAAATGTAGGTTTGTTTACTGGTAATGTCAAAGTTATATACTTAAACAGCACAGGTCGATCTTGCAATCTACCCATTGCTTGAACTATTAAAGAGCCAATTTCATTGTTATCTATATTTCGACAATGATTTTGTGTCCATCTGTACAGTCTTTCAAATGCTCCTTCTTGATGTAATGTCATTTCTTCCATAATGTCTTCCGCAGCGGTTTGGTACCCACATTGCATTAAAACCCTACAACCTGAATGTATATTCTGCACTCTATCCAAGACATCAAAGAATTCTAGTGTTATAGGCGCATCTTTAGAAGTGCCGTATAATAATTGGTGTTCTGGTACACTTAACTGAAAGCGGTCTAAGAAAGCTTGGGAAACTTGTTTGTGCACTTGCAAATGATCCATTTGTTTCTGCATTTCAGTTGTTTGCTTAATAAGGTCATGCGTCAGAGTTTTCGACGATTCCAAATCCTTTTTCATTGCTTGCACCGAAATGCTTAAAGTATCCAAATCGTTGCAAACATCATCAATAAGTAATTTTAAACTACGAAACGAGCTTAAGAAATTTTCATTTATACCAACTGATTGCTTTTCTATTCGACTTCTTAAATTACGTCTGTTTTGCAAAGTGTTCTCCACGAAAAAATTAGATGTATGTTTTAAAGCTTCTAATGTATCCTAAGAATGTTATATTTGGTAAATTAATAAAAAAAAAATCTTTTTGAATTACATTTTCAGTGTCAAGCCGTTTTTCTAAAATCCTATCTATGCGTTTTTGCAAACGACTTCCCTCATCCATTTCCAATGTTGAATTCACTGACATCATGCACAAAAAAACGCGTTTCCTTGCTTCCAAAAATGCCACCACGCAAAAAGTACCAAAATAGATTTTTATGGGCAATCCAGAGTACACGTATACGTACCCTGGGGCAATCGATGTCAGTTAAATTTTTTTACAAGGTGACAGTGTACACGTATACCCTGGATGTGTAGTTGTCAAAAATTGTTTATGTTAATGTTTTTTTTTTCTTTTTTTACTAACAACAACTGTGGTATTCTAAAAGCTCACAAAGGAGACAAGGCACATTCAACAAGGTAAACTCAAGGCGAATTGAAAAAATTCGCCCTCTGCATTTCCTTTTTGTGTTTGAACGGTAGAATGTCAGAAAAATTAAAAATTCCATATAAAATTAATTTTTAATTCGTATAAATGTCAAATTGATTTTAATCAGCTGGGTTCTTAATATAACCTGGTTGAATGAGCCTTGAAAGGAGAAAAGAGAATTTGTGAGTTTTTGTTATCTGTCTGCCCAAGGCGAATTCGCCTTGTATCTGCAATTATTATGACCATGATACAAAGAACCAGGTAGTCTTGTCGGCCCAGCTGATTAGAGCCAAAATGTCAAAATTATGTTCTCCCTGTGAAAATAAATGAACAAATATTATTACCCATCCTTTTTTTTTATGAGCTGTTGTTTGACACTTTGATACTATTTTGTAGTTGCTGCAGGCCGAGATTACCTGATCAGTTGTATTATGGTTCATACAAATGTCATACAGAAAACTCACAAATTCTTTACAAACACTCAAGGTACAATTACTAAGGCGCATGCATCAGGTGGGAGCGGTTCTACAAAAACAACTAAACCGTCTTAACAATGTCAGACATATAACAACAACTCACAGATTTCTTCTTCTTCTCTTTTTGAGCTTTTCCTAGAATACTACAGTTGTTGTTTGTCAAAATCACTTGCTAACACAAAAACAGACCGTGTGAACTGAAAATTTTAGTGTTTAAAAAAAGTTTGGATATAAGTTTTACAACACAGGGCTAAGTAAGCAATTATGTTAGGACACAAGCTGTCAAACTACTTTAATGGTTAACAGTTGTGGAAAAATATATAACAAAATAATATAATTCTTCTAAAATATTTTTTTTTTGAGAGAATATGTAGTATATTAGGATATGTATAAAAAAATCCTCCCGAACCCGCTTAGCCGCCGCCAAAACTTTTGTTATCCAGCCGCCGTCAATTATTAATGATCGGCCTGTTTCTCTGCTTAGCACTACCTTGTATATAAATTATTTCAATAAAATTGATTGTTTGCAGTTTGTTTATAAATTTATTTATGTGCCATTGTTTCTTATATGGAGAAAAAATATGAGTAACTCTGCTTTAGCCAGTTTAACTGCTCAATATACGGATTCAGAAAATGAAGACCATGATATTGATCCGCAAGTGTCTTCTGACTCACAAAATTCCCAGCTGTCACAGGTTTTTTTAAGCATAGATACATTAAATGAATGCACTATTTTGTTATTGTTTAACAGGTCATTATTCGTCAACCCAAGCATACATCAGAACATACTCCTGAGAAATACAAAGAAGATTATTTACCCGAAAAGATACCAAAATACGGCAAGAAAAAAAAGTCAAAAAAAATTGTAAAACGCTTAGTAAGCTATCAAGATGACACTATTGTGTCTGATGAAGGAGATGGTGAAGATGAAGGCGAAGAATATGAAAACAATGTGGAGAGTAGTGAAAAAGAATTTTTAGAAATAGATGGTAGACAAGAGCAACGAAATAATATAGAAATAAGAAAAACTCCTCAAAAGGGCAGTGAATCTCCTATAGTTTTAGAGGAGGATAAATTTCAGCCGTCTCAAAAAGTCAATCCCCAAAGTAAAACTGATAAATATGCTAAGTACTCTCATTACGGGTTTTCATTACCACCTGAGCCAAAGGGTAAGCCATTGCCGGAGTTGTCTGAAAAAATTCAACAACTATATGATAAAATGGATACGAATAATATGGATATGAACCGTGTTATACAGCAGCGCAAAGAATTTCGAAATCCTAGTATTTACGAAAAACTGATTCAGTTCTGTGACATAAATGAATTTGGTACCAACTATCCTCCTGATATATACGATCCTCTTCAGTGGGGTCCGGAAAGTTACTATGAGGAATTAGCACGTGTCCAAAAAAACGAAATGCTCAAGAGACAGAAAGAGAAGAAGGATACTGACAAAATTGAACAAGTTTCCGCACTGGCCCGCAAAGTAGAGGAAGAAGCGAAAAAGAGGTGAATTCTGCTTAGATGTATGCATAACAAAAATATATTTTACCTAATTTTTTATTTAATTTACTAGAAAATCTAAATGGGATCAACCTGCAACTTCAGCCAAACCCATTGTCCCGCCAACTCTAACGACAACCGTTACAGGAACGAAGGGAACAGTTATTTCAGCATTTGGATCATTACCTAAAAAACCTACCGGTTAATGTGATCATATATCTATGTATATAACAATTATGCATATGTATATTACTTTGCTAAATTATATTTAAAGACGTTTTAGTTTAATAAACTTCCTTGCATTGAGCATTGTATACATATGTATATGTAGGATTCTAAAATAAAACCACTATATGACTTGGTTGCTTTATTTTCCTTTTTTAAGGAAAACACCGTACTATTTATTCTAAGAGTTCAATATACTATTAGAAAGATAATTTAAATTATTTAACAGCGTGCGAGTTGTCCGCTTTACTGACTAGCGTCAACGCAGCAACCAAGCGGTATAAAAGCACCTTTACATTGCTTAAAACCTTAGCAAAACAAATTAAATAAGGAAGCAACTTAGGTATATTAATTTCGCAATGGTTTAAAGTTACATAAATCTTTTCAAATTTAAGTAGAGAATTTTTTACAAGATTAATGCCACAGCAAATACATATACTATTTTGACAAGAGAGCTAGAGCGGCGTACATGCTGCGTATCTCACCTTGAAGTATTACTTAACTTATGGTGGTAGCGTTAGTACTAAAAACACGGTACTAACAACCATAAGTCGTTTTTACTTTGTAAATCCAGGGTCAATCCCTTAAACGTCAAATAATACACATAATCTAAAAAAAATTATAGCAAACATCCATAAATTTTCATTAGTTTGTATCATGTTTGTTTTTAACATACATTCTCACAAAGCAGTTTCTCTATTTGGGCACCAATGTGTTAAATTTACATTAACTTGTAAAGTTATTGTGCCAATTCAAAAATAAAATTTTTTGCTGCGTTAAGCGCGTTTAAAACTGCATATTAGTGGTTAAAATGGGTTAAATAGAGCTGGCAGCTCTGAAAATGCTCTTATTATTTGCAACTGTTAGAAGGAAAATATTTTTGATTAAGTCTGGCAGCTCTTTGTAATTTTACTGTTTTTCTTATTTCTTAATTTTTTGCTGATGTGTTTCTGCTTCGTTTTACTTTTCACTTTTAAGTTTTTTTATTTGTTCTGAAATATAATTGTAAAAGTTCTTAATCACATAATAGTGATAAAAAATATTATAAAAACAAATAAAATTGTGTGTAATATTAATAATTAAAAGGCTTTTACTTAAAACATAAAGCTTAATTTTAAACCATTAGCCTCTTGTACACATGGATATTTTCTGAAATAGTTATACCTTTGTATGTGCAGTAAAATATTTGTGTAAAAAAATGTAAAAATCTTTGTTTTCATAATGGAATTTTACTCTTATCCTTTAAACGGACGTAGTACATTCATATATCTACATACATACTTATATATTAATATCCAAATTCCAAAATTATGCATATTTAGTCGGCCGTTTTAAATTCTGTATATTCAATGTGTGTGAATTAAAATTTTGCTGTTGTGTGCGTGTTTCTTTTTTACGTAAATATGCAAAAAAGCAATTGATGGTTATAAAGAGAAGAGGAAAATGTGAGACAAAAAACGCCATATAAAATACCAAGTAGTTTAACATTAACAGATGGATTTACCTAAAAACTTAAAAAATGACTTATATATTATATTTGCATACATAATTGTAGAATTGAAAAATATAATTGTAATCAATAGTAACAAATTGTAACATGTACATAAGGGCAATTCTATTACGCCCAGTTTCATTTAGCCATGAATAATAGTGAAAACATGATGTTATAACACCGTTGTTTTAACATTTGCACTAAAAACGGTATTATAACATGATAAAAACGTTAACATGAGCGGTCTACATTTGACAGTTACACAATGTTATTGTCTAATGTTAGTGATTTCATGTGTAATGGTGCCCGTAGGTTTTGATGGGTCAAATTTTACTTGCAAGTTGGAATCAGAGAAGCAAGCCGTAACGGCTGGCGGCTAGCCGCTTAGCCGATATTTTTAATCAAGCCAAGCTGCCGCCGAAAAGCTCGACTGATCAGGAGGCTAAATTTAAGCCATTTTTGCCATATACATACATCTACCTATTTAGTTTCTATTGTTTCTTTATACCCTTTACATAGTGAATATGGTATATTTATATTTTCATTACGTTTGCAATTTATTCAATATTCCTTTGCGACCCCATAAGTGTTTAAATTTTGACTTCCGCCCGTCTTTCCATCTATTGAAATAAAGTTTCCGGTCCGGCTAAATTCTACTGAGCCAAACAATCATACAAATTTAAAAAAAAACAGCTATTTAAAATGTTTTAACTACGGTCTTAAATACAGACTACCTTTTTTGAGAACTAAATTAAACCCTTATATCTCTGTTTCTTGGGCTACTATTGCCACAAAACTAAGCACGAACACTTTACAGACTGCCTACATTTTATTTATTTAAAAACGAATTAAGAAAAATTGTGCATTAAAATGCCTAAAGAACCATAACAATAATAGGTTAACGTTTTAGTATAAGTCACCTGATGCAAATGCGAAACTAAGAAACTGACTGAAAAATACTTATTATAATTCTTATATCGAAATCATTGGACAACTCGATCAATCGAGAAAAAATTTGGTTCAAATCGAATGCCGTAATTTTCCCCTGATTTTACTTTTCACTTTTTTACATATTTAAAATGCTCAACAAAATATTGCCATTATTAATTTTAAAAAATTATTCACTTCAAATATGGACTTTTTGTGTCCAAAACTAGTCAATGAGCCTATACGGCTCTGCTTTGCTTCTAAGTTTGTTTAAGAATTGTGCTTATTATCAAATGTTAAAGTCATTTTACTTTTACATTTAAACTAAGCGCTTGAGGGTATAACACCAAGGATTTACATTGTTGTTTTTTTTTTCTTAAAGTAAAATGTAGACATTAGCCGTGATGTAAAAGTTACTATTGCATATTAAAAGTGTCATCAATTTAGTTCTTAACATTAACGCAAATAAAACAGTGTGACAAATCGTATGTAATTAAAACAATTTTATATAATAAAAATAGTAAGTGAGTTAACAACAAACACGCTAATAAGGAATAACAACATTATACCGATTCACTATTCGTTATGGCTGATTCATATTACCAGGTATGATATTTTTATTGTTATTTAAATATATTATTACACAGGCATAAAAAGGCAATCAGCCCGCCGCTGCCCCGACGTTGACAGAAGAATGTCAATGTCAAAATAACGGGCACCATAAAAAAGGCCCCAAAATTTTTAGTTGAAAGCAACAACACAAAAATTTGGGGCAATTTTTTTCTGATTTTTTTGGATCATTTTTCATTTCTGAAATTGGGATGATTTTTAATTTTTGAAATCACCCCAAAGTTTTTACGTTTTTGGGGCCTTTTTTTATTTTTAAACATGTTGTTACTATGCAAAATGATAAAATTAAAAATAACTTTAAAACACAAAATAAAAAATGGCCCCAAATTTAAAAACTGAAAGTACGTACGTACGTACCTTCGGTTCCAAGAATTTCCTATTGTACGAAAGTCAGTTTTTGTCTATTGGTAGTTCTGTAGTACAAATAAAAATGATTGAATCATTGTGCTTGTTATGCCCTTTACAAAAGTGATAAGGATATATGTATATCAGTTTGTCATTCTGTTTGCAATTTCTTTATTATCCATTTGCGACCCCATAAAGTATATATATTCTGGATACTTATAGATAGGAAAGTTGATATAGCCATGTCCGTTTGTCACTCTGTACGTCTTTTGAAATCAAGTTTCCGGATTCAATTTAGGTACTACGGACCAGGTATTAGTGTCAAACTCTTGGAAATATTCCTGAAATGATCGCTATTTAAAATGACCAAGATCGGTTCCCCACGAAACTAGATATAGGCAAAATAATGAGATTGCCTTAGTTTTTTTTGAACAAACTCACAAACTCCATACAAAATATGTAACAAATGAAAACTGTCAACGGTGTTAAACATGTATTATGGATGGGCATTTACAAATACGAAAAAAGTTTCTTGTATGCTTGGGCGTACATAGGTATGTACTGTCAATGGATGTGTGTAGGTACGTACATATGTATGTACATATTTATGTATTTACATACATATATATGTACACATGTATGTATTTTTTTATGTTTAAATGTAAATATGTACATTCAAACATACTACATATAAATTGGGGTGTGCCGAAATCAGCAAGCATATGTATGTATGTATGTACTTATTATGATTTATTTTATTTATTATTAGTATTATACCAAAGAATATGAATATATAAATGGTGCTTATCATAAAAAATGTAATTTGTTTGCAAGACGACTTCATAAAGCAGAAAGAAAAATAGAAAGTAGATATGCACAAAGCAGTTTTATTATAATATTTGAAGTACGAAATCATTCGGCTAGATCATATGGCTGTGTAATTTAGAGATCAATTTGAAGGGTATATACGATTCGGCACAGCTGAATATAGCGCTCTTACTTGTTTTTATTTTTTTTTAGGTTTTTTACTGGTTATTTTCTGCAGCCAACTGCCAAATGTATTCAGCTGTTTTGTGTTGCGTGTTTTTTTTTATTTTTTATTTTTATTTTATACTTTAGGTATTTCTTCCATACATGTATACAAATGTATTATTTAACACTTATTTGTTTTACTGGAATTTTGATATATTTAAGGTATTTTTGTTTTAAATAATGTGAATTAAACTATCCGTATGGGATATTTATAAAATGAGCCAAAAATTATGATCCAATAATAGAGTTTTCCAATATGTATTTCGAAAAGGCCTGACATTATATAATTCGTACTATTGAACGTCCACTGTATATAAAATTTTTTTATACATATTTTTTGTCATTTTTAGCTTTTAATTTAAGATAACAAGGAGTTTAATTTTTGTTTGTTTTAAAAAAATTGTTTGCATGGAAGTTTTCACTATCAAAGGTGTATATAAGAAAACATGTGACTGAATTTTATCAAATTAAAAATAAATTTTGTTTAATTTGATAGCAGTCTTAGTTAATTCTGTAAAAATATCCATAAATAAAGTTAAAAACAAAAAAGGATTTGTTTTTTCGATGATAATAGCTATATAAACCATAAAAAGTTTAATTTATTTTTACGACATACTACGTACGTACTTAGGCGCTGCTGTTAAATATCAATTTTTAAGGTTTACGCTGCGTAAAAACCATTTAAACTTTGACAATCATATGAAAACGGATGAAGTTTTTTTTGGAATGGGCTGGACATTTTGCCATTTTTTATTGTGATTAAAGGGAAAAATTTTTAATCTCTTTGGCAACAATATATAAAAAATTAACATATTGATGAGCGCATTCAATAAATAAATCTGGCAACATTTGTTTGTTTGCTTTCACAATTTGCCAGACCTTACTCTTAATAGTAGCACTTATTCCATTAGCTGCACCTTACCATCGGATGTTGCAAAAATGTTTTATTCTAAATATTTGTAGCTAAATTCGTTTATAAAAAAGGTTTACTTTTAAAAATTAATTTGTTTCTGAACTGAGCGCTACTCGCATCGGAAAATATGTTAAAAGTTGATATGCCCAAAAGTTGTTCTCTTACTTAAAGAATAATTTTCGTAATGAAAAAGTTAACATCAAGCTTGTGTGGTTTAATTTTTCGCTAACAATAACAAACGATTTACTTTTTCTAAAGAGTCTAACAGCTACTTTTACCCATCTAAATAAGCTATTTATAATTATCGACTTAACTCTGATAAATTCAATTCCAATGATAGTACTTAAAATACTGTACGTGACAAACTTTTAAAGATTATAAATTTATCATTAAAGCATATTTTAGAAAAAAACTCCGATCAATATTTGTTTGGGACAAATTTCTTGCCCTAAACTTTCATTTTGAAATACTAGCGACCGCTCAAATTCAAATGACGTAGAAAAATAATGTTATTGCACCATGTATGTGACATTAAAATAGCATCCAAAGCGAACCATAAAAATACCACTAATGCAACTTTAAAATTTCTCTTTCCTCATAAATATTGTTCATTGCACATGTAAGAATTATTTCTAAGTATAATTGGAGTGTTACAAATACCTGGATCTAGTAGCTTAATCTAGGGAAAATAGTTAATTGTAATTTTTTATAACTATTTAAAGAGATTTTTTAGTTTAAACTATTAGTTTTGCTCCTTGAAAATGTTAAAAACCTATAAATACCTCTACATAAAAAAATTTGGGTGCTCTTTTCCTCTTTGGCCTTTTTTTTTTGTAAAAAGTTTTGGGGGCTTAAATTTTTTCAGTCGTGGTTGATATATTCATGGAAGTGCCCATATGTAAAGAAATAAGATGCTCTTTTTTCTTTTGTTCGTACATGTTTACAACAAAAAAGTGGGGAAATTTATAAAATTTATGCCTTCTTAAAAACTCGCTAATTCGTATTTATATAATTCGATATTTGAAAAATAGTAATTTTAAAATAACCGACTTTGGTAAAACCAAAAAACCCGGTTAAAACCGGGCGAGTGATAACCGGCCGACGACATACATACATACGTACGTACATACATACAAATGTACATACATACGTACGAACGTATTATTAAATTTAATTAAAAGAAGCCGTACTTTGAGCGTAAAAGAAAAATTACAATAAAATATATTGGGAACATTTCTGTTCACCACGTTTTTTTTTAACGGTAGATAGCGAGATTAGAATTTACTTAATATCAACGTATTTTTAGTAAAAGCAAATATTTATAAATCAATGCCCATATTCATAGTAATTATAGAAGGTTTTTTTAAGCGGTTATTTAACAATTATGCCATAGATATCTGCCAAATAAGCCTTTAATAAATAAATATTTAAGTGAAACTAATCCTCAGGGTAAAAACCTAATTTTGGTAGTGCCAAGGTCCATTTTGTTATTTTTACCCATGTCCTTGTAATGAGTTAAAATGATAAAAACTACATTGTAATTTTTACTTTTAAAGGCTCCAATAACCAACTCGTTGATTACTTTAAATGTAAATTGTTATTTTATTGATGCTTTTAAAATTTTCTTAGAAGTTTTAATAAAAGTTTTAAATTTAAAACTAAAATAATATAAAAAAATTCGAAAACTAAAACTATCAGCTGAAATTTTCAATAAGAAAAAACTCACCAAACAACTTCTAAGTAATGCAAACAATATGCAGTAGTCATTAAAAAGTAAGTTGTTTTGTAGTGACTTATCACTATCAAATTTTTTCTGGCTGTGTATAATACACATGGTTCTTATTCTCAATAGTCTCGCTGTCACGAGTCAACTGTATTTACTATTATCATCCAAGAAAGAAGCATCAATACAAGGTGGTAGCATAGCATCAGCTAATAAGTATTACTTTGATTTGCTTCAACAGCAAGACGTCAAAAGCTGCATATTTTACGTTTGAATGCCTCTGTGCTTGTTGGTATTTTTTGTCATTTACCTGTTTAACCACGGATTTACAATGTTATTATGATATATGCCCAGTAAAAAATATGATCATCCAAAGAGTAATCTTGGAGCGCTCCTTTGCGAGTGATGGATTACTCCATAAAACTCCGGAACTCATTGGATTTTTAACACAGCATGCCCGCAGACACGAGTAATCCTTTTAAGCTCCTTATGCAGTACTCCCTTTGATCTTGAAAATGACGACAGAGGGAGTAATCGTTTTTGTCTCCTAAAAAAGCATAAAGGGAGTAAACATTCATATAAAAAATATAATTTACAGTTATGTCAAAGAAAAAAAAACGAACTGATACATCCCTAATTGATCCATTTGGAGTATTAAGCAAAGCATTAACAACAAAAAAAAAATTTCGAAAGCTCGCTTTTTACTTCAAATGGATGAACAAGTCATTACTCCTTTATTGCTCGATTATGGATTAATCCATATATTTTTTACTGGGTGGTTGTTGGTGTTGTACTTGTAGTAGTTACACTAGCACCTTGTTTAGATACGCCTTGATTTATACACTATTACACATTGATATCTTAGTATCCATGGTGAAATTATGGTGACCAGGTGGTGTTACGAGCACAGCTGATCTACTTTTTTCATGCATAAACCGAGGTTGGGTTGTCAAAGTTGTTTGCCTTTATATATGTTTTTTTTGATACCTAAGCCAACAAAAAGTACAACAAAAACAAAGATTTTATTCACCAAATTTTGTTGTTGTAGAATCACCACCACCTGATGCATTATTGCGCCATGTTAGTATCTTTGTGCTTTAAATTTAACTGCTTTTTTATTGTGCTGCTACTTTAATTTGTGCTTGGTTAAAAGGTAACACAAGACGAATAAAGAAAAAACCGTCAGCTTTATTTGTTTACCATATCGTTGTGTGTTCATTTATTCGCTTCATGCCACATTTTCAACAAAATTTAGTTAAAATTGATTATATGTCACTAATTTGTCCTTTTTCCAAATCTGCAATCTATTTTTTGATATCTGGATTATATTGGAGGATATTAAGGTCTAAATTTTTTTATACCCACAACTTCACAGTTTACTAAAGATTGTTTTACTCAATTATAAAATTTTCCGATATTTACAATAAATCAACGTGAATCAAAACAAATTTATACAGCGTAAATAAATAAAAAAAAAAACAAAGATTTTATTTGCAAAAATAATACACTTTTCCGCAACTCACAGAAAAAAAAATATATTAATGTTCAATGGATCACATGCAGCACAAACACTTTTTGTTTCTCATTAGTTAAATCTTAATAACTTTTAAAATATTGTTCAAATATTTATCAAAACTTAAAGTTTTATTTAAAACATATGCCTGTATCCACCATTTTATTAAAACAATAAATTCAGCGTGTCTTTTTTAAAAAAATTAAACCAAATATTCTTTATCGTTTTGCGCCATGAAGTAAATAAAAGCCCACACGGCAATATGTCTGTTTTTTTTGTTTCTATTTTAATGCATTTTCTTTTTAGTCGTCTTTAATTTTTCGTACCATAATTTCTTTTCTCATACACCCAATTACGAATAAATGGTTAATTTTTTAAAATTCTTTACACAAGTTTAGTTGAGTATAACGTTTGCGTGAAGCCGGTCGTCTTGTTGTGTCGAAGGTTTTTAACTTTTCATATTCAAGTATGTTACAAAAATTTTGAACAATTTCTAAAAAAACGGCCAAATTTAAAAAAATTATGAATCAGTAATGCCAACCAAAAATATATCTTTCAGATAGATATGGTCTCAAAAATTTGTTGTGCTCTACAACTTTTTCTTTGCAAAGTAGGTGACAGAGACTTATAGCATGTTCACACGGGCACAAAAATTTAACTTTCGTTCTCTTTTTCTTAGTTTGCACCCCAACATGATTAAAACTACATGTTTCGCCATACAAAATTTTTACAGCTAACCTTCTTAGTTCGTTTTGAATGTTGCTGCAAACCTTGAAGAATTTATTATCGTCTCAAGTTTTGTTAAGAAATTATTCCTACTTTATCTGACCTAGTTGCAAAAAAATTTAACAGAAAAAACACAAAAAATGTGAGCATCACAGCTGCTCACCTCAATTAAGCCAAAAAATAAATAATTTATACTACCTATAGTAAATAGTTACCCGGATTACTAAACAGATCGACTTTTTATTACCTATATATTGACTCATCTTCCAAAAACCAATTTTAATTCGTCATTAAACGTTTTAAAACAGTTTTAGTTCTACTACACCTTTATAAGATATATTGCATTTAGATCACAAATGGAAGATTTTTTAAAAATCAATACACCAAAAAAAAAACAGTGCTATTTAAATGTTTTTTAGGTTTTTTTTTTTATACCAAAAAAAATTATGCATTTTTGTGTATACAGAACACAGGGTACATTTGTGAAGTGTATAAAAACAACAAAAAGGTGAGACAAACTTTAATTTTTTTTTTAAATTTACTGCTGATAAAAATTGTAAAAAAAAGCTTAATATAAAAAAAACATACTTTCTAAAAATAGAAAATCATCATTTAAAAAAAATGTTAAAAAAATGATGAAATCTTCATTCTGGCAACGCTGTTCGTAAAAGTTGTCGCATTTAACCTATTGAACGTAACGTATACTTAATATTTTATTTTATTTTTTTCTTCAATCGCCAATGAAGAATATTATTTATCAGTTACAGTTTACATCATCCAAAATTATTTGAATAAAACACCTGGGCTTGGTTTTTAAATATTTTTTATAAAACTCCTTAACTTAAAGTGACGTAGATAATAAATAAAATTAATGTTAGAGTATCCATTTAATAAGGGGTTGATTTTGTTCAAGCAAAATATTAATCGATTTTAAAATTTTAACCAGTACCAAATACCCTGCCCGACTCAACGTGCATATTTTAAACCGAATCAAGCCGAACTTCGGTCAAATTTTTACTGTACATACATACGTTTATTTTTACTTAAAAAAATGTTACAATAACACAAATAAAGAAAACATTTTTTGCATAAATTTGGAACTAAATGGTTGTATTTTAAAATATTTTAAGCCACAATGGACACTTTTTTTTTTCTTGTGATTAACAAATGCAAACAATAGAATCAAACGTTGGGTCGGTCTTTACCAGTTCTCAAGTTAAGCGTTTTTCATAGAAAGAGTCCTGTATCGATGGAAACTAAATACTAATGTAATCGGTAAATTTTTTTAATAAAGCCTTAAAAAAATAAATATCGGTCCTTTTTTTGATATAGCTTTTATACAAATGTCCTCCCAGAATAATTTTTTTTCAACTATAAATGGCTCGAATATTACTTTACCTTCTCAAAATTTTTGCACAAATGTTTATCCTTCGCCACCATTTACGGCAGTGTCGAGATAGATAAAACCGTTGATTAATTCAAATCTCTTGTTTTAAACTGTCACTGTCTGCCCAAGCCTACTGGAGTCTTTTCCCTTGATACCATCAACTTGGTTTTATCTGCATTTACTGCCAGACCCCACTTTGACTGATTCTTTCTCGACTTTTTTAAAGGTAGAAGTTACTGCATGCAATGTTCATCCCATAATGTCGATATCGTCAGCGTAAGCGAGTAACATGTGCTGTTTTGTGTGTAGTGTTCCAGTTCTATTTACATTTGCGTCTCGTATAATCTTTTCTGTGTGGAAGTTAAAAAGATCCCACGAAAGGCTGTCTTCTTGTCTGAAACCTTGTTTGGTACACAGAGTCGTATTAGTTTCGCAGGGATACCAAACTAAGGCAAAGCTTGAAAAACCTTTGAATGTATGGCGCTTTCGAAAGCAGCCTTATAGTCGACAAACAGATGGTATGTGTCGATCTGTTTTTCTTGGGTATTTTCTAGGATTTGGCGTAGTGTGTGTATCTGGTCGATGGAGGATTGCTAGGTCTTGAACCGCATTGATATGGCCCAATTATCTCGTCGACTTTTGATTTAAATCTTTCACTCAAAACGCTGGATAGTATCTTGTAACCAATGGGAAGGAGACTTATTTCTCTGTAGTTGGCACATACTGTATTGTCTCCTGTTTTATGCACAGGATATAAAACACTGATGTTCCAATGCTCAGGTATTCGTTCTTTTAGCCGGATTGTACAAACAAACTGATGCAAACGCCTTATCAGCGTGTCGCCTGCCGTCTTAAACAGTTCAGCTAGCAAACAATCGGCTCCTGCCTTGTTTTTCTTAAGCCGAGTAACTGCTCGCCCTCATTCTGGCTAGGCGGTATGCACTCAATACTGTCTTCTGGGATTGGTTCTTTGGCATCTTCATCGTTGCTACAATCAGATACTAACAGGCGTGAATAATTATTTTTTCTAATCCTCAGCACACCATCTGTATTACCTTCTTCATTTTTGCAGTTTGATGTTTCACTCTTTGGTAGAATTTTCGGACTTAATTTTGAATTTAGAACATCTCGATACGCTCACACTCACGCCTTTCCATTTCTCTCATCTTTCTGCGGAATAAGCGTTTTTTCTTTCATTTTCTCCCGATACCTTTCCTTCGCAAGACGTGTTGCTACTGACTACAGTGTTGCCCTGTATGCCGCATACTTCACTTCAGTAGCATTGCGACACTCCTGTGGTGCGATTCAGTAACTTGTTTTAACAATATTCGCAGTGGTAAAATGAGTTAACAACAAATATAATGATTTTGCGATTTATTAAAGTTTTTTAACGATCGTTATCGTTAAAGTCAGCTGTTACTTTTTTTAAGTAAACAGCAACACTTTTTAACGATGTTTACAATCGTTTTAGGTCCTCGGATCGATCGTACGTCTAACACTCTGGATAAATGTCTTCCGTCTATCACAACATTATCAATCTGGTTTCTAGTATTTTGATCTGGTGACAGCCACGTGGCTTAATGTATATCGAGATGTCGAAATCTGGTGCTGCTAACTACCATATATCTATTAGTTTCATCTTATGTTATCTTATGTTTACTCATGGAGGCTTAATTTTCCGACTATTGGACCAAAGATATTTTTCCATCCTATTTTTACGTTAAAATCTCTAAAATCTCGCCTTTCGTATTCTATCGCACCTTCTGTAAGGCAGTAATATCAGTGTAATACTTTTCAAGTACAACCGCCAGTGCGAACACTGCATCTTATTTCCATAGAGTTCGAACATTTAAGGTGCAGATTCGCAAATCATGGCCCTTAAAACGTTTGCGTCCGTTAATCTTGGGGTGTAGAAAAGTAAAAACAAAAATATTATAAAACTAATTTCATAAAAAATATCATCATGTAAATTGGTCCATAGTGTGTCGGCTTTAAAACTTGTATATCTGTATATGCATACGATAAAATTAAAAATTCATTTTTCATAATTAAATGAAATAAAATAAGGCTTAAGATTTTCTCACAATTTCATGTTGTTGCAAATATTTCATGTTGAACAATGTGGCATCAAATGAAATTTGTAAACAATGGAATTGAACACAAAATATTGCTCAAGTTCCAAAGTAATTGTATTTCACAAATATCTTTCATTATGAGTATTAAAGCCTGTATGTAGAATAGCTAGATGCAATATTTATTTCAATCAACATTTATTTAAAAAAAAAAGAGGGAGAGAAGGGTGCCAGATCGCCTGGATTGTACAGTAACTTAAAATAAAGAAAAAAATATCTTGTTTATGTATAATCAGCTTGTGAATGTATAATCAGCTGCAGTTTTCTAACACTGATTATACTTTAATATTGCACTTTACTGACAATTTTAAACAAAAAAAAAATTCTAAAGTATCCACACCAGAATTTCGACCAGTTGTCTAGTTGGGACTAACACTATAACAACAATAAACATAGTTACAGCTTGTAACTTAGAAGTAGTAGATGTAATATTAGTAAAAAATTAAAGACATATTCAGTCTTATTATGAGTGTCGCACTCGAATCGTTTTTGTGCCGAAAATCATTCTTTTTGTTTGAATGTTACCATGTTTTTCAAAAAACGGTAGATAAAACTCATTAACCTAGAAATTTTCCTACATCTGACAACACTTGTTAGCATCGTATTTCTGAACAAAATATATTTATCTATAACGTATTGTAACTATAAAATGTGCTGAGAACTCAACCAAATAAAATAATATAAACAATTTACAGTTAACAATTAATGATTATACGAGATGCCGCCACACTTCTAATGCATAACTTAATATTACGGATTAAAAACCAACTAAGTGTCTTGACAGCCCATAACTCGTCCCCAACCACTAGACAAAATCTGGAAACAGTTTCCGGCCTTTCCACTCTGAATACGACGCGTACCAAACACAATTTACCCTCAGATATGGAATTACAACGGTCAAGATCTTTAAAGACGATACGAGTACGTAAAATTTCGAAAGGTTCACTTAAATCTCTAAGGCGGGGAACAGTTTGTGTCACAGTAAGCACACATCCATCATCAGTGTTTTATGACACTGATACGAAGGTAACAAAATTCTATTCCAATTTAAATCATTTTCCAAACGATTTATATACTTTAACATACATCATATAAACATATACGTACGTATTTTGTATGTATTATGTGTGCGGCTTGGTTTTTTATTTTTTTTTGTTTAGATTGTGTACCCTAAAATATCATCATCATCATCATAATTATCAGTGTTTGTGTTAAAATCGTATTATACCACCAAATTGTAAATATAAAATATTACATATCGTTATCTTAATATCAAAAAGCTAATATTAAATTATTTTTTTCATTATTTTATGAAATAAACAATTATCTATCGAAATATGAAAAATATAGAGTAAGAGCTTATTCTATTAGGGTAACGATATGCATGTGTGTCTTGTTTAGAACCAAAAAACTAAAAACCGCGCATTTGTCTGTCTACCCATGTTACCCATTTTCATATACATACGATAAACTTTAATTTAAAAAAATATTTCCTTATTCCATCCAAATTGCTCTGTTTATTGAATAAATTTATGACAATAATGTTGAATAACGTTTAGATGTCTAGATTTTCAATTTTTTTTTTAAGTTTTTCAGTTAACCAGGCCATGTTTTGACAATAACACATCGATTATTTACTTCCAAGTTTTTGGCCATTAATGGTTAATGACTCCTTGGTAGATAAAGTTTACTTAAGGTCCCTATTATGGCTTACAACTTAACTCTACTTTAGTTGTAATGTGAAATTTGGTATCATGATTACAAACAAACCAAACGACTGAATGCTACCGAAGACTTGTAGTTCTTTGATGTTTTTGTTTACAACCAAACTTACACAAAGTTCGTAATAATAATAATAATTTGTTTCAGTTGTTTTGTTGCCATCAAAACATCCAACTACATCATAAAAGGGTTACAACGTCGGCCATTTTTGTTTGCCATTGAATTTTAACCCATTTTACGTATTTAATGTTGACGGTTGTCGAAATGCAATGCAGGCACAAGGCACATTCAACAAGGTAAACCCAAGGCGAATTCAAAAAATTCGCCCTCTGCATTTCCTTTTTGTGTTTGAACGGTAGAATGTCAGAAAAACTAAAAATTTCATATAAAATTAAAATTTTATAACGTAAAAATGTCAAATTGATTTTAATCAGCTGGGTTCTTAATATTACCTGGTTAAATGTGCCTTGTGCAGGCACAACAAAAAAATGACAGGGTGTTCTTATTTGTCGTGCTTTACAAACAGTTGAAACGTGACGTCAATGAACGAAAGCATTTAAAATGCCTGTGTGTACTTAGCACTAGTTCATAATTAAAAGTTATAAAAAACAATAAGGCACCACCTACCTTTATCATTGTGGTCTTCATTATCAAGTTCTAAAGTTGTATTTAAGTGCAGTTACTCAAAGCGCACCAAGTTAAATTCGTTTAGTTGCACATGAAGAAATATTAAAGATCCAGGTAGGAATGGACCGTTTTATGACTGCCTTTAAAAGAGGCAAAAGCTAAAAATCGCAAAAATATAAGAAGCTACTGGAAAACCAAGATAAGATTAAAACTATGCTCCTACTACTGACGTACAGACCAGACTGCCAGGAAAAAAGTTTTAAAGACCTAATTAAGCGTTTAAATATGGTAATTTTTATAAGAAATGAGAGTATTGCGGTAAGGGTCAGAGCTGCGGAGTAACACTTCGTGCAGAGTCTCTAGGATTATGTGGGTATTTTATGTCCCGAGATCGACGGGGTTTATTTTGTCCTTGTGAAGAATCGATGGTAGACTCCTAGCGAGGGTGATAAAAGGTCATTGTTGGACAGTAGTTCATGCCAAAAGAGCAGGACGACTGGCCAGCGATGATTGTAGGTTCTGTGACGTACGGGGGGATAAAGAGACTGTTAAGCATATTCTGTGTCACTGTCCAGCGCTCGTACGTGCTAATTTTATTATATTTTTGAAACGATATATCTCGAAAACTTCTAAAGCTATCGGCTTCAAACCTGCTGCAAGGTATTATTTACATTATGGTTTCTATATTTCTAAAAAAATAGGAGCACGGAAAGCAAACACCTATCCAAACGGACTATTCTTTTTTGAAACTTTTAAAGTTATCGTATTTAAACCTGACACAAAGTAATTCTGTTTTGATATTTATATTTTTTAAAATACTTTAGCAATATCGAATCACTGGGTACGCAAAATGTTCAATGTGAAGGATATACATATATATAAGTTTCTGCACGGCCAAATAAAGCGCTCTTACCTGATTAGTTTTGCTTTTTCGTTTTTTCATCATTTTAAAAGATGTTAAACTTAGGGCCAGAGAACATCCCTTTCCAAAAATGCAGCCGTTTCTAAATAAATTTTTTTGACCTATTTGGATTTTCTTGTGGATTTTAAGTGTTTTCTTATTGTTCCTAAGAATGTTTCTGGGATTTTAATGGTCCAGTTTCATGATTTATTTTACTGGTCTTGCAGATAATTTTATTAAAAAACTCAACGTTTGATTGATTTCTACCGACAAAAAGACCAGATTATTTCCTATTTATTAAGCTATTCCTTTAAACAGTTTAATTTATTTAAACAATTTTATTTTTCATGATTTTTTATGGGCATTTTTGACTTTTATTTAAAAAAATCCTTGTTACTCTTTTATTTTATTTTTTTATTTATTTTTTTTAAAGTAGATTGATTATAAGTTTTGAATAAATATTTGCTTCATAAAAACTTTATAAAACTTATTTTATATTTTAATTTATTTTAGGGAGAATATATAAAGCATCCTGTACTATATGAGCTTAGCTATAAATATGGCTTCACAGATAATTTACCAGAAAGCGCCTTACCCAGTCGTCTTGAGGAAATTAAAGAAGCAATACGACGAGAGATTCGAAAAGAGTTAAAAATCAAAGAAGGAGCTGAAAAACTGAGAGAAGTAGCTAAAGATCGCCGCTCCTTGAGCGATGTTGCTGCAATTGTTAAAAAAAGTAATAGCAAAATTGCTGAGCTAAAATCCGAATTGCAAGAGCTGGAATCGCAAATATTACTAACGCAAGGGAATACCGTCACGCATACTGATCGAGGTGAGTATATTCTTATATATTTTATTAAATTATTACTTTAAATTATTAAAGAAAATTTGTTTGATATTACTATAGATATCTTTGCTTCCTTTATACGAAGCAAGATTTGATAAAATGTTACTTTCATTTTCTTTCAATTATAAAAACAAATCTAACAACCCATTGGTGTTAACTATAACTATTTTTTTGTTATAATATAAACCAAAACTAAATGAACAAAATATTAATGCTAAGTTTTTTTAATTTTTATAAAATTTCACTAGTTTTAATTCGCCAAAACCAACTTATTAAATATCTTGAGTAACGTAGTTTAAAATTATTTTATTTTATCATACCATGCTGCTCGCATATTCGCCCAATGATGTAAATATGGTCGGCGGAAGCGAGTAACAAGTACAGTTTTGTAAAAAGTGCGTCAGTTCTATTCACATTGGCGTTTCGTATAACCTTGTGAGAAGATCAGACGATCATCTTCTTGTCTGAAACCTAGTTTGATACTGAAAGGCTTGGATACACTCTTTCCTATTTTAGCTAAAGATATTGTGTTAGTTTAGGTCGTCTAGCAAAGTCATTTTGTTTTAAAGAATTATTAAACTTAAGCATAGCAGCTGTCGAAAGCGGTTTTGTAGTCGACAAAAAGATTGTATGTGTCGTTCTATTGTTTTTATTTTGTTTTTTACAGAAATTAGTTGTAGTGTGTATATCTGTCGATGGTCGATTTGCCAGCTCTAAAGCTGCATTCACATAGCCAAAGTATCTCGCCGACTTCAGATTTGAATCTTTGATACAATATGATGGAAAATATTTTGTAACCCTCTGTACTTGGCACATACTGTCTTATTGTCTTTTTTGTTTACGCTTATATCTGATCATCGGGCATTCGTTTTACTAGCCAGATTGTACAAACATATAAGCTGATCTATACGTCTTATCAGCTTGTCGCTGCTGGTCTTAAATAGTTCACCTGGAAACGCAGCTTCTGCTGCCAATGACCTCGTTCTGGCTATGGGGTATGATTAGTTCTGTGGTATCTCTATCACCGCTACTGCCGGATCCAACAGTTGATAAAAGTGTTCTTTGCATATTATCTGCATCGTACATCAGGTTATCTTCTTTATCTTTGCTTATGGTAGAATTTTCGGACTTCATTCTGGCTCCTATACATCTCAATATCTCACATTTACGTCTTTTCATTATTCTCCTATTAACTAAAAGTGGGTAAAAATTTGTTGTACAACCTTGCAGTATTTAGGTAGCGATATATGTGTATTTAAAAGTTCAACAACAATTTCCGTTTAAACTAAAGGGTTATTCATTGTGAGGTTTGATTTATAATGCGCAATAAAACCCACAAATTTAAAAGTGAACTTAAAATTTTGATAATCGGTTAAAAGAACAATTTATGGCATATATACTGTTTGATAATAAGTTTATGTTAATGGTGGCCACGACCACGTCTGAGGTGTTCCATTCGGAAGGTCCAATTTTGGTCGGCTTGTTAGAGTATATAGACTGGTATTTCGCTATTAACACGAGCAATGTTGGTTTTTAAAGCGTTAATTGTAACCAGTGATGCCAACAATTCAGAGGCAAAAAGAGCCAACCGAGTAGTCAAAAAGAGCTAAAAGGAGCTAAATTTAAAAATTGAAGATTTTTCCGTTATAAATCGATGAATGTATTTATTAAATTAAATTATTTTACAGCAGCAATTGATACATATGTTTATCCACATTAACAATATGACCATGCACATTTAAATATATGTAAATAAGTTAAGTCAAAAAAGAACAATCGTTTTCAAAAAGAGTAACATTTTCTTCTTCCGACCATAAATTTGTTTTTATATAATATTTTTTTATGTTTCAATTGAATTTATTTTTAAAAATACGCTTGCTGGTAACTCGTAGTTTAAACACCTTTGTAAAGCATATATTATATGAATTAAACTATTAACCGTATTCAAAGCCATGCGGCTTCTTAGTTTATTCTTAAAAAAAATTATAGCTCTTCAATTTCTTTAAAATCATCTTCAAATTCTTTTAAAATACATAAAGTATTTCCTGAATCCTGAAAAAAAACGTTTTTTACCCTAAATGCCGAAATTTATTCCAACATCTTAAAGTTTGTTGGAAGCTTTGCCATAATTTCATAAATAAGAGTTTTTATGAACTGTATTAAACTACGCTTAACGATATGTTTTTCTGAATCAGTTATATTTAAATCTTCGCATGCTTTCTGAAAGTTATCCTAGTTGTTATTTATTTAAGATTCAAATTCTGCAGCTATATAATCGAAGTCTTTTTTCGGTATATTAATTTTATTTATCAGGCTTTGTAATAAATTAAATAAATCAGTGAATAGTTTTGTATGTTCCGTTAATGCCACAAAGACAAAAAATAGGGGAAAAACGGAAAAATTTACTGTTAAATTCAAAAAGTGCCAAACGTGCCGTTTTCACAGTTGAAAAGAGCTGTGTTAGCTCCTTTTTTTAAAAAAGAGCTAAAGGGAAAATTTTCGAGTTAGAAGCAATTAAAAAGAGCTAAATTTAGCTCTAAAATAGCTAAGTTGGCATCGCTGATTGTAACTGGCTTATTCCTGAAGACTTTACATATCCCCAGAGAAAATAGTCTTAAGGTGTGATACGGCACGATCTAAGTGGGTGGGCAACTTACCGCAGTAAAACGTGAAATTAAGTGTTTACCGTTTTGTTGTACGCATACAAGTTAAGGCCGATATCCTTACGTAAACGGCAGCAAAACTGATATTTCCCTTCAGTACGCGCTGGATGTGGTCTAACTGGTCAAGTATCATTCAGTAACGTGAACTGGGACTCAAATTTGGGAATGGTATTGGCAGTAGTGGTTTCCGTTGGTCGATTATTCGCACTGTAAGTTTCTTCCAATTTTTGATCATAAAATGTAAGTTGGTCGGCTATGCCCTTCTCCAAAAGGTTATAGAAATTCATAGGCAAGCTCAGCTTCAGTTTGATTAAATGAGTTGAGTTGTAAACCATAATAGGGGGGTTACTTTTAAGTTGGGGCGATCTATAAATTTGTCATACTTATTTTTGTTCATTTTTAACTCAATAAATTTTTCATAGTACACAGTTTGTATTAATGGATGCCCGTTCTTTAAACCGAGTCGATTTAAATGTATCGATTTTGTACAGCAACCTAATTTTTGTTGCGTTGCCCAACGGCAACCAAAACTACTCAGTTGCCACATTGTTAACCAATTGTTAACTAAAATTGGAAACCGTTAGCCGTCAGTTGCTATCCGCCAAACAATTTCGGCAACTGACAACCGAACTGCAGTTGAGTTGCCATACGTAATCGACACATTAACCGAATGGCGTTCTGTAAATCGATCGATTTGCTGCATTTAAACAGGTTTGTTAACTCGATTTGAAATCGAGTAAATTTGTGAACTCGGTTTGAAACCAAGACATTTTTTCCGACTCGGTTTACAGAATACGGCCCATAAAAAATATTTTTCTCAATCGAATTTTGATGATTTATGGCAAACATTAATCCTTTTTAGACATTCTTTCGCCGAGCTCAACTAATGCCAGATTAAGTGGCGGCAGTTCTCAGTTAACAAATGATGGAAGTAGTGGTGGTGGTCTGATTTCTAGCGGCCACGAGCAATTGAGCGCCAACGACAAACTTCTCATCTCATTAGAAAAACAGCTCAACATTGAAATGAAAGTTAAAAATGGAGCTGAAAATATGATACAATCCTTACAAAGTGGGCATTATAGTAAAGATAAAAAACTATTGGCAGAAGCTCAGCAAATGTTAACAGATTCAAAGGCGAAAATTGAATTTTTGCGACTGCGGATATTAAAAGTTAAACAGAATAAAGAGCATGCCCAAAAGCTTTCACAGCAAACGGCAATCGCAAATGCAAATGAAAATGGTACAGTTGCAGGTTGTGTATCGCCGCAACGTTTAGAAATTTCACTCGAGGAACGCATTGAAGAATTAAGACACCGTTTACGCATCGAGGCGGCTGTTGTTGATGGAGCTAAAAATGTAATACGTATTTTACAAAATAGAAAAGTGCCCGACAAGAAGGCATTACAGGAGGTAAGTAGGAAGGAATAACACATCTTGAAAACCTAAAATATTATATTCTGCTCTTGGTTTCTAAAAATCGAATTTAAATACAATATTTATAATACTTTTAAGATTTTATTGATATTTTTATTAGTTTTTTGTTTCCTGCGTTGCATGGATTTTTGTATTTTAAAATAATTTTTTCTTGCCAGCCGTTCATATCAGACATAAATTGTCGGTGAAACATTACAAAATTACCAAAAAAGAAATGTTTTCTATAAAAAGAAACTCAAACAAATCAAAAAAAAAATAGCTGATTAAGTAAAACTACGGTCAAATCTGTCAAAAAAATTGGCTAAAAACTTTATCCCTTTTTAAAACAAAACATTATTTGAATTTAGTTTGCTTCCCAAAACACATTTTTTTTTTAAACGACGTAGTAAAATAAACGAAATAAAGTTTAACTGATATTTTAAAAATATAAGAAATATGATTCCAAATTAATAGAGGAACGAACAAAAAGTTTTCATACCCAACAAAATCTTACATTGTTTTGCTTATTCCTTAGCATTTTACTTCCTTATTTTAACACGGCGATGACTTTGGAAGCAAGTACTTCCCAGTCTCTATTATAAATAAGTAGTTGAATAAGTTATTATTTTAATGACATTAAATATCATGTTGGTAGTTAAAGAAAATAATCTTGCTTTTAAATTTTTTTTCTAATTGTTTTTGTTTACAAAATCAAGGGGAAAATATCTTTTTTAATTCCAGGTAAGAAATAACCTATTTTCTTACAACTTCTGGCTTAAGTAATAATGCAGTAATGTAATATTCATTAACAGGAAGTTGTTTTGTAATCACTACCAAACACTAACAGGTGAAACATGTTCGCTTGTATTAAAAATTTCTTTTCTTTAAAAGTAATTAATTATCGCATCAAACCTGCAAGGTCATTCCGTTGTGTAGATGTTGTGGATTTATAAATGAATAACTTTTTAGTTTTTAAACTCAATTTTTAAATTTATTAAAAAAAAAACAAATTAAAGCCTATTATTAGACTTCTTAATATTTGTCTTAGTTTCATTAACAAATAAAATTTTTCGTGTCATTTAAAGCAAACACTTTTCCGTCATTTATACACTATTTTTAAAATGTCAAAAATAAAAATATATGCACAAACATATTTAGATAAATGTATGTCTATGCACATGTATACGTACATATTTATGTGCCCACAATCGTACCCGCTCACACACACGTACATATGTATCTGTTAATTAACCCAGTTAACAAATTTTCTGAACTTTGCCAAACTAAGCCGGTTTATAATTGATTTGGATGAAATTCGTATTAATTTTTGTCAGTAATATGCATGTTGCTTTTCTTTGAAAGGAAGCAGGGGGTTTCTGAGTACTGATGTATTAAAATATGCATTTACACATTTATAAAATTTTTGCACACGTATTATCATGCATTCTCAAAGATTGGGTGTGCTGTAAAAAAAATGATAGAATCTTTTACCCAACCACTTGACGCTATGGTTATGTAACCCCGGAAAGTGGCTGATAACTTGATCTATCGTTTCTTTGATGTTTAACACAACGTAACGTAGTTGGATTCTTATTTATTTTATTTATTACTTTTATTATTAATTTTGGATTTTAGCCGGTTTTAGCGTTTGATCGAATAATTTTCGGCGATTGTTAAAAATACATAAATTAGAGAAGAGTACAGATGTTGCTCAAAACTAGGATTCAGTAAGACAAAAATTAAATAAATACGTTGCAGGGATCTGGTAAAAGAATGCGCAAAGGTTATTAAGGAGTATAAAGAAAAACTACTAAAATTTTTTTCAAAATTAAAAAATATATATTTTTTTTAAATTTATATTTTAATAAAAATTTTTCAGTGTGCTTTGTTAAACTTCAAATTTTATTTATTTTTTTTAATAACGAGAGCTACATTATTGTGTCCTGATATTTTTTTGAACCGTACGTTATTTGGTGCCATAAGTTTCTGTCAAAGAAAAAGCTTCGATTACGATTATAACAAGAAAAACGTGGTAAAATTGGAAAGTAAGCAAACTTTGACAAGAGCAAATAATAATCAACTATGTAATAAGGACACCTGATGTAAATTTGGTTTGTGCTTTTTTTTTTGTTGGATCAGAAATGCTCATGGCTGCATCACAGAATTCAGACAAATTTGCTGGCTGGGTACAAAATCATACATACATAGATATACATATTATTTTGGGAGAAAAAGAAATATCCAACACTTGTTTTCACAACAAAGTTTACAATCCCATTGAAGTCAGTTGCGCGAGAGCTATGGTGTTGTTAGAAACGTTTTCAAAAAGTTCTATTTCCTTGATTTTCTTGTGATTTTGCTACACAAATGAGCTTTTGAAAAGTATCCGTTGTGACTAAAAAATTCACATGTTAAAAGAAATAAAAAAAACAAATTAAAATATGCTTGTGCATATACACATGTTTTTTATAAAAAAATTTTAAATAAATCTTATGATTTTTTTTAAATTGAATTAAAATGTTTGTTAGAAAATCAATTTTGAAAATTGCATAATGTTACACGTTTACTAAGACAATACATTACATTTAAAAGCACAAATCGAATTGCTACGTGTTTTTATAAAAGTTTGTATACGGGCGGATGTGCACTTTTTTGTATTTTTAATGCCAAACTAATTGTGCTTTAGTAAAAAATGGAATTTAACTAAAAATCTAATCAACGCCAGTTTTAATTAAAATTGAGTCTCTTCCTTTTTTTTTTTGATTGTTCCATATTGACGCTCCACCATGAATAAACACACACATACATACAGATACTTATAATTTTTAAACGATGTGGTAAATTTCTATTGATTTCGGATTGTTTCCCGATATTTAATTTTTTTTTTTTTTTTTAAGAAAAGTACTTAAGTACATTTCCCCGATGTCTAATTATTTTCTTAAAAAAAGTACTAAAGTACATACTGAAAGAAAATTTAAAAAAGCTCGACAAAAAAAGCTTAAAAATTTGAATTTTACGGAAAAAAAAGCAAAACCATTAAATGTTTCTAATTTTTTTAATCTAAAATTGATTTCTTTTCAAAATAAACTTCAAGACACACACCTGATCATTTTGATTTTTTAGTTCATTTTAAATTTGTCAGAAAATTTTACAAGAACTTTAATATCGGGTGTTTTTTTAGCTGCATAAAACTAGTAGATAATTTCCCTTCACATAGTGATAAGAGAGTATATATCAGTTTGCCGTTTCGTTTGTAGTTTCTACAATATTTATTTGTGGCCTTAAAGAGTATATATATTCTGGGAAGCCGTTTGTCTGTCTGTCTATTAAAATCAAGTTTTCATTTTAGTACCACACTAACAGAATTATTTCTAGATCGTTATTTAAAATCAGCAAGATCAGTTCACTACGGACCGAATCATAAGAAAAATCCTAAAATAAATTCGTTATATATCTTTAAACCACAAAACTTGGCACAAATATTTTTAAGGCCCCGAGCTAAATTAAGCAAGTGAATGCATAAATATAATAAAATTTTCAATACGAAAAATGTATCTTGAACAATTACAGTAATCGACTTCAAACCTGCTACTGAGGTGTTTAAGTATTGTGTGTGCATTTGAAAAAAATTAATTAATTGGATAGGAGTAAAGAGAATGGCAGCCCAATGCAGATGGACAATTTTATGAAATTTTTAATATTCGCTTTTAAACCTTTAGACCATTTTTCTGTAACAAAGTTATTATGTTTTGATGTTAACATTTTTAAAACCAATGATCTATATCGGTTCACTAGGGATACAAAAAAGAACCAATAATGAGAAGATTTTTCCCATTTTTTAAACCACTGATCTATATCAGTTCACTAGGGATACAAAAAAGAACCAGTTATGATAAGATTTTCCCACTTCTTGGAAATAAGGTTATAATCAAATTGTTGTTACGCGTGCTGTATTACAAGTTGCTGTTTAACTGCTTAATTTTTGCAAACATTACCAGCCAAAGTTTGCAAGCAAGTGCATTTTATTATTGTTAACTTTTATAAATCTTTTTGTAAGCATTAGCACAAACGAGCTGATTTTTGCAATTAAAAATTTAACATGCCAAAAGTTGCAAGAATTTTTTCAAATCTTAACCTTTTACTCTCTTTTAATGATCTCTCTATGCATTGTGTTCGAGTTAATGAACACTTTCTGGCAACAATTATTATAAATGTGTAACCTAATGTCAACACAGTGTGACATTCTTAGCTGCCAACCATAGTTATCGATAAAGATACTTATCAGGCAGCTAAAGAAACACCCTATACATACGCTTATATACATATATTAACATTTTATAAATATGTTTGCATGTATTAGATACAGTGCCTCACGGTCAAAGTGGTCCATGTTTGAGCAACTAATTAAGCCTACAAGAAGTCAAAAAATTTAAGAAAAAAGAAAGTAACAAAAACATAGAAAAAAACATGTTTTACAATCACGAATTTTATTATTGAAATTATCCAAAATCGTACTTGAAAATTTTAGGTACACTCCGTTCTTAGGGCTTTCTTAAACAAAAAAAAAAAAAAACAAAGCAAAACAAAAAACTTGTAATTTTGGTTTTTGTTAACTCAACTTCTAGTTATTTTTAGGTCCGCGTATAACACTTTAAATTGTTTTTTTGGAGTTTTTTTTATAAATTTTCGCGAGGGACCCATCTCAATAATAATAATAAAACCTTAGCAAATGGTATTAACCGGTGCTTCACACAATTGAAACGTGTTAAATTAGACAAGAATTATAAAAAATATATCTAAAATAGTTCGTTGTTTATCGTTACTTTGTATTGTGACATGATTTTTGTTTCGTTTTACATAATACATAAATTTTTGCAAGATATGACATTGAATACTTTTAGTTCTAGTTTGTTAATAAAATAGCATAAACCAACTAATGTTCTAAGTTTTAACATTGAAATTGGTTTCCTAAACTTTTTGCCCACAGATGGACCATTTTCACCGTGAATCACTGTATCTATGTTCGCGTGCATTGATGTGCGTAGCAAGTGTAATGTAGGTCATATAAAAATATTAATTAATTTATCTGCACAATACTCTTCTATTTGTACATATTTATACACATACATACATATTATGTATGTATGTGTTGTTCTAAAATTATAAATTTTGAATTTTCATTTAATATTCTTTTTTGGTAAACAGTTAAAAAAACTTGTGTTATTACAATATTAATTTTTATTTTTATTTTTTTAATTTACAAAACAATATTCGAATTCACATCCTGTGTTGAATAATTCTTGTAGCATTGTGTACTTTAAAGGTTAAAATGCATATTTTTTGTTTTTAAAAATATTTTTTTAACATTGGTTAACGATTCCACAGAGGCTGAGAATGGGCCAAATATATATTATTCGATCGAGTGTTGGCTTATATACATATGAACATTTGAATATATGCATGTATGTATACATGTGCATACATACATTTGATTAAAAAAGAAAGAAAAAAAGAAAACAACTTCAAACAAGTTTGAATAAATTAGGATATAAAATAAACAAGAAACATCTGAAATAAACACTAATGCCTGCTCCAGTAATAATATGTTAGTATGTACATATATCATCATGTGAATTCTTTTTTGGGGCACGGCACAACAAAGGAATTTAAAGAAAAACGATTCAGAATATTTTTTTCAATACATATTTTGACCTGAGAAGTTGAGTCAGAAAAAAAATTATATTGTATTCAACATAAAACTTAAAAATACATAAAACTATTTAAATATTGTACAAAATCAATTAAGGCGAATTTATGCAGGTGAGCTCGATTTTACAAAAACAAAAGCGGTATGCTGGGACTGTCAAAATAAAGGCGAATTAACAATAGAAAAAATTAAACAAATATAACTAAATTATTATTTGTGATTGAAAAAATGAGAAAAAATTTAATATTTTGTGTGTGATTAATTGTGCAAAAGAATTTTAATCAAAAATTATACAATCAAAAAGAAAACTTGAAAATTTCGTTTAAAATTAAAGCGCCACAGAGTAAATAGACACACGCACACACACAAATAACATTATTCTTTTGTTGTTGTTTAAATTTTAAACATTTTTTTATGAACACAATTTCGTTTGGTACCGCACAGAAAAACGTTTTCAGATATGATTTTATTTAAATTTTTTAATATTTTACTCAAAACAATTAAAGTCCATATTGGATTTTTTGAAAAGTGGTAATAATTTTTTCACGTACTTTTTTCGCTTTTTATTTTTACCGAAAAATAAGTCAAAAATTAATGATTTAAAAGAAAATAAAATAATAAAAGCTAACGCGCTTATAACAATTATAAGTTGTTGGAGCGAGGCTGAGTTTTGCCTGGAAAAGTGTGTATAAATTTTTTTGACTCTCCTTATATACACGCAAGATTCCTTAAAATAACTTTAAAGGGCGATACGGTCTAATGTATACACGTATATGCATACCCATCTATGCATACTTACCTTACCTTAATATAAAAAAGCCTTAATTCGTATTTTTTTACAAACTCAGATTTTCGTTTATTTTGATAAATGTTTGGCTCATAATTCACAATTAGCCAAAAAAATACGAGTTAGGGCCTTTCTATATCAATGTAACAATATGAACATAATATACCAAAATTAATAAACAATGCATAGGAAAACCCGCCGACCACTATAGTTTTGTATGTGTGTTCTTTGTTTTTTTTTTTAATTCAAATAAAATAATAATAGATTTTTTTAAGTGCTTTAGAAAAACCATAAAGGTGAACAAAATATTTAGTTTTTTTTTGTGTGGGAAGTATATAATGTTCTTAAAGTTAGAAAAAAATTATTTATATTAAAATTTCAATCAAAATAATACATACATAGATATGTATATAAGCATACGTTTATGTTTTTATGTACAATGTAAGTACATAAAATAAAAAATAAACAGTGATGCATAAAAGGTGAATTAACAACAACAAGTGTATAATTAACAATAAAAACAAAGTTTAACTAAATGAAAAATGAGCAATCGTGAGCCGGCTTTACAATCGTCTAATGACGATAAGGGATCAGAAGCAGGAGCTGGTTCTATGACCACGCAAGAGTTTCGACAAAATCATTCAAAGCAACGAGCCCCAATGCCGCATGAACTTACAGCGGAATGGACGGTTAGTGCTCAGCTTAAATTTGCCAGAGCTGGAAAAACAGTTAAAAAAGAGTTTAGTACAAATGACCCTGTAAATCCTGTACGTGTACTGTATAAATGGTCTAAAATGGATGACGATGCTGCAGAAGCTAGAACGCAATATGAAGACGACAAGATTTCGGACTCGTTTACAAAAACATCTCAAGAACCCACAAAGGTGAGATTTCGGCATATCTTTTTTATTAATTTCCTGGTATGCTTCAATGTTTTTTTTTCTTGTAGAAAACAACTCAAGCTGATTTTCCAAGAGGAGAAAGTTTTCGCTCTACAACATCATCAGCGACTTGTGGCGATATTGGTGGAGCTGATTCCGCATTTAGCAGTTCCAACAATTCAAACAAACTTCAGCACGAGTCGTTGAGCACAAATACGAAGGAAACAGTAACAAACTTTTTCGGCACTAGATGTCGCAGTACGTGTAACATTATTGTAACTGCTGTGGCAGATTTTTTATCTCCATCCGATATGCAAGCATATAATTATGAGCCGTTTGAAAATCCGGTTAACGATTCCAAGCCTTTTGTATTCAATACTACTGCTAGTTACACTGTGCAGCCCGAAGAGGTATATTTAAATCTTTTAAATCTTAATAAAATGCAACGCTTAAAAACGAAAACATTTGTATTTAAATAATTTAAAAATTTTGATTTTTTTCCCAACAATTGTTTGTGGTTTTAAGTGTTGCGTTTTACGAAATAATAAATTTAATATGCATATCGTTAGCTTAATATAGAAAGTCTAGATTTTTTTTGGATAGTTGTGATTTATGAGCAGACAATTTATCGAAATAAACGAAAATCTAGGCTTAAAAAATACGAGTTAGGGCCTTTCTATGTTAAGGTGACGATATGTAGTTATGTATGTGCGACAGAATTAATTTTTTCCTGGCTATCGACTATAATGATTATCGCCAGCGAAAATGAGTTTCTAGAGCTAACCTCTCGCTCAGTTTGTGGAAGCAAATTTTTCGATCTCAAATGTTCATTAACGACATCACTTAGCGATCGTTTTCGATATTTGATTCTTATATAATTGGCGATACTTCAAGAATGAAAGTTTTTTTCTCATTACATTTTGTTCGAGAAAGGTCAGATTAAAAAACAGTTTTTGTTTTTGCAATTTAGACCATAAATGATTTCAAATGCGCACATTTTTATTTGTGTAATAAGATGTATTTTTTAAAGCATTTTAATGCTGATTGTATATTTGTATACATACTAATGAATGTTGTAATTAAAAACAGTTTCTCAACCAGTCTTCTTCAGAAAGATGTAAACATTTTACTTCACGTGACGCTTTTTGCCAGACAAGTGATACAGAAATCAAGTGTTATGGTCAATACGAACAAAAACGAAACCCTTTAGAAAGACGAAATTCACGAAGATTCCATGATCATAAAAGAGGCACTGACGATGATTTGCTAAAACGTGCTGCAGAATACGAAGGTCGTGCCAGTGAAGATAATTCTTATATGGTGAAACTTAAAATAACTGTAAAATTTTGAGAAAATATTAACGAAAAATATTTTTTTTATTTAGCCTTCTCAAACAACTTCGCTTATTCAAACATCCAAATCATCTTTAGTGCAAAGAGTTCCATTACAGATTGGTGCTGAAACACAAGGTAACACGAATAGCAGTTGCTTTCCAACATCGGATAAGCCCAGTCATTCGGAGGCGCAAAAAAAACCACGCACTGTTCATATAGATGTGTATTGTACTGGCTCCGAAGATGATGATCAAGCTGATGGTGAAACTAGTTCGGATTCAAGTGATGACAAAAGACTGGATCAAGATTCAAATTCAACATTTCAAACTGTTTTAGAAAATGAAAAAATGCGCTTAAGACATCAGCGTATTACGGGAAGTTCTCTTCCCAGACGTTTGGCAGATAATACTGTTACAATGTCGCCAAATCAGGCTTCTTCTAAATGTTCAAAGGATGTAAATATAGGACATGCAATAACAAAGTCAAGCACCGCTGAAGAAATACATGAGTCAAAACAATTACTTTTTCGTAAGCATGTAGGCGATCAAAGGGCGGTTAAGTTACAGAACTTACGTCAAAAATATCTACGTCAATCGTCAGATGACACCTTAAGTCTGGGTTATCCAAACTCATCACGCTCTACCATTCGTGACAATACATGCAGCAGTATATCTAGTGTTTTAGCTGGACAAGATAAAACTGATGATGCCTTTGATCCTTCATATTCTCTAGCCAAATCTGATAGCTTTGAATATGAAAATGCTGTAGATCGTTTAAGAATACGACAAATGGAGCGTTTATGGTCACATGGTCATTCAAATGAAGCTGAATCAAAAATGCAGAGCCAAACTGGAAATAGTCAATTACAAAGCATTTCTGAGGTAGCACTTTTTCAAAAACAAGCTCCAACTCTATCAGAAAATAGTCAGCTGAACTCCGAGAATGTTTGGAGCCCATCATCGCCTTCTACAACAGATGACACAGCCAACTATAAATTTCAGCAAACTTCGCATTTTTCCAGAAGCAAACCTGGGTTTCTGCAGTTTTTTGGGCCACATTTAGAAAATTCGCATGGCGAAAAAGTTTCATTGTCACAGCAGCAGCAAATTACTACTGAAACACCGAAAAAGGAATCGTCACCGGTTTTTCCTAACAATGAGTTTAGTTTGAAACGCTGGAAAAGCGAGACGCGAGACAACTTATCGGTTTCTGCTACACCTGTACCACAACTTCTTCTGGTTCAACAATCTCCTCCACCTTCGTGTGACATAAATTTTCAACGAAGTGAAAGTGAAACGCCTCTTACGTCAACTGGTGCCATACCCACGGTGACAATTACACCCTCCAAACGTTTTGATATGTACAATAAATCTAGTCCTGCCCTTAATGAGTCATTAACACTGACACCACCATTGGGATATTCCTTGGAATATCTCGATAAGGCTAAATTGTTTGGTAAAGTCATAAGTGCTCGTAAGCCAGGGCACCATGTTGGCCCTACCAAAAATCCAAATTGTTCCTGTGAAAGTTGTCAAAGATGGTTGGCAGAACGTTTCCAAATACGGCAACGCCTTTTCTCATTAGGTGAAATGCCCGTTCTGAAGAGGCCTGCATAAATTTGCACCTTCTTGCAAAGTATTTATATCATATGATGCATTTACCACTGCCTACATATTAAAAGAATTATTTTATGTAAAGATTTTCTTTTTTTTAGAGAATTTGTAATATAAACATTAATAAAAATTTAGAATTCTAAATACAAACTTTAATGCTTGTTGTATATATTTAAAAACAGGCAATATTAAACTCTAAAGTAATGTATGTAGGTATTTTAACATTAAATGGAACCAAGAGTAGGCAAATTTCTTATGCAGTTTAATTTTCTACTATAATTTTTATTTCATCAACATAAGGCCCATGTGCGTTTATCGGAATCTTCCCGGAAGTTGGACCTTTTGCGTCATTCTTTAGATTTAAGGCGTCTAGAACTACCAGCTGACTCTTCAGCAGCTCAACAACTGAAGTGTGAATTGCAGTCGGTGCAACAAGCATCCTCCCCTGTTCCATTTAATTACACGTCTTTACAACCGTTCCATGGAGGTTTATTAGGCGGTAAACCGTATCAGCAGGTATCTACTTTAGGTCGTTGTGCTAGTGTTACTGGCAAACTAGAAGTTCGACTAATGGGATGCCAAGGTCTTTTGGAAGATGTTCCCGGCAGATCACGTCGTGATAAAGACAACAATTCTAGCCCAGGAGACTTGCGAAGCTTTGTTAAGGGAGTTACATCGCGCAGTAGTTCCAAAAGCTATTCGGTCAAAGATGAAACATCTTCAGAAATCATGGCTGTCATAAAGCTGGACAACATGACTGCCGCTCAAACATCATGGAAACCATGTTCGCAGCAAGCATGGGACCAAAGATTCTCAATTGATCTAGATCGTTCGCGTGAGCTCGAAATCGGAGTGTACTGGCGTGATTGGCGATCATTGTGCGCCGTAAAAGTTCTACGCTTGGAAGAGTTTATTGACGACGTCCGACATGGTATGGCATTGCAGTTGGAACCGCAAGGTTTGCTATTTGCTGAGATAAAGTTCTTAAATCCTATGATTTCACAAAAGCCAAAATTGCGACGTCAACGCATGATATTTAACAAACAACAAGTGAAAAATATTCCACGTGCGAAGCAAATGAATATTAATGTTGCAACGTGGGGTCGTTTGCTCAAACGAAATGCTCCCTCTAGCTCTAATCTAACCGGTGGAAAGATATCCACATCAACAAGAGACAGCGAATCGCCTATATCGCGAACCCCATCATCTGGCACTATTAACCAAGAACCAGAACCCTACTCTCCTGGAGTTTTAGCGCAAAATATGCAGTGTGATCCTGAAACATCAATTACCGAACACGTTGAAACGCCAGGTGAATGTCCAGACCCTGCCGTTTCTGGCCTAAGTGGAAAACGTCCGCTATCCATGCACGGTATTGCTGCTTTACCTCCAGAAATTCTATCGACACCACAACCCCAGAAACATCCAAATGCAACAGCTGCTAACAATAATCTTCACTTGAATATAGTAGGAAAACATTCTCAGCCCAATCCAATACCAAAACCACCAACAAGTGGCTCCAAACAAAGTACGCCAACTGACATTCTACCACCACAAATACCTACTACTTTGCCACCCAAGTTGGATCAAGAGGTAAGTCTTTTCTAAATTTTAATTTTTAAAACGTTCTTTACAACGCATGTGCTTTTAACACACATTAATACATACATACATATACATATTTGTATGTATATGTTTGCCTCAGCACTTTCTCTATTCATTCGCGTCCACTATAAAAACATATTATTCGGGGTTCTATTCGGAAACCAATAATTGTCAGAATTTAATTTAAAATGGACCAATAAATACGTCTGTGTAACGAATTTTCAAATTATGGGTTTGGAATTGACGAAACAAATCGCGGCTTTGGCTTGAATCGAATTCTCAAAAGAACTTCTATATTAAAAGCAGTGAAAACTCGATCGATCAAGTAAAATTTCTTTTTTTTTAAATTGAACACCGCCATTGTTCCAATTTAGAAATAAGACTTAAATACATAATTTCACGACAATGATGTATATTTTAGTCGTTTTTAAATCCGATTCCGACAGCTATTGGATTATCATCAGCATACATAATTATTTAAATGCTTATGTATGTATATACATATGTACCTATATACACACATACCCCATTTCATAATTACATTTATATCCGCAAAATAAGATGATTATAGTTTTAGACAGATCTGCTTAACTTTTTTATTTTTTTAACATAATAAAAATTAATTATTAAGTGTTTGGTCAGATTTTTAAATTAAATTTTAAAGAAAGGTACAAGTCTTTGAATGTACATTTGTACATATTTTACTTAAGAAGCAAATTAATTAAATATTTTGGAATTTGTGTTAAACATTGCCGTAAATAAAAAGTTAGAAAAAAAAAATAAAGTTAAAAAAACTGGGTTTCAAAGTGGATATTTATGTACAATAGTTAAATCAGAGTAGTACTTACAAAGTGATACCGTAAATATAAAGCAGAACAGTTTTTTGAGTTTTGCACATTAATAATTTTGTAAATAAACGGTGTCTCAGAAAGAATGCACTTTTTCATTTCAAATAATGCACTTATTTTTTGAAATAGTTTTAATTTTTTTTTAAATTTAAAGAAGTCATTTTCCTAGTAAGTATAAAATAAAGGTACTATGAAATAACATCTTAATAAATAAACTCCCATAAACAGTGAAATAACTCCCCATTTAAATATTTAAAATGCTAAAATTCGAATTTCGTATTCCTTAATTAGATTTTAATAGAGTTATAATAATTCCCAAACAAACAGTGCGGCAGACGAGGGTGAAATGAAACTTAGTTAAGATGTGTAGAAGAACGGTATGACAACTTCTATTTTGCCAAAATATTTAAATTTGAAAACACAAGAGCGTCAATTCCAGTGCCCGGCCAAAGGCTATAATAGCCAAGCCGGCTTAAAATAGGAAACAAAAATCTAAAACTAAAGATCAATTAAATCGCGTTATATATGTCCAAACCTATCCAAAGAGTAGTAAAAGCCTTGAGCCACATTTCTTATGGTTTAAAAACTCAATAAATATTTTTTTCAGTTCTTTAATTAAGCTTTTTATCTCAATGTTAACATTTTTTTAAATGTAAGATACACCTTTCGGATTTGAGGCGACGATATGCGAAAACTGCCTAATTTTGAAGTTGCCATTTTTACAAAAAATTAAACTAAATTTAAAAAATGCATTTCTACTGAGACGCCTTTTAAATGTATATGACTATTTATTGACACTAACTTCTTGCTGACTTTGATATGCTTCCTCTACCCACGTCTAAATTGGTTAGCAATAAACAATGTTTGTTTTAAGACAGGCGAACTTTATATTGGCAGCATTGTTTTACGTTTTTTGGTTTGGCAATTTACGAAGCAAAGTTTAAAAAATTTTTAAATTCGGGCCTGGATGTAACTGCATTGCTGCAATTGCATATAATGCGCATTAAGTTAAAAAGAATGCATCAGTCAAAAGTTTAAAAATAAAACCCTTAAGCATACTATGCGCAAATGAATACAAAACACACAAATAATAAAAATGGATGAAACAAGGAATAAGGGGCTACAACATTTTTTTTTTATTTCTATGTATTCACTTACTTTGCTTTTTAAACAGTTTTTAGTCTCAAGTAATTTCAAAAATCAAATTTATTATTAATTATTCCATTTTCATCGAGTTTGTTTCGTGATCTGTCACTAAATTCCCATCCAAAGACTTCCTAGTTAAAGCATCTTCATTGATTCTTACAACATGACCTAGCAAACTTAAACGTTAAGTTTTGATACGCGTAACTATGACAATGTTGGAAATCAGCTTATACAGCTCGTGGTTAATACGATACTGGTATTTTCCATCAACGCAGATTGGTTAATTAATATTTCAAAGAAATTTTCTCCCAAACACTTTAAGCTCTACCTTGTCTGCTTTTGCAATTACCCATGCTGCAGAGCCACATGTAAGCACGGATAATATCAGTGTCTTGCAGAAAGTGATTTTTGTTTGTCGGAAGGTGGCTTTGCTTTTAAATAACCTTCTTAGCGCAAAGTAGCATTTACTACCAATTATTGTTCTTCTTTTGATCTTAAAACTGATGTTTGTTTGAAAATAAAATCACTGACTATTTTAAAGTTATAGTTTTTTAGTTCTGGTGGCAATTTTATATTTTTAAATACGATTATTTCAAAAAGTTATAAGCGGTGCAAAGGAAGGGTGGCACTGTTAAAATTATCGATTGTGTGGATTTGTTAGTCATGATGTTGCGGTGGCCGAGTGAACATCGCGCGTTCGCTGGGCAGACATTTTTTAAGAGTTATGATTCTTACGTAATTGCTCGTCGGCAATTTTGTTCAAAGTTTGGTATTCGGCGAATACGTGATGTATCGAGAGATTCCGCGCAACTGCTTCGGCTATGAATATCCCACGACCAGAGCCCAGTCGATCTTCAATGACCCCCTAAAGCATTGAACTGGTTGAAAGCAGTTTACGTGAAAATCCGCGACTTTCAATGCGGAAAAGAGCAGCCTCATTGGGACTTCCAAGCGCGATTATTCATGATATTTAGAAAAAGTTATCTGAAGTTCCATCCTTTTAAAGTTCAAACCGTTCAAGAAGTAAACGAAAGTGTTTTTGAATTTACGCAAAAATTTTTGGGAAACAATGTTGGAGCGTTTTCGCTCTGTAAATCCCATTTTTTTTGAGCGACGAGGCTCATTTTCACTAAAACGGCCACAAGCAAAACTGCCGTTACTGGTCTCCAAGAACTCGCAACTCTAGATTGAATCATCAAAAACCATAGCATTGTCCCAGGATAACTGTTAAGTGTGCCTTATCCACGCATGAGATAATTGGACCATTTATTTCGAAAATTCTTGAGACCAAGCGACGAATATCAATGGTGAAAATTATCGACACATGATTACGGAATTCTTTTTGCCAAACCTGCGAGCTCATTCATCGTACTCTTTACACACGAGGTTTCTACAGGATGGGGCGACTGTACACACAGCCAGAGCTTCGATGAATTTGCTTCGGGAAAATTTCCCCCAAAAACTGATCAGTCCTGATCTAACTCCAATAGATTTTTTATGGGTCTACCACAGTTAGAGGATTTATAATGACAATCCCCAATTTTTTGTGATAAATCATCTCAATCGAATCAAGTTTACTGCAGCGCAGAATACAAGGCTTTGTTTTGAACAGTGTGTTCAACTCGACGGAAGACATCTGGATGACATACTCTTTTGAAATTAAAATCCATTCTATCGTTCAATGCTCTTAATTTATAAATTTGAAAATATAAATTTGCCACCAGACACCCTGTATATGTTAGCCACGGCTGGCTCAGACGTAGTCTAATCTAAAGGTCCGATTTTCAATGAATTTTCAACATTTGTGTCTGTTTTTCGGCAGTTGTTCAATTGCTGATGGAAAAAGTTAACCAAAAAATCTTTTCAAAAAATCTTTCATAAAGTCGATAAACACATATCCAATTCCTGTGCACGATGGTGGAGACTGATTTGGGACTTCTTCTGTACGCACTTTACGACGCCTCGACACGTATTTCGAACAGAGCCATGGTTTTCAAAATAAATTTGCACAATTTGGAAGCGTTGTTCAGGCGTCAGCGTTGATAAATAATACACTAGGTGACCTCGCTAGCAAAGCTGATTATTTTTTGCTCCTTGTTATTTGTTCGTTCAATATGTCACATGCAAAGAGTTGTCATCTCTGATATTGTGACATTATGAACGTTTTTCACAATGCATTGTTGTAGTTGTATCTTTGTATTTTTTTCACCATGCGCGTCAGTCTATCCATCTTAAATTGTCAAACCAAATTAAACGTAAATCACTTGACAGCTAGCCGCCAGCCAAAAAAGTGTTGCCATTTGTTTGTTCATAAAACACCACTTACATATAAATGTACTTATGTTTATATAACAGCTTATTATTTACATATGTACATATATTGCTTTATTATTTATTTTCTTTACTTTCTTTATCCTGTATACAAACTTACATACATATGTACATATATACATTAGGGTAACACCTTTTAAAATATTTTGCAAATACATAAAAAAATTGGTATAATTTATTCGAATTGGCCATTAAAAATTATAAAAAAAATGTTTTTTACTTTTTGCAAATTATTTCAATACTGCTGTACACGCTCTTGAAAAAGAACCACTTTGCTCCTGGATTAGTTCTTAGCATCGAAAAAGTCCTAATTTTTAAAGTTTATTTTTAATTTTTTTTTTAAATAAGAAGCAAGAAAGAGAATCTTTGTTGAAAAAATACACAGAAACACACATTGGCATAAAGTTTTTTTAATTTAAATTTAATTTGAAATAAATTGTTAAAGGGCACCTTTGATTTTGAGTTATTATTGTTAGTATTGTCTAGCTAATTAGGCCTTATTGACTTGCGGCATTTTTTAAATAAAAACAAAATGATTTGGCGCATAAAGTTGTCATTTTTATATAGGATAGAACCCGTTATTTAACTTTTTTTAATAGAAAAAACTTTGTCCACAAAAATTTTGATGAGGCCCTAATTTTTATATGTACATATGTATGCATGTGGCCATACATACATACATGAATAAATATACTATTTGAAAATTTTTGACGGTTTACAAATATTAACGTTACCACAGTTACAAAGTGTCCTGAGTGAATTTGACTTTTTAAATCAATTGGATTCGCAACCTAACACTTTACAGCGTCCCCAAGAACGCCAACAACAACAGCTGCTTCATCAAACACACATTTTACATAAACCTCCGCAAAAATTGTTGTCACAAACCTGCATTGCTCCAACTAAACCTCAGGTAGTGCAATGTCAGAATGTTCTTCCAAAGTTACCCCAATTGCCCCTTTTGGCATATAACCAGCCATCGCCATCAGTCTCAGCATCTGAATCATGTGTTTCGCAAACTTCAGAACATTATTCAATATCATCACCATCAATTGCTTCATATTCTCCAGCTGTTGCTACCACACAAATAAATCAATTAACAACAAATAATATTGCTAACAAAAATAATAAAAACCACAGCAAACGTAGTAATGACAGTAATTGTCATTTTGTAAATAAAACTGCTTTTCAAAACAAAGCTAACCTAAATATCCAACAGACACAACAGCAACAGTCACCACCTTCAATAACGGCAACTAGTCCTTATGTTATGAGTGATAACTATCATCGGCCTTTGCTAACGATGCCACCTGTTGTTTTAATAGGTGGTGGCTATGGTCAGGAAATGAATAGTCCCATAATTGAAATGCCCCCCTCTCCGGCACCCGTTGTTGAATATCCAGAAGATGAGGATAATGGAGTGTGTCATCAATATAAACTAGGCGTTGGAGACGGTTTCCATGTAGAGGTTCGAAGTTACTATTTTTTTCTTGTTCCTTTCTTTTCTTGTTTTTACTAACCCTTAGACTTAAAATACATAAATGTTGTGCAACAAAAGAAAAATTCAAGGTCAAGTTTTAAACAGTGTAGTAAAAACATTTCTGAACATGCATAACTAACACTTATCTAAAAGCTAATTGATTACAAATACAAACTTAATTTAACATTCTTTATCTAAAAAATATAAAACAAATTGCATAACATTTTAATTAAGTCAGTGCTTAATGAATGACCTAATGTCAGGGACCACAAATAATCATTTTTAATTTTTTTTTTATTAAACCTAATAATATAATAAAGGACAATCGCAGCGCGTTCAGAAACAACCGCAAAAGTATTCTCTTTTAAACATAGTTTTTAAAATATGTACATATGTATGCCCCCAAGAAATTGACGAATGAAGTGTTAACGTTCATTTGGAAGGACAAAACCATAATCTTCATTTTGTTTTAAAAACAAAACTATTTTAAGAAAAGATAATTTAAATCTTTTAAAGCTTTATTCAAAAATAGATGATGCCCATGACGCCCATACTTTCAAATTAAAAAATTTTGATTAAAATTCTAATTTAAATAAAATTTAACGGTGTTTTAAAAGCAATCTATTATTCCTAAAATGTTTAAATACAAGAACAGTGCGATAAAATAACATTTTCAATTCACAAGTAAATTCATCAGGCGACTATTTTAATAGCCGGTTGAACTTTACCAGGCGCGGATTTCGGGAACAAAGGAATCCCCCCAAAACGTTTAAAACACGATTAAAAAATATGAAAAAAATGCAAAAAATGCAACACAAACGCCTTGCTATTCATGGCGGTCAGTAAGGCTACGGCTGAAATGTAATGTTCCGCCCTTTGCCGTATTAAAACATGGCTGAGATCAACCATGACAGAAGAAAGACAGGCTTAACGGCTTAGCAATGTTGAATATACATACATAGTAAAATTTAAATTGACGCAAATGTCGTGCTTAACAAACTTGCTTCAACAGGAAAACATAAATTATTAATTTTAAAAATATGTTTTTTTTCCTTTTTGTTTTTGTAATTATAATTACTTTAAATATTAAACTTTTTTGTTAAATTTTCGGTTTTAATAAACCGCTAAAAAAAGGCCAGTTTTTAAATTGTGTGCTTCATTTAGAATTTCCCTTCAAAAGCTTGAGCTGGATCCGCGCTTGACTTAGCAGAGAATTTGTAAATTGATCAAAAGTAAAGAAGCCTTTTTAAGAGCTTATTTGACAATTATGCCATAGACATCTGTCAAATAAGCGCTTAATAATCATACATTAATTTAACATGTGTACATAAAAATAAACTTACAAACATAACGTCGCCTCAAAGCTAGCTATTAACCCTCCAAAAAAATTTTTTTGGAAAATTGAAAATTAAAATTTTGGAAACTAATATTAAGAATGTTCTAAAGAAAAAGGGGTCGAATAAGTTGGGCCTGAAATTCTACATCGACTGTTTAAATTTTTTTTTTTGATACTTATACGTCACGTTTTGGGAAATTTTTTCTTAATTTATGCTGCATACGATAAAATAAAATTAAAAAAACTATAATTTTTTACTTTATATATGTATATAAAGGACTGACTGATTAACCATCGCACAAGCCAAACGCGTAGAGCTAGGGGATTGGAATTTGGGATCTACTAAAACGAAATTTCGGAAAATTCGGACCCTGCCTAATAAAAGGGAAACTCTTATCACATTAAAAATATTACTTTATACATTTTTTAATGATTACGAAGAAGCTTTCACATCGAAGAGTGCTTTATAAGTTGTAGACTTCTTGATATATACATACGACTTCTTGATAAATACATTGATAAATTAATAAATTTGCACTTTATAATTTAGAGTTAATTAGAAATTAGCTGGTTAACTATAGGCCACCTTCACCTTGAACATGACGTATTTTTATAAACAATTTTTAATCTTTTTTTGAAGAATAATATGTAGTTAATTTTCACGACACTAACCGAGTGAAATCTATTTTCGCAACCCGCTACAGTTTCTCGTCAGCACTATTTGTTTAATACTAAGCGTAAGTATTAAATACATATATCAAAGTTAATTGAAATATAAATAAATTTGTATTGATTTATATTTTTAAAAAAGGATAATTTCGTTTTAACTCAAAAATAAAAGTTTTTAAAGGTGTAAATGTGCATACATATACACAAAAATTACTGTTAGAATTTCAATTACAAAAAATTTCTACCAACTTTTAGTGCCGATTAAATAGTGGTAACGAAAAACTGTACCGAATTTCGAAAACTCATTTCACTCGGCTTACACCCATTACAATTAAAACTACCCATATGCATGTCAATCTTAATAAACTTAATCATTTAAGATAAAAAATAATAATTAAACAATTTGGTTTAATTTAAATTTAATGCATACTAATTACTAACAAAAGCATGTTAATGTCACTTTTGAAATTTTGGTAAAAAATCATACATCAATTACCTTTTTTGTTGCATATAAAGATTTGGAACTTTCGAAAATACTAACATACGTTTGTTTAACGTTTTAACCATTAGGTTATACCACAATTTAGCAACGTTTCAATAAGTAACAATAATTTGCATCAACAACAACATTATTTACAACAGTCACAACAATTGTCTCCAATAATACAAGAACCCACAACACCTGTTATTTATGGGGGAAATGTCGTATCAGCCAGTGAGACTTTGATACCGCAATTTCCGCAGCCAGCTCAGCGCCAGAACTACCAGCAGCAACCCCAATCAGCTGTGGCTTATCTTCAACAGCAACAGCAACCTATATATCAAAATCAATTTGAGCTGCAAAATGCAGCAGCAGCAGCAGCAAGTCAGCAAAATGTTCGTCGCAATGTTGCAAGAGGCTTACAATATCGCGATTCGGCTTATGAATCAAGGCGTCAGTCGCAAAGTCTTCCCGCCTCTCCGGGTATTCTTTCAATGGAAAACTTTCGTATGCTAAGCGTATTGGGTCGTGGACATTTTGGTAAAGTGATATTGTGCCAACTCCGCTCAAATAACCAATACTATGCAATAAAAGCTCTAAAAAAGGGTGACATTATAGCTAGAGATGAAGTTGAATCGTTGTTAAGTGAAAAGCGTATTTTTGAGGTGGCCAATGCAATGCGCCATCCATTCTTGGTTAATCTTTTTGCCTGTTTTCAAACTGAGGTAAGTTAACGTATATATATTCATACAAACATACATATGTATGTATGTGCAAATTTATTGATTTATTAATAAACTTTATTAGCAACACGTATGCTTTGTAATGGAATATGCTGCTGGTGGCGATTTAATGATGCACATACACACAGATGTTTTTGCCGAACCACGTGCTGTCTTCTATGCTGCATGCGTTGTTCTCGGTTTACAGTATTTGCATGAAAACAAGATTATTTATCGTGATTTAAAATTGGATAATTTATTGTTGGACACAGATGGTAATTTCATATATTTAACTTAAATAATTTTTAATTTGCCAAAATCAAAATTTTATTGGTAGCCAAAATGAGGTGGTAGAATTAGCTTTTTTCTAATCGTCTAACTACATATTTTCTAAATTTTTGAACTGTTTTAGATCACTATTACTAGCTACTTCAAATTATATACAATTGGGCAATTGACAAGGTTTTTCATCATGTCTTATTTTCAAATAATTAAATATGAAACAGTTTAAAAACATACAGAGTCTCCCTGCCCATTAGCATTAGGATTGCCTTACATATGTATGATTCTTAATATTATATCAATTTGACAAACAACTGTTTGGACAGATAATCATTGCAGACGTTATTGATTTTGGTGTAAAGAATGAAATGCTTTTTAAAGTTTAAGCCTCGCTGGGTATTTTTTCATACCACTCCCAACAGTTTGCAGTCTTCGCCAAATTGTGTCTAGTGATTTTATTTTATCCAAAAGGGTGAACTAGCCCAAATATAAAAAAATATAAATTAGTGCCTACTGCTCTTGAAATGTACTTAAAAAAACTCCAAGAGATATTGATGAATGTCTTAACTAGCAACCTTAATGAACATATGGAAAAACGGCTGACAATGCTTCTTCGACATAACGCTAGACTACATAAAACATGTATTTTTTTCCACAGATGTGAAAAGCTTTTATCTGGGAAAAGAATGGCAAAGAGGTTAATTACCCTAGCTTAAAATTAAGCTGAGGAAATGCACCAACCAGTTCAGGAATTTCCCTTTTGAATCAGAAATTTTTTTCGGAAGCCCTTTTGGCTGGAATTGAATAAAATAATAACTCCCCAGCATCACTTAAGGCACACTTAGAAGGTTCAGATAGAACTCCTTAGACAATGCCCTTTCTATGGCGTTTAGCCAATGGCAATACCGGCTTTGGGTAATTTAATAGAATCTTAAACAAGAAATGAGAAAGGAAAATCAAATCTTTCAGTTACTCCTGATGCATACTCCCGGACGTGAGTGAGTTACCGCCACTTGGCAACCCTGTTAAAATGCGATTCCGACTGCTAGTCATAAAGGCTATTGATAATTTAAATGTTAAAAAAGCTTCTGTTGTGCGATTCAATAACTTTTAACGATCCGACGATTGTAATATTTATCGAAAGAAATCTCGTCGTTTGCAGTTACGGTTAAGTCATTCACTAAGAACTTTTTTAACGATAGTAGACAAGTTGATTTTTGTTTGTATTTTATTTTAAAAAAATTGATTGTGAAATAAATTTTAAAAAAGCGAAAATAATATATATTATCCAAATGACCTTTTGTTGATAAAATTAGCAACACAAAAATTATTGTCTTTAAATTAACAAGTATGTATAACGATTTTAAACATTGTTAAAAAGTTTTTCTGTTTATTTAACAGTAATAGCTGGCTTTAACGATAACGATCGTTTAAAAACTTTACTGAATCGCAAATCTATATATTTGCTGTTATGTAAAGATTGCCAAGAGAATATCGTTAAAAATAATTTAGTGAATCGCACACAACAACATTGAACAAGGTAGGAGCAATTGATCAGCTGATCAGCAGATGTCAACGAAAACATTTCTTATATATGAATTTTGACATTTAAAACCGACAAGCGAAACTTTAGCCGCGGAGAGAATACTACTTGATTTATATTTAACACTATTATATAAATAAACTATTAAGGTACCTTTACACGGTAATACTTATATTACGATATGTCAAAAAATGTTGTGGGATAATACAAAATCTCATCATGTAAAAGCATTATGTATTGGGTAGGAGAGAATACGGATGCAAAATTTGACAAGTGTTCGGTAAATGTTTATTTTCTAAACCATTTTAGAAACTTGTGTATTCTCATCACATCAGACGTGTGAAAGATTGGCAGCACTTACAGCATCTAATGAAGGTGGCTACACTTAATGAAACAATACACAAACAATCAAAATAAAAGCAGATTTTTTTCATGTTGTTTTTGTTAATATTGTTGAACCTTAACCATATGGCGTTACCCCAAAAAGAAAGTGACAAGAAGCAACCGATTTTGATTTTACCAACCTCATCCGTGTAAACATGAAAAATAGTTAGAACAGATTTTTATTCTCTTTTTTTAAACACGGAGAGAATTTCATAATATTTTGATTCTACAAAATCTAATTACTTTGTATTACCGTGAAAAGGTACCTTTAATCGACAAAACATAAACATGAGTACGTTCTCTTCACGCCAAAAAAACATAAACAAATTTTTTACAGTTATTCTTCCGACGTCGTTCGTGTTCTTGTCTCGACAAATTTTTGGCTGGTCAAGACATAGAGTAGGATAACAATACTTACTGTTAGTTAATGGAAATGAAGGTTCAATAATAAAAAATTACAAACAAAATTGAAGCCCATTTTGTATCTTGTGAAATGTTTAAATGTTTTAAGCATAAAAATATTTTTATTTGCAACTTGAATAGGAAAAAAGAATAAAAAAAATAAAGACAAACATTAAATTAAACCAAATTATTTGAAATATATTTGTACATATGCATGTAGGTTATGTAAAGATTGCTGATTTTGGTTTATGTAAAGAAGGCATGGGATTTGTTATAATTCGTTCTGTATTTCATTTATGAAATTAAGCACTAGAGTGAACCAACTAGCTCAATCCGGCTACTTCCCCTGGGTGTGTTTCATCCCTCACTCTAGCCCAAGAACAAAAAAACAATTAAAATTTTAAACAAAACAAACACAAATACATACACAAAGCAACATGTCTGGAATGGGAGTTTGATGAAACTCTCCGGCCGCCCTGCCCAACCTTGGTCACCACACATCCGTGCTAAGATTCAAAGTGACCCCGTAATACTGCAGTTTTTTTGGTTTCACTTACCACATCTCAACAACCCATTTAAAATCTTCTATTCGCTCATGTTATATTTTACACAAACATATATTTAGATCATAATGTTGATTTTACTTATATATACTTAATTCTAAATCTATTATTGCCCTGGTCTTATCATCTATTATGCACTAAAACTTATATTAATTAAAACAAAACAATACTATTTAATTTTTTCTTTTAATTGAAAAAAACCCTTACTGGAGTGACATGTAGTCTGATCCACAATATGACACTTTTCGATAAAATCGTCCTCACGACCGAATAAACTACCTTTCTCGCCTGATTGAGCTCTATCACACGTATTGGTAAAAGTAAATAAATTGGAAAATCTTTCTTTATCTAAGCGATTATTCTTTCTTTCCTATTGTGAATCCTACTCCAACAGTCAATATACTACTTAATCTTATCTAATTATTTTCGTTATATTAAAATTTTTCTTAAAAACAATACTATACAAACTAAAAGGTCCTTACATGTCGAGACTTACATATACATATAAAACACCCATACAAAACAACACATACATATATCCTTAACCTAGAATTAACTATTCTTAATATTAAATAAGGCTAATTTTGCGTAACAACGTCGTATTTAAATTTTACTGGCATACACATATAACAACTGCCTAAATGACGATGTCCCTTCTGTCACAATTTTCTATTGGGACTTATTCTGCGATAAGCACAGCTTTTTAAGTGGTTTGGAAATCTAATAATACAAATTTCATCTCCCACAGCTTTCCCCGTAAAACAAAAGCTCTTTCCCGCAACGTTACCAGCCCAAATGGATAGTTTCCACACTGTCCAGGACTGGGACTTTGTATAATGCGGGAACTGCCACAATATTAAAAATAACCAAAAAAAATAAAATAATAAGACATTACCTTTTCTTCAGCATTTTAGTTAAAAAAAAAAACAAGGTTTCTTACAGTTCCTCCACTTTTTCTTCTGGATATTGAAAACTTAAATCCTTTATAATTTTACCCCTTGCCAGGTTTTCAGGTCACCTCCCACTCTCCTTGCCAAATGCTAATAGGTTTTTACAGATTCCCAAACGTCCTGGTAAAATAAATACATTTCCATCACTTATGTCACGTATTTTTTTTTTTTCTTTTTAAAATTTAAAACGACACTTACTTTAACAAAAGTTGATTTTTCTGATTCCCAAAGAAACCAATATTCTGTATTATATATACACTTTTCTCTAACAAAAACTCTAATCACACATTTACTAATTTTATCACAATTTGCACGACTTTTTCTTTTTTTATAATTTTCTGTGAACCGCTTCACCTGACTGATGCCTTAGTAATACAACTTAAAATCTTTTTCGCGCCTTAGCAAAGTTTTTTTAAAAAACCAACATTCTTTTCTACACCAACAAATATCTAAACTAAAAAAAACATATACCGGTTGTAACATTACATTTTAATCCGTTTTGTAATGCACAACAAAAAAAATATAGCTAACGAACACCATCTTTATACAAATTTTACATTTTACCCACACACTATGACATCCAACACGAACCACTAATTTTTCTCTTTTACAAGTCTTACCACTTACTTTTATCAACGACTATCCTTTCTTCCTTCGCACTGGCAACATCTATCCTACTACTTTTTACATCCCTGCAAAACAAAGCTTTTTCCAGAACGAACTTCCAGTTTATACTTTTTATAAAAACATTTAAACAGCCATTGGCAATTTTTTCTATTTTATTATTTAACATAATATGTCAACAAAAAAAAAACGCAAAAACAACAAAAAAAGTTAATTCAATAAAAAAAACAACCTGGACTATAACAAGAAAAGAACAAACCACAATCAATAAAAAATACAATCTCCATACAAAGCCAGCCCCACACAACCCATCGAACAATTTCATCGATTTTAAGGAGGCTTGTCCTAGTATGCGGATGTTAACACCTAATTCATCCGTTTCGGTTCCCGGACAACTAAAGAGATGTAACACCCCCCCTTAGGCAGTATTTACCGGAGAAGGATCTTGCCACAGGCCGTTTTCAATTTGTGGGCATAAAAAAAACAAATTCTTCAACAACCATAAAAAACAAGTACTTAGTTGGTACCCTCCCGCAACAAAACTCCGGGTTCACAAGCATCAGCACTGGGGAAACGGTGTGCGGGGTATTTGATATCGAACGTGGGGAACTCCCACACCCTGAGATTACCAGCCGGGCATATGTTTCTGGTACATAATTACCCGTGTACTAAAAAGAAAAAAAATCTAACCTATTTTAAAGTCGCTGCCTTAAGATAATATCATAGCTTGGATTCAGGGAAGTTTCAATAATATCATTATTCTTCTAAAAGAGATTTTACTTGGTGTCTTCTTTCTCCTCCTATTTAGGTGCCTCCCATAGGTGATGGTCTAAGTAATCGAGCCCATGCATAGAGTTTATAAAAGCCTAGTATGTATGTATGTAAGTACAACAAATATTGGGACAGACCAAAACATCAACGACACTACATATTCAGACAGACAAACAAAATATACTGACACTAATTGCTGCCTTATTCTGATTGATTAAACTTACTATCGTCCCTTGTTTACTACCAACTTTATCACAGATGTAGGGCTATTATTATTGCACTTTCATACTTTTATATCCTTTGCGTGGAATATCCCTATAGGTTTCCCATTCATGGACTCCACTTCATACATGTTGTTTCCCACCGCCTTGAGTATTCTGCATTTCACAAACTTTTTGCAAAATTTTGCATTTATATTATTCCTAAAATCGCTCAAAACCGTATTTCTGCGATATACCTCTTGGCCTGGTGTAAATTTTACAACCCTCGCTCTTCTATTATACCTTTCAGCTGATCTTACATACGCTTCATGCATGTTTTTTCTCATTCTCTCTCTCATGATCTCAAGCTTCCCCGTCCTATCAATATGAACGATTTCATGGTCCGTTAAAGACGATAAGGTTCTGGCCAACTTATAGTCTGTGCCACTGGTAAACATGTGAAACCCAAACAAAGCAAAAAATGGTGTGACTCCCGTAGCGGAGTGAACAGACGTTCTAAGCGCACATTCTATTTCAGACAGATACAGATCCCAATCCCTATGATCCTCCTTGAGATATGCCCTGATCGCAGTCAATACTGATTGATTAACTCTCTCAGAGGCATTGGATTGGGGTGAGTACACAGCGGTCTTCATGTGATATATTTTATAAGTATCAATCATATCTCGAAAAGATTTTGATAAAAATTGGACCCCATTGTCACTATGAATGACTTCTGGCACCCCAAATTTCTGAAAAATTTCGCTTACTAAAAATTTCACCACATTATTGGCAGTAGCCTCTCTCATGGCCTTAAGAAAAATAAATTTAGAAAAATGATCTACTACAATAAATATAAAACAATTTCCATTTTTCGACCTAGGATATTTTCCAAGAAAGTCTATATATAATTTCTGGAATGGCCTTTCCGTTACGACCTCTTTACCAATTTCGGGCATTAAATTTTTATTTGATGGTTTACACTCCTTACATATTTGACAATTAAGTACATAATTCTTTATTTGGTTTGTCATCTTGGGCCAATAAAAATACCTTTTCACTCTTTCTAGCGTCTTTGCGATGCCTCCGTGTGCTACGTTTTGGGGGGCATGTGCTTTTTCTATTAAAGCCACGGTGATTTCATACGGAACCCATAATTTCCATTGATACTCGCTTCCCAATTCTGGATTCAGGCTGGTTTTTTTGAAAACTCTTCCTTCGACGACCTTCAAGTCTGGTAGTTTGTCGGCGTTATCTTTTATTTGATTTATAAGATTTTGGTATTCATCATTCTCAAACTCTATAGTTTCAAAATCCAGTAACTCATCCCTTGTTGTTATTTCATTAACCGAAGCTCCATACGGATTTCTTGACAACATATCAGCTACAACGTTTTCAGATCCTTTACGGTGTTTTATTTCGAAATCGTATGCCTGCAGTTGTAATGACCATCTCGCCAGTCTGCCACTAAGATCCTTTAATGCCATTAACCATTTTAAACTGGCGTGATCGGTTATGACTGTGAATGGCATCATTTCGACATATGGTCTAAATTTTCTTATAGCCAAAACTGCAGCTAGGCATTCTTTTTCCGTAACGCTGTAGTTTTTCTGACACGAGTTTAGCTTTTGTGAATAAAAAGCGATTGGGTGTTCCTCTTCTTTATCATTTACTTGAAATAGCACCGCGCCTACGCCATATTCGGATGCGTCGCACTGAATAAAAAACCTTTTAGAAAAATCAGCGTGCCTTAAAACCGGGGCGGACGTCAATGCCTTTTTTAATTTATGGAACGATTCGGTTGCTTCGGGGGTCATACTGAATTTCTTTGACTTTTTTAACACATCTGTAAGAGGAGCTGAAATTGTAGAAAAGTCTCTAATAAACCTCCTATACCATCCGGCGGTACCCAAAAAGCTCCGAACTTCTCTAACAGTCTTGGGTTGTTTAATATTTTGTATAGCTTGAACTTTCTCCGGGTCCGTCTTCAACATCCCACCTCCAATAATAAATCCTAGATATTTAAGTTCTTGAAAGCAAAACTGAGATTTTTCTAGTCCAATCGTTAAATTTGCCTCTCTCAGACACTTCGCAACTTTACTTAATAACTCAAGATGTTCCTCAAAAGTACTCGATATTACCAGCAAATCGTCCAGATATATGAAAACGTTTTCTTTCAGGCATTGTGGGATAACTTTATCCATTAATCTGCATAGCCTTTGTGCGGCATTACATAGCCCGAACGGCATTACTCTGAATTGATACAATGGCCTGCCCGCCACTGTAAACGCCGTGTATGCCTTACTTTCATGGTCCAATTCAACCTGCCAAAAAGCGTATTTTAAGTCAACGCTACTTATGAAGTGCGTTTCATCGATTCTGCTGAGGATACCGTCTATGTTTTGGAGGGGGTACGCATCATTAACTGTTAATTTATTTAATTTCCGGGCGTCTAAACAGAATCGATTTTTCCCTGGCTTTCTTACTATAGTCGTACGATTGCTCCAGGGGCTTTCACTCAGTTCGATCACATTAAGTTTTAGCATTTTGTCTATTTCTTGATAGGTGATTTGCTGTACCGCCGGAGATATGGGGTAGTAACGGTCTTTAACGGGAACTGCACCATCTACCAATTTTATTGAATGTTTTTCCATATGCGTCAACCCTAAACCTTTCTCCTCAAACGTGTCAAACTCTCGTATTACCTTATCAAGTTGCTCCTTCTGTTCGACACTTAGAATATGTGGCTTCATCCTGAAACTTTCTTTCCCTTTAGTGAAATCGCTTTCTATCTGTTTGATATCTAACTCATCTACTCCCATTACTTCTGGAGCCAAACCAAACGCTCTCCAAAAATCAACCCCCAGGTACAAATCTTGCTCCAAATCTGGGCATAGATACAATAATAACTCCTTTTCCTGGTTTTGAAAACTTACTAAGACCTTGACCTTTCCAAGAATTCGGTGAGGTTGACCACTGGCTGTTACAACGTTAGTCCACATCGGCACGACACACAACCCTAATTCTTCGATGATTTCTCGGCAACCCTTACCAAGAATACTAACAGAAGCGCCTGTATCTAAAAGTCCTCTAATTAACTTCCCATTAATCTTAACCTCTACAAAAACTCTATTATCTTCCCCAGAACCTCTTGCTCTATCCACCGCATTTACTACCAATCGTCTCGTCCTTTTTCTCGTAGCGAATTTTTCACGGACCTTTCGGATTCTCCTAGAGATGAACAATTCTTCAACTTTTTCCCCAAAAATACGAGCCCTAACTCTGTCATAATTTTCCTGTCTAGTTTTTGGTGATAAATAATGTCTTAAATTTGCAAATGAACCATTCTTTGACTGTTTGTTTTGTACCAAATCAACGTTTCTTACTTTTATTTCGCTGGGGAACGGTTTCCGGTTTGACGTGGGTTCCCCTTCGCTCCCAAGCCCCGAGATTGGTTTCCCGATTGACATACTGGACACTTTGGTGTTATGACTCCAGGTTTGCCACACCTATAGCAAAATAAATTCCTCTCTGTTTCCATACAATCGATGAATATGTGACCTGATTTTTTGCAATTCCAGCAAATTACTGCTGATTTTTGTCGCTGTAGGTCATGTGTTGCAGCTATCTCATTTAAGCTCATCTGCTGTATCTCCTCCGGTTCATATGGGTCTTCGAATATTTCGTTCACGAATCTTTGCTGTCGTGGCTGTGGAGGTAAATTTTTCAACTCCCTCTTTGGGAAATTTTTCTCTGCTTCATGGCATTCAATTCTGAGCTGTTCTACCGATGATATGGCTATGGGGTAAACAACTCTTCCTAAACTCTCTCTGATGTTTCTTTTAATAATTTTGATCATATCATATTCCGGAATTGGTTGAACTAGCTTAGCGCGCATTTGGTTCATTATCTGAAAATAATCATCAATGGTTTCACTGTGCTGTTGTTTCCTTTCTACTAAGTCCCTCATGATTTCAAAATTGGAGCGCGTTGACTGAAATTGGCTTAACAGAGCATGTCGCAGAGCAGGCCAATCTACTATTCCTTGGGTCTTAATAAATAGCCAGTACCATTCTCTAGCGGAACCTGAAACTAACAAGTGAAAATCACGCAACACTTCTGCCCATGGAATTTGATAGTGTCTTTGAAGATGCTCTAAGCGGAAAATAAACTCCTCAACATTCATGTGAACTGACTTCCCATCAAATATTATACCTAACTTATCGATTCGGATGCGGATCTGATCGGAACTATGAATTAAGGGATTGGACCAATTATTTCTCGTACATGGATTTAATATAGGTACACTATCGTCAGACAAATTTTCGGACGGATGCCTTGGATTTATTTCATTACCCATTACTGGTGGATTCTCCCTATTCATATAATTAGTTGAATTTTGAGAAGCATCAGGTCTGCCATTTGGAATTCTCGCCATACCTGCTATTGCATTAGCCAGATCTGTGATACTTCTTTTAATCTCTGATATCTCATCCTGAACTAACTTCCTCACATTTTCCTCCAAACTTTTCGGCTCTAAATTTTCATCAATCTCTTCAATTTCTCCTCCTTCGGTAGACATGTTTTCTGCTGGTGGTCGGTTCTCATTGGTTGCCTTACCTGGATTGCCTTGTTGCCCCTTACTACTCATATTCGGGTTACTCCCTGAACTTGATGCCTTATTCATTATCGTATGTGATAAGTCTACAAATTGTACTCTATTTCCCTTCTCCAAATTATTATTCATTTTCGACACCTTATTGTCAGTTTTAGGAATCTTAGGTAAAACGTGGGGTGCAGATCGATTTAAATCAACTTGTGTTTGTCGAACTCTTTTTCTACTATTGGACTGGGATCTAGTCTCTGTACTCATACTACTCCTACAACAATGCCAGTATAATTTGTTTTTTCCACAATACAAAAACGCAACAAAAAAAATTACAAAAAACGAACTTACAGAATTTTACTAAACAACCAAAAAACACGATTAACGAAAATAATCAAATAAATGAATGAACAAATAAATAAAGACTCAAATAAATAAAAATTAAAAATAAATAAAAATATAAAATTGCAGTAATAAAAAGATAATAAATGATATTCTTAATCAGTGGGCTAATATATTAAAAAAAACGAAAATAATAATAAAAAAAATGCTTATTTAAAACAATACTTAATAAGTTTCTACCTAGACTTATAATTTTTAAACATATAAACACACAATAACACCAAACAACAATTAAAAAAAATACTTAATACTTTATAGACTACGGGTGTAAATTTAATAAAATAAAATGATAATAATGTCAATAACTATGCAATAATAATTTCTGGAACATACATAAAAAAATAACGGGCAATAATATTTAAATTCAATGCAGATAAATTTAAATTTGTTAAATCGTAATTAAATCTGTTTTCTCTCCTTTTTTTCATTTCAGGGTTGCTGAGGTGGGGGTGAAAACTAATAAAAAAAAAAATGCCGTATGGCCCTTCTCTTATAGAAGCAATTCCTTGACATGTTGTAAAACAATTTACATAAAAAAAATATAGTCAACACAAAAAAACAGCTAGTACTCTGGTCAATTCCCACACATGCTTCTATGGTGAATATCGCAACAAACCACGACCAATATTCTCCGATACTACAGACCTTTAAACTATAGTCTAAAGCGGTTATCGTCCTTATATTATCATGTTTGAGTTATACTAACTTCAGACAGAATTTAATAATAATACAAAATTAAAATGAAGACAGATTAGAACAAATAGAAATAGCATCGCGCTCAAAACTATGATCTACAATCGTCTTCAATGTACTGTAGTATTGCCCGCCTTGATATTCCCATTGACAGTTCATGTTCTCGTACAACATTTGCACTTTAAAACAACAAACGGCTACGAAACACCTGACACCATAATGACGAACACTGTTGGACAATTAACTTTATTCTATTGCACTTCCCTATTAGTCTATTGTAATATGTTTAGATCACTTACACAATATAGCTTCTAATTGGTATTTTGGCGTAAAACGCCGAACCCTTTCGATTGGGCGCCATATTGTTATATTTCGTTCCGTATTTCATTTATGAAATTAAGCACTAGAGTGAACCAACTAGCTCAATCCGGCTACTTCCCCTGGGTGTGTTTCATCCCTCACTCTAGCCCAAGAACAAAAAAACAATTAAAATTTTAAACAAAACAAACACAAATACATACACAAAGCAACATGTCTGGAATGGGAGTTTGATGAAACTCTCCGGCCGCCCTGCCCAACCTTGGTCACCACACATCCGTGCTAAGATTCAAAGTGACCCCGTAATACTGCAGTTTTTTTGGTTTCACTTACCACATCTCAACAACCCATTTAAAATCTTCTATTCGCTCATGTTATATTTTACACAAACATATATTTAGATCATAATGTTGATTTTACTTATATATACTTAATTCTAAATCTATTATTGCCCTGGTCTTATCATCTATTATGCACTAAAACTTATATTAATTAAAACAAAACAATACTATTTAATTTTTTCTTTTAATTGAAAAAAACCCTTACTGGAGTGACATGTAGTCTGATCCACAATATGACACTTTTCGATAAAATCGTCCTCACGACCGAATAAACTACCTTTCTCGCCTGATTGAGCTCTATCACACGTATTGGTAAAAGTAAATAAATTGGAATATCTTTCTTTATCTAAGCGATTATTCTTTCTTTCCTATTGTGAATCCTACTCCAACAGTCAATATACTACTTAATCTTATCTAATTATTTTCGTTATATTAAAATTTTTCTTAAAAACAATACTATACAAACTAAAAGGTCCTTACATGTCGAGACTTACATATACATATAAAACACCCATACAAAACAACACATACATATATCCTTAACCTAGAATTAACTATTCTTAATATTAAATAAGGCTAATTTTGCGTAACAACGTCGTATTTAAATTTTACTGGCATACACATATAACAACTGCCTAAATGACGATGTCCCTTCTGTCACAATTTTCTATTGGGACTTATTCTGCGATAAGCACAGCTTTTTAAGTGGTTTGGAAATCTAATAATACAAATTTCATCTCCCACAGCTTTCCCCGTAAAACAAAAGCTCTTTCCCGCAACGTTACCAGCCCAAATGGATAGTTTCCACACTGTCCAGGACTGGGACTTTGTATAATGCGGGAACTGCCACAATATTAAAAATAACCAAAAAAAATAAAATAATAAGACATTACCTTTTCTTCAGCATTTTAGTTAAAAAAAAAAACAAGGTTTCTTACAGTTCCTCCACTTTTTCTTCTGGATATTGAAAACTTAAATCCTTTATAATTTTACCCCTTGCCAGGTTTTCAGGTCACCTCCCACTCTCCTTGCCAAATGCTAATAGGTTTTTACAGATTCCCAAACGTCCTGGTAAAATAAATACATTTCCATCACTTATGTCACGTATTTTTTTTTTTTCTTTTTAAAATTTAAAACGACACTTACTTTAACAAAAGTTGATTTTTCTGATTCCCAAAGAAACCAATATTCTGTATTATATATACACTTTTCTCTAACAAAAACTCTAATCACACATTTACTAATTTTATCACAATTTGCACGACTTTTTCTTTTTTTATAATTTTCTGTGAACCGCTTCACCTGACTGATGCCTTAGTAATACAACTTAAAATCTTTTTCGCGCCTTAGCAAAGTTTTTTTAAAAAACCAACATTCTTTTCTACACCAACAAATATCTAAACTAAAAAAAACATATACCGGTTGTAACATTACATTTTAATCCGTTTTGTAATGCACAACAAAAAAAATATAGCTAACGAACACCATCTTTATACAAATTTTACATTTTACCCACACACTATGACATCCAACACGAACCACTAATTTTTCTCTTTTACAAGTCTTACCACTTACTTTTATCAACGACTATCCTTTCTTCCTTCGCACTGGCAACATCTATCCTACTACTTTTTACATCCCTGCAAAACAAAGCTTTTTCCAGAACGAACTTCCAGTTTATACTTTTTATAAAAACATTTAAACAGCCATTGGCAATTTTTTCTATTTTATTATTTAACATAATATGTCAACAAAAAAAAAACGCAAAAACAACAAAAAAAGTTAATTCAATAAAAAAAACAACCTGGACTATAACAAGAAAAGAACAAACCACAATCAATAAAAAATACAATCTCCATACAAAGCCAGCCCCACACAACCCATCGAACAATTTCATCGATTTTAAGGAGGCTTGTCCTAGTATGCGGATGTTAACACCTAATTCATCCGTTTCGGTTCCCGGACAACTAAAGAGATGTAACACCCCCCCTTAGGCAGTATTTACCGGAGAAGGATCTTGCCACAGGCCGTTTTCAATTTGTGGGCATAAAAAAAACAAATTCTTCAACAACCATAAAAAACAAGTACTTAGTTGGTACCCTCCCGCAACAGATTTGGTGATCGAACTGGCACTTTTTGTGGTACACCCGAATTTTTAGCACCAGAAGTGTTGACTGAAACTTCATATACAAGAGCAGTGGATTGGTGGGGTTTAGGTGTCTTAATATTTGAAATGCTTGTAGGAGAGGTGAGACTTTATATCTAATTTTCAAATACAAAGAAAGCATAACAAACAAATGTATTTAATAAAAACTTTCAGTCACCCTTTCCGGGAGATGATGAAGAAGAAGTTTTTGACTCTATTGTCAACGATGAAGTTCGCTATCCACGATTTTTATCTTTAGAATCAATAGCAATTATGCGCAGGGTAAGCTTCACAAAAATATATATTTTATTTAGAAATTACCTAAAAATTATATTTAAAACATTTTAAGCTGCTACGAAAAAATCCGGAAAGACGTTTAGGTTCATCAGAACGTGATGCTGAAGATGTTAAAAAGCAGGCATTTTTCCGCACTATTGTTTGGGATGATCTATTGTTACGTAAAGTTAAACCTCCCTTTGTACCAACTATAGTAAGTTCAGACTTTTTAATAAAAGAAAACATATTTTATGAAAAACATTTGTATATATTCGTTTTTTTTAGAACCATTTAGAGGATGTTTCCAATTTTGATGAAGAGTTTACATCTGAAAAACCGCAATTAACACCACCAAAGGAACCACGTGTCTTGACTGATGAGGAACAAATGTTCTTTCAAGACTTCACGTACACCGCTGACTGGTCTTAATGCAAACACTCGTTTATTTATTTTTTTAAAAACACTTATATACATAAATACATACATAAATACTATCGTAGTGAAAGAAAGTAAATTAAGTGCCTCATATGTTTTAGGCGTTTTTAAAATGTTGCATGCATAGGCATGTATACTTACATATACATACATATTAATTTAATTTTTTAATAACCCCTATTCTGCATTCCGATTTAAATCAAGTTTTCTCCGTCGTTCTTTTTTACTGTGAAATAGTTTGGTAACAAAATTATACTTTTTCAACTTTAAGTTAAAAACGTAAGATTTTCGTACACAAAAACAAAAAAATCTAAAATATAATAAGTTAAAAGTTTTTGTAAAAAAAATTGTTCCACATTTGGAGTGTTTCTTTGCTTTTTTAGTTAAGTTTGGTAAAAAAGAATAAACAAAACAAAAGAACCCCAAAAAACACATAAAACCCTATGAACATTTACCATAAAATTGAAACGTAAATTTAAAGGAAATAAAGTTCGGAATCTACTAGTTTTTCTTACAGACAAACATTTTATAACATTTAGTTGTCAATAATTTTTTTTCCAGACACGTACATACATATTAAGTTTGCATTAATGACTGATTGCTTGACAATTATCCCAATGTTCCTGTTGAAAAAGCATGGACTGCTTCGTGCAGAGGAAGAGGAATTACTCTCTTTCAAAATCGCTCTCATTTATTTAATCTTTGAATAACAAAACGCTTTTGTGAAATATTTCGATGCCAAAGTTGAGAACAGGAACATAACTAGTGAAAAAGAACGACGGAGAAAATTCGATTTGAATCGAAATGAATAATTAGGGAGGTAATAATATTTACATATATATGTGAGTACATATATTTGTATATAAAATGCTCAGTTTTTAGAAGATCATTAAATAATTTTAATCAGAGTGGCTTTAAAAGAATTTTAAAATTTAATTACACTTTTTCGTTTGAAAATATTAGTTACAGGTCAAATAGAAAAGAATATTTTTGTTGATAAAATATGTTACACATTTCATACCTACACATCGTCATCTGAAATGAAGAAGGGCAAATCATCACTTGTTATTGTTGATATAAAAAGTAATTTCTGCTCCTCAACATTTAATAGATTCAAAGTTACATGAATGCAAAAGTTCAGTCAAAATTAATTTGTTTGGCGCGGCCTAATATGTTGGTTAACCTATTTGTCGGTTATTCCGTCTTTTTGATTTTTTTAACGGTTATTTTATAAAAATAAAACCTAAGACTTGTAAAAGTATGTGTTTTTATGTATTGTAACATTTTCAATTGAATACTTATTATTTTATATTTTTAGATGTTCGCATTTTAGGTGACGATATGTGAATGTACCATAATAATCTTTTTGCTTTGTTAATTTTATAAATTTTTCGTTAAATTTAATTAGCAAAAAGCAATACAGGCAGCGTTTTAAAAATATTTCATATAATAGAAATGTAAATTGTGACTTTGTGATAACGTTAAAATTAGGTCAGAGCCTACATGTGCATTACATAGTTTTTTACATTTCGTGTACTATATATAGGATTAACTGTTTTCATAAAAAGAAATTATGAAAACAAATATTCAAAACGAAAACCCATATTTAAAAGAAAAAATTTTTCGTCTATAAAAATTTCAATGAAGTATTGTTGCTTTTTGAGATTAAGTTTAATTGAAGTAAATTTATTTTTAACGACATTCATGCATTTTGATTATTCTAAAAATTTTGCAATAGTGATTATTGATTATGATTGTTAAATTATAAAATTATTTAAAAGCTTTCTTTTTTGTTTTTTTTATTGCATGATATCGTTTCTTTTAACTTTTGCGTAATTAGCATTTAAAATATCTACATACGTACATACATTTTTGCAACAATAGTATATCAATTATAGTTTTTTTTTTTCTAATTTATTTAAATCCAATACAAGAAAGTTAAATTATAAGTAGTATATTTTCTTTCACACCGCCACTTTTCCAAATATTAGTCACTTATTAAGTAAATATCTTAGTTTTTGTTTTTCTTCCAGTTGGCCAAAATATTTTTTTTTTATATATTTATATTTTTTGTCAAAAAAGTCTTGTTTAAATTTAATTTGTCATTTCACGTTTAGTTAGCTGGTATTCATTCTAAGCCTCCGCCTAAACTTATTTTATGTTGTTTTCATTATAAGCATTATTGCACGAAATTAAATTTTATTTTTAAGGTTATTATTACATCATGTATCATTATTACAAGTAAATGATTATTTATTTTTAACAGTAAACAAAAATTTTTTGTTTTTTGCCACATTGCACATCCAACCGATTTCAAGAAAAACGATAAAGGTCTGTTGTCACATCTTAGCAATAGCTAAAGTATGGAAGTTATCGGACAGATAAACAGTTTTTGGTTATTACAAGTTTCCTTAATGCTTACTGTGACCTTTAGGAAAAAGTTCGAATAATCAAGGGGTGCTTACAACTAAGGATTATTATTTTATCTGTCTGATAGGCTAAAGTGAGGACGTTATAGTACAGTGTTTGATAAGCTAAAAAGAAGCTCCTCTTATCTTTTATTTACTTTTATAAGAGGTAACTTTAGCTAAATCACATGTTGTAATCAACATATAATAATGGTTTTAAATGCTAGTGATTTCATGACTAATGGAGACCGTAGGAAAGGTGATTGTACAATAACCTTGTTGTTTTTGTATATACAAGATGTATGTATATACAAGATGGCATCGCTAAGTCAGCTGTAAAATTTTTTTCAAAGTTCATACAAAAAACAAACACCCCCTTTTCGTTCTGTAAACCAAATCGATTTTTTTATTTAAAATGTATTTGAACTTAATCCCAAATAATAAGTTAATTTTTTTTTTTGATTTTTTAATTAAAAGACACTGTCTATACCAACTAAAAAACAATCATTTTTTTTGATAAACTAGTTGTTCCTCAATCAATTATTTAACTAACACGCAAATTTCGTTTTCACTTTAGTAGTCTTCATTCTAAAGCGGGGGGTTTTAAACGTTTTTTAAAGCACAAGAGAAGATTTAAGAAAACACCAATTGTGAGTTGTGACTGTTTTCAATGTAGTGGGTGATATATTAATATTGTGACCTTAAAAAGGGCATCTTATAGAATATATACAATTAACTGTTGATATTTAAGACGAAGATTTTTAGCAATATAAAAAAGAATAAAATAAAACCAAAAGCACAAATTTCGTTTTATTTACCTATGAATCAGTTTTATCAGTTTTTTTTTCTTACTTCTTTTAAGCGAATCATGAATGCATATGCATACATATTTCTGTATCTCTATCATATGCTTCACAAAATTAAATAATTTTTTTAAGACTTAAGAGTAAACTGTTATATATTTCTTAAAAATGTCGAGTTTGTTTTCTTAAAATGCTATTTTTAAATAAAATGAATGATAAAAGTTATCCAAATCGATCATTAGGCCAAGAATCAATAAATTTAAATTGGATATTGTCCTTGCTTGATTATGTTTAAAAAACTATAAAATGCTTTCCTTTTGTAGTCCCTCTCAAAGTAATTTATTAAATCCAAAAGTTTTACTAAATTTTTGACGCCACTTATATAATCTTTGTAACACATAAAAAGTAAACACTCATCTCGATATATTCCAATTAAATTTTTGCCCTTTTAATCGTATATATAATTCGTTTAAATGCTGGTGTTGCTGAAAGGAAGTACTCCATTGCCAAAATGTTATCGTTCTGGTTTTCATTTCAAATGAATTTTTAATTAGGACTGATGCATTTACGTTTGTAGAAAACATTTCTTAATAATGCTAAAAACTCCGATAATACAAAATATTTGACGATGTATCACACAATGCTAAAAGAAAACTTAAATGAAACAAATTATATAGAAATATTAGCAACTTATGTGCAAATGTATTGGTTTATCTAACCAGTTTCCAGAAATTTGTTTTTGCAGTTTAGTAATTGTGTTTAAATCTAACTCTTGGGAAACCAGGCAGGGTAATATTGTGAATCTATTTTTTTCCAAGTTTTCAGCTTTGAAAAATATTACTTGCAGCGAACTATCATAACATCGCTCTACGAAACGATACTTTTTATCTATGTATATGTTTAAAAATATTACAAAAAAACAATTTAGTTTGAACTTTTTTAAGTTAAAGGAATATTTTTTTTTTTAATTTTTGCTTGTACCAAAATAGGAACATATTTACCCATTAATAAATCTAAATAAACACGGCATGCTGTAGCGCACTGAACCTGTTGGCTGGAACCCAATTGCTTAAAATCGTCCAGCTAAAAATATAAAACGGTTAAATAGTTTAGACGCTGTTTTTACCTGAAGTCATTTTAAGAAGCCTCAATAGCTTTTAAAATTCTATATTTTATCTATTTTCTTCCAAATATCCTTCTGTGTTCTATTGTAATGGCAGAGATAACTACTATTTTTTTCTAAAAATATAAAACAATTACGTATTTGAGATTGCAAGAAGCGAGTTCTGGAGCGAGCGAGCACTGGATGAAGAGTTTTGAAATTATTTTTTCCTAAAGCAAAAAATTTGAGTTTTTGTGATTATGCGTTGCGTTTTACGTAATTAGGTTCTAAGTTTATTCGTTTTCTAAAAATTTTTGGAAAAATGTTTATTTATTTTCTCTGGATTTTGTTTGTTTACTTAAAAAAATATTTACTGAATAACACAAAACAAAAGAGCGAGAGAGTGACAGTTACTTCACTAAGTAATTTAAAATGTTTACTGGATATTCTTCTGCTAGTAGAGAAGTTTAGTAAATAAACATACATATGTTTTATAATATTAAGAAATAGACAAAAAGTAGCAAACCGATCTTTATCGGCTAAAATTTTACAAAAAAGAATAAATATATGATAATTCTTTGTAAAGGTTAGGTTAGGCAGAGTAGGCAGCCGTTAAAGGAAAGGATACAGCTCACTTGAGTCCGCCTAATTCGGTCCCTTTGTGTTATCTAGAGAGTTATATTGAAAGGGTGGGTATAGAAGGAAAGAAAAAATTTAGAGAAGGAAAGAATAGTAGAATGAAGCAGACTTACCAGGATCTCAGGTGGGAATCGAACCCACACCCGGTAGAATAAATGAATGTAAAATAACTACCAAATTTTTATCTTTTAAAACACTATATGTATGTGCATTTTGGGTTAAGTTAAAACTTTAAAAAAAATTTTCGTTCGCATTAAGTATTTTAACCGAGAGAGTTGAAGAAAGTTTGAAAGCAAATGTATTTTGTTATTGTTAACTTTTTTTTGGAAAATCTCTTTATATACATACATACATATATAAACACAAAAGAGCTGATTCAAAAATTCTTGCACAAATTTACTTATACTTTTATACCTAAATTTTTACTCTCTTTGACGCTCTCTCTATTCATGCAAGTTTAGATTTTCTAGTTACAATTATTAAAATTTTTGGGTTAATGAACAAAGCTATTGTAAGTTAATTTTTCAAAGTGAACTTAAACGAGGTGGTGGCAGCGTAAAAAAGATTTGGCGTGTGGGGGCTACCGATCCCCTGCTCCTAGCGGAATAATTTTTTTTCGAAATGTAGAAATTGTAGTTCAATACTTTGAAGTAAATTTGAAGTCGATAACTGCTGTAGTTTCCAAAATATAGCGTATCAAAAATTTCACAAAAATGATTCGTTTGTACGGGGCTACCGCAGATATTAAAGTGCAATTATTTTATAGTACATTTTAAGTCGATAGCTACTAAAGTTTTCTTAAAATAGCGTATTTATACACAAATTTTATAAAAATGTGTCTCCGTCTGATACAGCTGTCGCTGAGTTGACAATTTTTGGCCAGGTAATACTCGGGTCGTTCCAGAGCGCAGATCCAATTTTTGTGGGTGTAGGAGCTACCGCTTTACTTTGAAGTTATTTGAAGCCGATAACTGTTATAGTTTTCGAGATGTAACGTAAACAAATTAAACTAAAGTTGTTTATTTGCATGGGGCTACTATTTCCCCTGCTCCTATTCAAATTTTTTTCCCTAATTTATCTTCCCGTCTGCAAGTTTGTGAACACAAAGAGAGTATTTACTGAGACATAAAAGGACATATCTACATATATTGAATTCCCTTTCTATAAGGATCCGTATTATATTAACTTAATGAGGTCGCCAGTAAATATTTTAGAAAATAAAAACGTTATGACAAACTACCTACATACCAGAAAGTTTTCCACAATCTAAGTCGCCGCTTGTAAAGATATCGATCTAGAATCGATTCTGCCCTAAAAAAACGGGATTCGGATTGTTTTGCCTTTATTTTGATCGGTATTTAAACGATTTTGCTGATTAATTTGAAATAGCGATCGTTTCGGCGATATTTATTACAATTTTATACCAAAAATCTGGTCCGTAGTACTTTACTTAAGAAACTTGATTTAAACAAACATATAGACAGCAACGGCTTCACCGACTCTCTTTTCTACAAGGATCCAGGATGTATATACTTTATGGAGTCGCAAGTGAATATTGTATAAATAACATAGTGAAGGGTGTAAATACAACCACGTTTTAAGGCGTTTAAACAAGCCTAATCAAAATTTACGATTTTGAATTGTGGCATTTTTTTGATTTAGTGTACGATATGTACAAACATAAGAAATGTTTCAACGTATTCACACGTCTGGTGTTAATTTTGCAATGAAAATTTGATGTCATATGCAAAATGCATTCCATGTAAAACTACCTTAAATAACAGCTGAAAAAAATGAACTTGCTTTTTACCCGTTCTGAAATAAATACACGAAAAATAAGTACATACATAAACTCTTATGCGGTGACCTTGCCTGCTTTTGAATGTATGTTGTTTTCTTGGCCATGCTTGTGGAAACATTTTCTGAGAAAACGTTTGTTGAAAAAGCACAAAAAGTTCATGTTTTGCATCTCTCCATTTATATCAAAAATATTTTACTTACGATACTTATCACGCTCATTATCTAATATTGAGTTATTATTGTCCATGGACCATGGCACTGACAAATTTTTAATGTTTTCTTTCACTTACCGCGTTATGGACCGCTATTCGGCCGCCGAAGAACTTTTGACCGCCGGTGCACACATCTTTGTTTACTAACCCTACGTTTACAGCTGACCCAAAGCGCATGTAATAAGGTGGGACTAGTTCTACCAAAACAATTAAATCTTAATACGGCTGTCAAAGCAAAAACTCACAAATCCTTTCTTCTTCTTTTTTAAGTTTTCTAAACATTTACATTTGTTTCAAAAAGAAATACATAAACGCAAACAATATTTGACGCATAAATAGCTCATTTACTGTAACTCATCTGATTAACAAAGTCCACCTGGTATAAGTGCGCCTTGAGTTGGCCTATGGCGAAATAAGGTGACCTCGTCAGTACAACAACTTCCTGTAACAATTTAGCATTTATGTATTTTGTTATTGCTAAATTCAAAGAGAAAAAAAATAACCATATGCTTTCAAATGTATGCTTGTATATGCGCATTCAAAATAAATAAATAGTATATGGGTAATTTATTACGCAAATCTAGTAACTTAAATTTTGACTGAGGTTAACATTAAAATTTTCATTATTTTCATTTTTTTGTTTGTAATAATATTTATTATTAAGCTTCAATTATTGTAACCAATATAAAAATATATACTAACATAACATCTTACTGGAACAGCTGATAATTTCGGAACGTCAGTAATTTATACATTTTATTTAATAATTTGGAATTGTCCAACTTCATTCATATAATTTTATATTAACCCTTTAAACAGAAAATTCTTAACTTTAAAGTTACACTATTAACTTAATATTATGTTAAAATATTCTTCTTATATATAAAAATACATAATTATATCTGCCTACTGTTCGCTATTAACTAGCTCGAACCATTGTCGCATGGCTTCACTTAAAACAGTAGGCAACTGATTCAAATCGCGGACTATAACATAGTAGGGAAAGGGGAAATCTTCTAAATACGATTTTATATTAATGTTATTATTTGGTAGCATTTCCATTGTTTGTATGTCCAGTATTGAGTTTTTATTTTCTGGATTATCAATAATAATATACACTAAGAAAATCCGTTGTAGTCTGGCCAATTTTATGGAATTTTTTACCTGAAAAAAAAAAATATAATAAAAGTACAGAAACGATCGAACATATTTAAATACATGCATGCATATACGTAACATAGATATGTTTGGGTGTATGTATGTACGTATTCACAAAATATACAAACCCTAGATTTGCCTTCACTAAATATATTTCGACCGTCACTTAAAATTAACAAGAGATTTTCAAAAATTCCATTATCAGATCCTAAAGAACCCTCTTCAGAATTGGCTGTCCTTATAAAATCTAGAAGTTCGGCAATTTTTGTCTTATCTTGCGAAAACTGTAACGAGTTGATTAACTTCTGCCCATCAAATTGTTCATTATGATTCAGTAATATTTGAGAGTGTTCACCGAAAGATATGACGCTTAATCGCCCACTCTCAAGCAAAGTCAATGATTGCGACACTAATGATATAGCTTCCAAGGTTAAAATCTTTGAATTGTTATGATGCATTGATTTCGAGTCATCTATGGCTATAGTAATTTTATAATCACGTTGGGCTGGTTTTGTTCTCCTTAACCAGATTTTATCTTTGCGAAATTGTGAGGCAATATAAGGGATAATTTTTTTCATGTTAATGCGACGTCCAGTCCGGTAGTCACCTTTTAATCGAGTACATTTTGTTGGCTCTAAAATAAGACGCAATTGCTCGCAGAGATCGCGTGCATTTTGAGCCATTCGATTTGATATTGCATGCCATGTTTCTTCGCTTTTATTTGAAACAGCAATCTAGGCAATTGTAGAAAAATAAAAGCAAAATAGTTATTACCTACAAGAATGTGGCAATTGGATATAATCCCATAACTTACAGGATGTTGGGAGGTAATTTGATCCTGGTATAACATTCTCAATTCTAACATTTTAGATGTACTTATTTCTTCAACTTTGGCATTTTTATCAGCAAGTATTTCCATGCTAAAAATAAAAAAGAATATCATGAGTATGTTAGTACTAGTAATTTACTCACTATTTTGTAAATATCAAACAAAACAAAGTACTCAATACGAAGGAGTACAATGAGCATAAAAAATAGTTTTAATATTTTGAAAATTTTGTTTTTATCGTAAATAGTTAGGAAGATATCATAATACCGATTTGTCCCTATTTTTCCTATTTTTAATTCTTGGGGTCCGCAGTACAAATTTAAAGTCTATGGGTATGCAAAAAAAAATGTAAATTTAAAGTAGACTTTAAATATTGACTTTGTACGTTTTAACAACCTTTGTTTAATTCACATAATAATAATATACTTACTTGCAGTGTGCAAAGGTATCATTACTTCGTGAGACAGTCATCGTTTCTACAATTTCACCTTCCACCTCTAACTGCTCTTGAGTGGTTGTATTTTCTGTCTTTGGTTCAGAACTTAACGGATTGTCTTGCTTTCTTTTAGTTTTATCAGGGAGAATCCGTTCTGGATCCTCAATAGTATTTAACTCTTCCTCCGACTCTTCATTTAATTGCGATTGACTTTGATCCATTTCGTCATCTTCATTGATATCTGCTTTCTCTTCCTCAGTTTGATGCTGGACCTTCTTAGATTGCTCCTCGGTAGCATTGTCTAAAGTAAGTTTATCATTTGACTTTGGTTCTTTTACATGCTGGTATTCCTCTGATTCTATATCATTATCTGCCATTTCCTGATCTTCCTCAGTTTGCATGCTATCTTTTTCGTTAATTCTATCAATTGTCTTTAGCCGTTTAATTTTATTTTTTTCAGATTTTCCTGAAATTTCGAAAAAAGTTGTTAATTTTTCAAAAAAGAAATTAAAAGTAAAAATCCTACCAATAGACCTATCGTCATCTGTTCGGCCTTGTTTTCTATTATCCTTAGTTCTTGCATCGCTTATTCTGTCTTCTGGAGCTACAATTTCCTTTGTTTCAGCTATACCTTGATGACCTCCATCTTTAGTCTGGAAATTATTTAGGTAAAAGAAAAAAAGATTTTTATACGTTAACAAAAGTAGTTGCCTTACCTCGTTTTCTGCTTGGCCTATGCCCTCTTTATCTTCACCCGTATCCTGTTCGTCCATATTTTGATTTTGTTGTACATCGTTGTCCTTTTTTTCAGTTTTTAACTGGTCTTTTGATCCTGTCGGATCGATTTCCGGATTTGATTGCATATTATCTTCTTTCATTGGCTGATCTTTGGACTGCTCGTATTCGTCTTTTTCTGTTCTATTATCTTCTTTTTCTATGTTTTCTTCCTCCTGTAGACTTGTGGTTTGCTCCTCAACATTATTAAAATTTTCTTGACTTTCTTTTTCTTGTGCTTGTTTTTCCTCTTCCACAATGTCATTGCTTTCCTGCAGTTTACTATTGCTGTCTTCTTCATTTGTATCACTGTCATCGCTGTCATCACTCATATCATTTTCGTTTTCATTTTTATTTAGTTCTTCATCATTTTGGTTGTCAGATGTTTCATTAACATCTTGCATATTTTCCTTTAAGGTATCAATATCGAAGGGGTTTTCATCATTTGGCTTGCTGTCATCTTCTTCGTTGTCGTCGTTTACATCGAGGTCTCCTAAATCGAAATCTTCCGGCATCTCTGGTTCCTCCAATTCATTATGATATGGATTAACCTGTTCTTGGTCGCCATCTTCATCTCTTATATCGTTGTTATCTTGATTTTTCATTTTATCTTTTTTGGTTGATTCATTTGTGGCATCTAAACCATCTTCTTTGGAATTTTTACTATCGTCTTCTTTGGAAGCATCACTATTACAATTCAAATCATTATGAGTATCTTGTTTGTCATCATTTCCTTTGCCATCTTCTTCGTCCATAGGTTTTTCTTCTTCCTCTTCTAGAGAAGTATCATCGTCACCCCATATTTGATCGTCTAATTTGTCTGCACCCTCTTCAGTTTCCCCCATTTCTTTACTCATATCTTCCTCGTTTTCGGACTCTCCACTATCATCTTCCTCATTTTTTTCAGCAATATCTTGCAATTCACCATCAAAATTTTCACTCATTTCAATACCTTTTTCTTCTTTGCAGTCAGTTGAATCGTTATCATTATTTTCCTTGCGATCCTCAGGACGTTTCGCGTCATCCAACTGGTCTTCAGATTCAATTTTATCTGAAACATCTTTTTCTCCTGTCCCATCTTCTAAGCCAAAACCATCGCCTTCTATTTGATCTTTTCTAGATTCACCTTCTTCGTCTTGCATAAGATCCTGTGGCACGCAGAAACCTTTTCCACCAATTTCTACAAATACAGTTAACATTACAGATAGCATTTTGACCGAAACTTTGTGCGCTCCCAACTGCTGGAACAAAAAGTATTCTGCCATTGAATTAAATTGTTGAAGAAGTGGTTTAATGCTTAAAATTTTTTTGATGCACTCAACTTTTTCCATCGATGGTTCAGCAAGTTTTATTGTCAGGAGAATATTTCCAAGCTGCTCATTAACCTTTCCCATATCCATTACACTCCAATCATCTTTAAGTTCCCCATAAAGATTTTTCTTTAAATGCTGTTCTTCTAGTTCTTCGCTGTTGTCATCGTCAACCTTTTGCTGCTTCTCCTCATTCGACTGGCATTTGGCTGCATACTTTTTGTATAGTTTTTGTAAGGAGAGAAGTACAAAATGAATTAAAGTTTCTAATTCCGTGCCAATACCTTCAAAGTTACAGTCTAAGCTGATATTTATTGAAGTTTTGGGCTTGAATGCTTCTAAAATAATATCGTTCGCATAAGCGGAAAGATCAATAAGAGGTTTAGATATGGGCAAATAATCGTCTTTGCCGGTTTTAAGCTTTTTCAAAATATCTTGTATTGAGTTATGCAGTTTATTGCAGGCATCACTATATTGTTTTAAAAGATTTTTACATATAAACTCACTGGTTTCAAAGTTAAAACTTTCTAGTGTTGTATTTGTCAATGTCAATACATTTTCAAGATCTAACGAAAGATCACTTGCATGAATAGTTTGCTTTATAACATGTCCATCCTCTGCAGCGAATAAAATATTTTCCTTTAGCCCACTCGACGGAACATGTAAAACGTAAACTTTTAATTGCTCAAAAACATACCGGATACGTAAGAGCATCGCTTTTAATGCATCACATTGATCACGAAATTCTCTAAAGCTTGTATAACTTTCGTCAAGTTGCTGATTCAAATTGTTTATATCTTCTAACTCTTTTAAATGTTGCAGCATTATATCGTTATCATACAGTGTCTTGGTGGTAGAGGCCAAGAGCTTACGTTGATTTTGGACTAATAGAAACAAGTCAACAGCATAACCTTTTATACGTTCAATATTAGATGGTCCCAATTCTGGCAAAGGTGTTAGCATAATGTTTCTCAACAGTTTAAGTTTAAAGATACATTTACTAAAGTACAAATCCAAGTTTTCGCTAAGCTGTAGCAATTTTGGTAGCCTAAACTTTTCTTTGAAATTGGATAGCATTGTGTTGATGCAGAAAGGAGTTAGGAGTATGTCTTCAAATTCAGTGCTCATTGATAATTCCATTAAACCACTTTTATAGCTAACACCCAGGGTTGACAAGACTTTAAAGAGATCGGTTAGTGCTTTACGTTTCTGTTGCAGTATTTGTTTAGCTTCCAGTTTCTGTTTAGGTCGTTCCTTAGTTCTATCTACTGTCAAATTTCGCAAATGGTCACATCGTTCCAATTGTTGCGTTAATACGGTATCCAAGGCATTTATAAGTTTGGGATATTGAGCATTAGTTATACTTTTCTTTACTACATTGCGAGATGTGTTAAAGAGATGATGTATTTTTGAAAGCAATGTTGATTCGTCAGTAGGGGATATCATATCGGCTAAGTTTGGTTCATGTTTTGACATTAAAACAAAATACCCGACATCGCTGAAGTCACATTTCGTTTTCGATTTATGCCTTAGGATATTTTCTTTGTCGTTATTCAAATTGTAATCCTTTGCTGTAAAGTCCTTGGGTTGAAAAACTGTTGTTATTTTCTCCCTTAGCTGCTGTTCGTACTGCTTAAGGAATTTATTGAGATTACGGTGAACACGGGCAACATTGTTGCGCATACTTATGTAGGACAAATCTTTGTTATAACTTTCGATTTTGACCAGTTCCTTTAGCTTCTTTTCAATAGGTGCTTTTATGGATTTTTTGCTTTCTTCGATTTCTTTTGAAAACTGATCAAAGTATAATTGCAAATTGCGAAGACCTGCTATAAGTTTCCAAATTTCCTTGTTATTGCCTTTCTTATTATATTTAAGATAATTATGCAGATACAGTTCAAAGGCCAATAGAAGTTGCATTCTTACTGCAAAATCTCCATAAGATGATGATTCAATAAACTGCCTTAAAATGGTAATTATATTTTTGACCTCGTCTACTGCAAAGCTTTTTGTGCTACTTTCAGTGGCCGTGTTCAGAATTTCTTTTTCTTCAAACCTATTCCCAGTACCAACAATGTTGACGAGAGAAGATTCAGTTTCTTTCTCCGAAATAAATTCATTTATAACATTATATATGAAAAACCAGTATTTATATGCTGAAGATTCGACTTTTTCATACGTTTGACTTAAACAGTTGCGCCAAAATTTTAACTCTAAACGTGTCCATTTCTGAATGAATTGTGCCACCTCTTGTTCTTCGTTTTTTAAGTTATTGTTTTTATGAGCCACCTCGTTCCAAATTGCAACATTTTGTCGTAATATTTGAAAACCAGTATTGAAACGTACTACTGGAGCCGTTGACGGCAACAGACATATGCGTTCAATAATTTTTTTTATGTCAATTAGTGTTGCATGCTCCGTATATAGCTCCAGTTGTGCATTGACTCTTTGGTCAATACTTTTAAGAACATCCACACAAGACACTATTTCCTGAATATTCGAATCTTTGTAGAAATTATAGGCTTTATCTGGGTTTAGGCTAGTGGTTGTTAAGTTTTCTTCTAATGCATGTTTTTGGATGGCCATACAAAAGTAGAGACTATTGAAGCATTCTTCGTCTAACCATTCATTTATAGATGATTTGTACTTGTCGAACAGTCTTAGAAATATTTGGAAACGCTGAATAAAAGAGTCTATTAAATCTAAGCTATCCATACTTTTACATTTGGGATGGTAATACGTTTGTGAGCCTCGTATTAAAATTTCAATGAAATTTTTGGCTATAAAAGCGTAATCATTTTCTTGAATGGTATTGCAATCTTTTTTGTTTTTAACTTTCTTTTTCTTGTCCAGTTTTATTACCTTATCTAATGTATCTTCTTGTATAAACTCACCAAAATCTTCAAGTAAACCTGTCGGAAACACTTCCTCAATTTCCTCTAATTCTTGTGCTTCTTCATCCTCTTCTTCGCACTTGGTTTTTGTTAGATAAATACTTTCATCTTCTCTTTGCTTTTCCTTTCTTATTTCTTCTTCCTTTTGCCAAACTTGATTGATTACATTAAAAGTAAACTCAAACTCTGAATATAGCTCTTGGCTAAAGAATTGGGATATGTTAACTCGATTCTTTATCTCGATCACTTTTGCTTTTAACAAATGAAAATAGTCCGACTCACAACCAGACATTTTGTTAAGAACACTAAAGACGGGGCAACGATTTTGTAAAATGTCTTTGGAAGAATTAACATTAAAGATATTTAACATTTTACTACTTGGAAATTCAGCAATATTTTTCAAAACTGTATGCAGTTTGTTGCCGGCATTTACGTTAACATACGATCCGTCTTTCTCTTTAAACATATTGTTTTGAATCTGTGCCAAGACAAGTGTTAGTCCCTCGAAACCAAACCGTAATTGATCAATTGAACATTGCAGAGGTTGCAAAAAGTCCTGGTAATAATGTGAGTAGGGTTTAAGGGTATGATGAACAAAATGTTGAGAGTTTTCTATCCATAAATTGATTTTACTTATTATTTCCCTGCAGCTCTCAAGACTTTCCGCTAAAATACGAGAATTTTTGTTTTCAAATAATATGTTCCACATTGATTCGACACTATTTATCAACTTGAGTAAATGTTGAGGATTTGATTTGGTAGTTAGAAAATAGTTTACATCCTTGACCAATGTGCTGTATAAACATTTTTCTGGTCTTAAAGCTACCTTCTCCTTAAGCTTACATTGCCTTTCTCTTAGTGCGTTAAGTTTAATTTCGAGAGCTTCATAAATTTCTCCGCCTAAATTTTTGTATTTCATTGAAATTTTTGTAAAATCGTAAGCAGTTTTAAAATGATTCAAACAGTTAATATCATCTGTTAAATATTTGTTCTTAAGACGGCTTTTCTCAACAGGATCTATTAAGGGCAAAAACGGAATCAGGCATAGTTCAAGGCAACCAATTATACTGTTCATTATAGATGTCTTGTATAGAGCCGTTTGATTATCAGTTGCATCATATTTGTTTGTACGATTTTTCTTTGATTCTTCATCAACAGTTTCATTTAATTTTGATACCAAACAACGGAAAGATTGTGTATAGATTGTTAAATTTTTATCAGCGTCATTTTGACAAAACATCTCAACGTATTTTATTTCCTTTAGCAGACGTTTGGCATTATGTAACGTCTGCATATAATTATTGTTTTGAACATTATATGTAGGTGTTATTAGCATAGAGTTGTACCAAACTATCTGACAAAGTTGATTTAATTCACCTTTCCAAATATTTAAATCGCACAAAGGTACGGCCTTGAAAGTAATGCTTTCTTCCACAAATAATAAATTAGATATTAAATTAATAAGAGGCGGCCCTTGGTACGTTTGATTTGGAATGTTCCCATTGCATGAATTAATTTGTAGGCTTTTAGGATGATAGTTCTCAAGTTGTAATCTTTGAAGAGAATTTATAATAAGCCGATTCAAGGCTGATAAATGCTTGTAACCATCATTTAAATACAATAAAAGTTGTTTAAATTCTTCGACAGACTGAAAGTCATATATTAAACCAGAAAGCACAAACCAAAAATCACGATATTTTTGATAAAACGACAGCTCGCAAGTATTAATCAAAGAAGTGAAATTGCTATTTAAAAACATAATTTCCTCTCGATATTCGCGGTTAACGTGAACATCAGAAACAGATGAATTTTCAATCAATGCTGTTAAGTATTTTATTAAAAATAACTCTCTAATGGCCGTTGTGCACAACTGAATTTCATGTGGCGCATTAAGCGGCTTATTACTTAAATGATCTGAAGAAGTTAATAGTTCCTTAATATTATTTAACTCTAAATCTATGATTTCCATATCTTCAGAAGATATTATTGGATTATTTTGGTTATTTTCCGCCAAACAACTAAGAAGTTGTTGCAGCTTTGATTTTAAATGTTCAGGTATTAATTTCTCATGGTTACGATTTAAAACGACTTCACGAATATTTTTAAAATCATTCTGAGTATAGTTCTTCGATATGATGGCCTTAATCCGACGTGCACTTTCACTTCTTTGAACAGAAAGCCTTGTTTTTACATCTTCGGGGGAAAAACTGCAGTACACAGGATACGCGCAAAGTACTTTGTCTAATTCTTTTAGTTTTAAAAACATTTTTACCTAAAAACCATTTTGTAAATTTTAATATTTAATTTCCTTTTTTTATTTTAAGCATAACATATAACGATATTTCTGTGGTCACAAGCAATAACGGTCCAAGTCGAAAAAGATACTTTTGAAATTATTCAATTTTAATATTTGAAAAGGTTTTTGAATAATATACAACTATGGTTTTGGGGAAAAAAATATAAAAATAACTAACCACACACACATTACAGGGCACTATTTTGATAAAAATTGGTATTTGAATTTAAAGAAGTTAAGAAGATATTTAATCAAAAATAAAAAATAATTAAAATTAATTTCTTTATTGCAAAACAATTAATGTTAATTCTGAAAGTTCATAATAAAATATGTTTTTATTTTATATTGAATAATTAATTATTCTTGTGTTTATACAAACTTAAACGATTGTTGCAAATTAAATGTAAATGAGGAATGGATATATTGTTATGGGTTCTAATATATGTCTGATAATTTATTTTGTGCAAGCAACCTAATTTCATATAATGTTTTTATTTTCGCTTGTTAACATTTATTTTAAACCAATTTTTTGAAAATAAAACACATAAAAAATCAATTTGTCCACTATCCTTAAAACGTCCTTAGTGAATCACTTAACAGTAGCTGCAAAGGACAATTTCTATCGATGAATATAGCATTTGTCGAATCGTTAAAAGTTACTGAACCGCGCTACAGATTTGTGATATTTTTGTCTGATGTCGCAAAAGAGTAAAACCCTTAATAATACGTAAAAAAGGACACGGTGACACTAAAAATGTTCCACCAAGAAGTCGTCAAAATTTATTAACCTTAAGAAAAAAAGTTAAATTGGTAAGGAAAGTCAGAAAAAATCTTCTTTTTCTCTTAAAAAAATAAACGAAAAAATTGGAAAATACTGCAAAAAAAGTTAGCAATGAAACCTTTCGTAGAGTTTGGTCGTTTTATAAGAAAAAAAAACAAATATAAGTATCTGAAAATAGTTAAAGGCTTGTCATTAGAAAAGAGAAACTCCTAAGAGATATACTTTATGATAGCGTTAGGAAAAAATGGTGAAGAGGGACCTTAACGCCTACTATAGTAACGAAAGGTAATGAAAGGATTTACACAATGGTTGTAAAACTTATTCCAACATATGGATGCACTGTGTGGTGGGAGGCTTTAAAAAAAGGCTGTTAAACTAAGTTTTTTAGTAAGTTCCAAAAATGTGATTCTCTTGGAATCACTTATTGTCATGAGAAGCACCTCTCAAATTGTGTAACTATGGAGTTATGGGTAATGGGAATGGTGGCAAGAAGATTTGTTAGAATTTAATCTGGCCACACAAGAATACTATTGGAATTTGATTTGAAGGATCTTAGTAATAGTCTGTATGAGGGGTGTGCAGTTTTGACTAATGGATCTAAAGTAGATATGGGCATCGGGGCTGGGCTCTATATCATGGATAAAGACATCAGACAACCTGAGAGTCTAGTGTGTTCTAGGCAGACATATGGATATTTTAAAGACAACAGTTCTTATAGTAAACATATTTTAAAGGATAGTGAGGCCACTATTTATGTTCACAGTCAGACAGCTCTTTAGACCTCAAAGTGGCATTGCTTCTAGTTTATATTGATAAGGGATTGTAGGTATGCCATGACTATGTTGGGTTCCGGGACCCCATGACGTAGTTGGAAATTAAATTGCCGAAAAGCTCACTTGTAGTGAATCGAAACATAAGTTGGCATACAAAGAGGAAACTGTGAGACCATCAATGGGTCACTTTTATGAGATTTAACATGGATGCCCAACCTAAACGAAACTTAAGTGGAAAAACAGGTTGGGATGTAGGGTATCTAATACTATATGACCGAGGCAAAGCTGAACAGGCACTACACCATTTCCAATTGTATTTCAGAACTTTCCAATTGTATTGAAATACAAATAGAAATTTCTGAAATTGAATTAGAAATTTCTGAAATACAATTGGAAATGGTGTAGATTGCTCATGGCTTTAAGAAAACAAGGTCTAAGGACCACGCTTGGGGTCATAACTGTCCATTCTCTAGTAAGGGCTAAGACGAGCACATGGTATTACAGTGCTCCAGATAATTGTAGTGTATGTTCTCTGTCACTGCCCAAAGTTACAAGACCATAAAGTCAAGTGGTTAATTAGAAGATTCAACGAAGAACGGGCGGAGTTTTAAGGTGTAAACTAAAAAAAAAATTATTGGGTTTATTATGGGAATCAGATGGCTATGAAATAGATAGGCAATGGAGAGGGTTTCACACAGATACTTTAATCAATTTATTCTTTCTCGGTCGTTGACTATTTCTGATTTCCTTTTTACTCTTACCATTTCTGATCCCTTTTCTGATTGTTTTATTTTTTCTTTGAAGGGGAGCACAATAGATCAAGGAGGTCGCCAAAAAAGTGTACTAACCTGGCAAACAAGGAGAGCAGAGAAATTCTAAAGTGTATATCTGGGACTCTCACAGGATACTGCGATGTAAGATATAAGAGCAGTAGGCGGAATAGGAATTCTTCTGACCTCTGCAAGATGTGAGAGGATGAGGAGAAGGTAGAGACTGTGGAACACCTTCGCTGCCACTGCCCAAGTCTGCGGATCGCGCCGAAAAAGGTGGAATTGCGCATATGATTGTAGTATATAGATGTCCTTTTACAAAAAAAAAAAAATGTAACCTGCTAAATTAACGACCCCTTTTAGGATGTTTAGTTTCTGTTTTGTTAAGTAAAAATAAACTAACTGGCAGTTTGTCGGTTAGTATTTTGGTTAACACCAATATTAAATTACTGAAACAGTACAAAAAGCCCTGGATAACTTTTAATCAAACTTTTAACAAACCTGGAGCAAATGACCGCATTGAATCTTATAAATTTTTGCTATTAAAAAACAAAACTTACCTGTTTCTCTTGAGAAAATGGTTGAAATTCGACTAAATGTTTTGAATACATTTTTCGAGAGAGATTTAAAGGATGCTTGATGCTTGCAAGATATTCCAAAAGTTTTTGATGAAAGTTATATAGATCCGGGGCGATTTCTTTAATGTTAGGAAATATATTATAAACAAGGCTCATTAGCCTTTTGTCCAGCCATTTAAAATGTAATATAAGCTTATCAAGTAAATCAGTATTAAGTTCCTTGCTTTGTTGATACATCTTCATTCTTGATACAGTCAATATGCGATTGAACCAATCCAATGATGTCATCAATTGGATATAAGTTTCCATATGCAATTGAGCCTGACTCATTAAATTGCTTTTTAATACCCTTGCAAGATGAAATAGAAACTCAGAATAATTTTGCAAGAAAAAATTGTTGAGTTTATCGTTTATCACTTGCTTTGTCACGGCTTGCGAATATGTTAACATATTAATTGTACTCATTTTTGTTATTGGCTCTTGAGGTATCTGATCCATAAGCATGTTAATGATGAGAAAACTGCTCAAGCAAAAACCGTGTTTTTCTAAAGCTTCAAAATTGTATTCACGTATGCGAGGATAAATTTTAGTATTCCACGGCAATGAGACAACAACACTTTTATTATCAAAATTAACAATACAATTAAATAAGTTTTCCGATAGTTCTAATAATGCCGGATCATGCTTAAGACATTTTTTTAATTGAAGATAACGATAGCGCAAATCTTTTAAAGAACTGATTTCGTATATCATATAAATCAGGTATTTGACAAAATAATGCAAATTAATTTTTTCCAAATTTAAATTTTTAAATTGTGAATATATAAGTGATAACACTTCTTGCATTTGATTTGGATCTAACAAATTATCTAAAACAATTTTTAAAGGAAAAAGCTGTAAATTTACCAAGGAAAGTTCGTTTAAAGAGTCGCATTGTAATGCAACATCTACTAGAAGGTGCTGCCGTAAAACATCTTTTGAATTACTAAACTTCTCCGATTCTAATAGAACAATTTCTCTAAGTTTGTTTTGGTAAAAACTTAAGCCGTAGCCCATTAAATCCGCTGAAGCCGAATATACGTAAACTTCCATGGCGCTGATATAAATAGCATTTTTCATTTGGTAGCCAATGCGCTGATAGGCTGCACACAAAAACGCAGTTTGGGTAAGATTTGAAATTGTATAGTTATTAATATCGGTGAGATGTGTAATGCTGTCGTGTATGCTAATAAGGCAATTTATGGCATTTATGTTACGTACTCCTTGTTGAAAAACTAAAATTCGCTTATCGTCCATATTGGGTGTTGGGTCGTTAACAAAAATTTCCACACAACGGTTGCGCATGGCTCGAGAAAGTTCTCCGTTTTTAGGATCAATCGTAAGAAAGGCCCTAAAATTTTTGGCCTTTTTAACAATTTCTGCTTTTTCATTGCCAGTTACGCCTTTTTCGGACAACATAAGCGTACCGCTAGGCTCAAGAACCGGATTCAAACGGTCCAATACTGCAGAAGAGCAAAGGTTTACATGTTCAAGTAAAATATATTGGCCTTCTTTAAGTGATTTTACAATTTTTGAATCAACCCATTCAAAACAACCACCTGTATTTAATGAATCTGTATTTTTTATATGAGCTCGCAGCATATTAAGCATATTGAGTAAATTGCATAAGTTCTCGAGGTAATTTTTGTTAGAGCTTGATATTGCCCGTTGCTGTAGTACACTAATGACATTAATAAGTTTATCTATACGACTTCGGTAATTTAAAAGCTCTTCTGAAACAAACGATTTGTTTTGTGATTCTAAAAAAAATAAAATTGTGTTTAATTGAAAACGAAATAAAATATATTTTTACATACGAAGATACATACATACAGGCCCAATACATCTGTATGAATGTTGATATGTACATACATATATAATAGGGAAAAGATATTAGCAGATGTTTGTACTTCTTAAACTTAATATTGCATTACAATGGATATAATAAAATAATTCAGCTAAAACAGTTTTATATGAAAAAATATATAAAAATATATGGTCATTTTGAAATAAATAATTCAATAAATAAATATATATAATATAATAAATAAATATATATAATATAATAAATAAATATATACAAAATTTGATCCGAAAATAAAGGATATATGTATATGTATGTATATGTATAAATGAATGTTTGTTTGTATGTCTTTTATAGAATCGTAAACTATGGATTTGATTATGTCATAATTTTTAGCAAAGTTGTTGTGAATTAAGGTTCATTTATACGTGACTTAACCATGCTATAGTAAACAGCTGTTCGAACCAAACTATAGATGACTTACCATTACGCCATAACCATAACCTTAAAAATCAATGGCGTTATGGTAAGTCACATATAATTGAACCTTTAGCCCGCGAAAGTTTTTAAGTTACTTTTTTAGAAAAAGAGGCGGTGCCACGTCCACAATAGCCTAAATCTAAATGTACTTCTACTGTAATAATTAAATTCCTTATACTGGCACTTTTGCTGAACAGATTTTTTAAAGACTTTGAACGCCCCTCTGACGACAATATTTGTTAAGCAAAAACTAAATTTTAAATAAATTCTAATTTTTTTGTTGCATTATTTTGTTTAAGTAGTTTTTTGATAAGCCATAAATGGTCCACTGGGCTTGGTTATATTATTTGAAGTTTAATAATAAATCGATTATTATTCAAATACTAGTATTTCTACTGCACAAAATTCTCAAGGCACAAAGTGGGCGGACAAAAACTAAAATCTGAATACAGGTTGTTTTATCTGACCGATGAATTGAATATTTGCGTAATGCCCCTCTTCAAATTAATTTTTGTTGGTGGCGTAGCAACGCGAACAGTGTACAGCTGGTATGATATAAAAATTGAGAATATATTTTTAAATTCAGTTTCATTTTAACATATTTTTATATGCGTAGTTAAGGCTATGAATTAATAGATATAAAAAAATTTTATTTATAATTTAAGTTTTTTAAATATAAAAGACGATAAAATACGTTCATATATGATCCAATATCATATATGATTTCATTCATATATGGAAATCTTTTTTACAGTCGCAAGAGTATTTTATGACTAAAATTAAATGTAAAACTACATATATTATAAATTTTTATACATATATTCTCAATTTTTTGATATAGTATATGACCATGAGCCATTTATTTTGAAAGTGGCACAAGTCACTTTTTCAAAAAATCGAGCTAATGGCAATACTAAATGTAATTGAACGGTATCTTTTCATATCTTTAAATATCTCAACTTAAAATAAAGTGACTTATGCAAATTTCAAAATAAACGCCTCATATACATATGTATGTCCATATATTTTTTTATGTATAACTTTTTTAGCAGGAAAATTTAAAAAAAAAATATAATAAAATCATTTTATTTTTAAAAAATCTCCAACAAAATTGTTGGTGTAAAGAATTTAAGAAGTGATTCTTAGTAGAAGAAGAAAAAAAACGAAAACAAATCGTATGTATGTACTAAATTTTGACCTTTATACACTAAAAGTAGTAGAATATTCGAATATTCAAAATTTTCTTACATATTTTTACAAAAGTAACGAAAAATTTTCGAAACAACTTTTGTTTAATCTGGCCAGATTCTCGATTCTGTTCGTCTAATGCTCAAATTTTAGTATCAGGCTAAAGGCCCGGCCCATATTCAACTGAAAAATTTGTGGACAATCGTACAAAAACAATTAGGACAGAATTGAAATTCGAATTTATTCTTCTCCTTTTTAGAATTGATTTTTTTTTAAATTTTTACACTTACAATTTTGTTAAAGATACTTCATAAAATAAAATTTATTTTTTTTAAATTGGGTTATTATTTCTCTTGTTATGCAAGATAGAAGTTTAAGAAGTGCAAAACGTATCGTCATTTCTGCTTTCACTTTATATCTTTAAAGAAATTACCTTCATTATAGTATCGCGAAACACTGTATTTGCTCCAAGACTCCAGCAAATCGGCTATCGTTTTAATTGAGCCATTACTGTCTAGAAATGTGTTCTGTATTGACTCTAGATATATACATTCAACTTGAAAAGATATCTCTTCAAGGTGTCGATTAAGATCAATCTATTTAAGATTAGCAACAACAACAAAAAAAGAAAAAAAAACATTTAATCATTTATGTATAAATATGTTCAAATAAATTTATTTTTATACGTTACCTGTTGAAAACTACCGGTAACAGAATCGTCAATGTTGTCTAAATTACACCTCTGATTCGATATACAGCATAGCGTGTCAATAATTTTAGTCTTACCAGAATTCGTTGAGCCACATAAAAGCACAGGTTTCTCTAAGTGGACACATTCAATTAGATTTTTTAATGTTTCACGCTGTGTTGTCAGCAATAGGGGTAAACATTTTCCTTGCTTTTTAAAATCTAAAAGTTCTGTATTACGTTCAAGTTTAATATCATTTAAAAATATCCTTTCGTTGTTCCAATAAAAACCAACATCTTCCGAGATTTCATTTAGATTATCTGAGTTGCATTCAAATACTAACTCAAACGTAGTGCGTATAAATTTTTTGTCTTGCTCACAGCGCATTCGTTGGTAATAAACCAGTTTCATGCGTTCGTAGAGTGTTAAAAGGAAATGATCAAAGTTCTTTGTAAAATTTCGACTTTGTTTAATAGTGAAACCAGTTTGAGGACTAATTAATAAATCACACCAAAAAAGAATATCACGCAAATTTATTTCAAATGGACCACCTTTATAGCCAAATTCCATCGTTGATATGCCTTTGTCCAATAGTTCCGAAAACCGAACTAGTCTTAAGGCTAAATCAAACTCTGAGACCATTAATGCATTTTGATGCTGATCAAATGTCGTTTCCAGGTTTTGTTTAACCAACTTATATATGTCGAAGAGGTTTTTCGATGTTTGCAGTTGTGAAGGCAAAAGTTTGACGAAATTTTCTCTAAGATTATCAAAATAGTTTTTATATTTCCCTTCTACAACATATAATAAATCTTCGGTAGTAAGTTTTTTTACATATACTTTTGTGAAACGATTAAGGAACGATTGAGGCAAGCCTTTACGACCTCCACCTTGCTTTAGAGGATTTTGAGTGGCGAATACACGTACTTTTTTACTCAGAGTAAATGTTTTATTCAATTCTGGTATGTATACTTCTCCACGATGATCTAGAATAGCATTGAGACCCTCTAAAACCGACTGCGGAGCCAAATTAAGTTCATCTAAAAGAATCCAAGTGTTATCGGCTTTTAGTGCCGCTAGTAATGGACCGTCACGCCATTGAAAAGCACCAACTTTTAGGCTTCCATTTTTTTCATCCTCCTCTGATTTTGAATTAAAAATATTATCTTCTGATGGTAAATCAGTACCAAATAGATCTGCCAGATCAGTGTGCTCGCAGAGATTAATACGTACAATATTATAGCCAGTGGAATGGGCTAAACTCTCAACAATTGATGTTTTTCCTACACCTGGCGGACCTTCTAATAAAATTGACTTACATAAGGACATAGCCGAGAGTAAGCGAAAGAGGTTCCTTTTTGTGGTAGGTACTTCGAAAAGAAAATATTGGCTGGCGTTCTTTAGGACAGTTTCGTTTGTTTCGTCGTTGATAGTTATATAGAAAGGTTTAATGCCAAAAGTTTTGTCGGTTCTAAATTCGACAGTTGTTCCTTTGCTTTTAATTAGTTCATCTAAAGTAAACTTTTCACCCATTAATTTAGCGGACTGCTCAATCGCATATTCAATTATTTGTTTTTTTAGAATCTCCAATTGTTCATCCGACTCATGCAAAGACATTTCGAATGCATCCAAAAATATAGTTTCTAAACCAAAAATTGACTTTTCAGGAAAGCTTAATGTGCTATTTGTTACCATAAAGTTAGCCATTGCCAATATATCTCTAATGGAAAATTTAAACTTGTCTATAGTGTTTTTCATATGCAAAACCAGCTCAACTATAAAGGTAGCTATTTTAAGTATTTCAGTTTTATTTATTTCAATATTTGTTAGTTGATCTGTAATACAGTTATTTGCAATTTGTATTAGATCATTTCTAGAATTCGAAGGTTGACACCATATCTCAGTAAAACGATTTCTTAAGGCAGGCGATAGTTCTTTTTTACCAAAGTCGCCGCCAGGATTCATAGTGGCTAAGAACTGGAATCCGGATTTTGCTTGCACTATAAATTCTTTCGCTGCTCCCTCTTCGGATGTAACACCGCACTTTTCTGCTAACAAAACTGTGCGTTCTGGCTCCAAAATGCAGTTTAATCTTTCAAGAACAGAATCCTCTGCCAGAGATATTTCATCAGCCATAAAATAAGAACCTTCCACCATGGCCTGTACCAAAGGACCATCAGCCCATTCAAATAACTTTTTAGTTTCATGTTGGCTGTTACTATTACGACAAGGACGTAGGCCTCCCAGGAAATCTGCTCCTTCAGTATGCATGTGACAATTTAAAATTCGCAAGTTCATCCCCCGGATTGTTGCCAGCAATTGGCATACGGTAGTTTTGCCACAACCAGTTGGACCTACTAATAAAACTGGTTCATCAAATTGCAGGGCTTTAGCTGTTAATACCGCCATCCGAGTCATATTGCGGGTCCATACGATATCGGTCCGAGATTTAAAGTTATTTATTTCATCAATTATATATTTGGTAACAAGTGATATTTCCTTATTTTCGTTCGTGTCAAACAATCGACGTAGGTCAACATGTTTTTTAAAGTTCTTGTACAGGGTCTCATGAATTATTTCCATCTCTATTTCTGTGCGCACTTTCGCCGACAACACTAAAAATCCCTCTTCGACCAAATGCTGATTCCAGTCGTATTTAGAATTATCCAATAACTTTTTGTCAGCAAGTGTATAACGAATACCCCATCTGAAGAGATCACGCAATGTGAATGTGTTTTTCGAAGTGGATTTTCTATTCTTTTGCAAATCCACCATGCAAGCGACCATTTTTCTGGCGTAGGACGAGGGTATAAAGCATTTCTTTTCCAATATAATTTCTAATTCCCCCCGAGGAATATCCGAAAAGTGAAGTTCAATGAAGCGATTTTTAAAAGCTCTAGACAGAGTTTTTCTGCCCCCATAAAGACCTGGCGGATTTTGGGTAGCAAAAAGCATAAAATTAGGATGAGCTTTGACCACTGTTTGTGTTTCGGCAATAAATATTTCACGGTTATCGTCTAAAACACGGTTGAGGGCCTCTAATATTTCAGTCGAAGCTAAATTAAGTTCATCCAATATAATCCAATAGCCATTGCGCATTGCCTGTATTAAAATACCCTCCTTAAATGCCAATTTTCCAGTTTCATCCGTAGTATAGGCACCAATGTACTCTTGCAGATCTGTGTGTTCATGATTGTTGATGCGAAGACAGTGATTGCCACTTCGCTTAGCAACGTAATTAATCAAACTTGTTTTACCTGCCGATGTAGGACCTTGCAAAAGTATCGGCAGTTTTCCAATCGATATAATACGTGATAAATCTTTTAAATTTTCCCTAACACTCTCCGTTAGAATATAATTGCTACAATCGTGTAGTACTTTGGATCCTTGTTCAATCCAGTACCCTTCAAAGTTAAGATAATTCTCACCCGGTTTCGGTATAGCCTGTTGTAAAATTGCCTTTGGATTGCTAAGCAGGGCCTCTTTTATCAAGTGTTGCACTACATTGTGAGACTGTGAGTCAAGCTGTGTTAAAAAACTTAAACAGAAAGATTCATAAAGGTTTCTTTCGATGGATCCGCACAAGTTTTTGCCACATATTGTTAAAGATCTACAAAGGGTACGCAAAGAATAAATCGGTCTATTGCCTAAGCCATCGTTTAATTCTAGTTTAGCCAGCAATTTCAGTCTTTTATATAGTTTTACAATATTAATTACACTTTTCTTTTGTATACCAGTAGCACCGAGGTAGTCTGATATGAGCAAACTTAAATCTGACTCTGTTTCGGCTTCATCAACAAAAAACTCCGTAAATCTGTTGCGTATACCAATAGGCAAATCCTTTTTGCCCACATCTGTGTTGGGATTCATGCATGAAAATATGCGAAAATCCGGATGTCTTTTGACGGGAGTAAATTCACCTTTTTCTAGCAAAACCACAGAGCCATCCGGCTCCAAAATAGTTGATAAGCATTCCAATGTTTCGGCCGAGGCTAAATTTATTTCATCCAGTAAAATCCAATCACCACTTGTAATGCAATTGACTAAAGCTCCCGGTATAAATGCAAACGATACATTTATCGATTTACTTAGTTGACTGTTTAGTTTTTGTAGTTTTACTTTTAACATGATCCAACGAGGCAGTAAAAGCAAGTTCTTTTCTCCCAATTCATTGCGATCGGACTTTTGAAACACATTGTCAACGACTTTTAACATAAGCTTAACAATCACCGAAAAACTGCCTTGATTATAACAAATACAGAACTTCCTTAGGAATGCCTCATTTTTCGATTGATTAAATGTCTTTTTAAACAGCAATTCAAATTCTGTACGCAATGGAGCTACGACATACGCCAGATCCACTGGCTTAAAACCCCCTACCAAGTCAGAAACATCTGATTGGTTATTCATGTTGACAACAACCAATTTATGGTGAGTCCTTGCTGCTAAATACTGCACAGATGACGTCTTACCTACACCAGTTTCCCCGACCAGTAAAACAGGTTCTGCATTAGATATACAAACTGCAATGCGCTCAAGTAAACAAGAAGCCAGACGTGTAAATGAAAAAGTTCCAACCGGTGCAATAGATTTTCTGGCAAAGTTACGTACAGGTTTTCCTTCGCCATTAGACAACTTGACACGCTTTAAAGATTGTTCTTCTGTGGAACACTCTGTCACTGTCATTGCATCGATTTGACCAAAAAAATTAACTTCCCTTGCAAAGAGCTCTGCGCGGCCAACTCTTACGCGTTCACTATCTACGGAAATTTCTGGCTTGTGTTCATTAGCAAAGTATTCACAACGTGACTGTATAATCCCCATTTTTGCTCCAACTCCCGTTATTAGTTTAATTTTTTCTTTGCTATTGGACAAATAAGAACAAAATATATCGACAGCATTTTGAAAAACAAAATAAGCACATTCTGTACTGGTTACAGAAAATGTGGGATTCGATCTTTGGCACAATTTAATAAGATCACGCGTTGACACTAAACGCCCCGAATTCGATACAGCTGCCCAATTAACCTCTTCGAAGGGTAAATGTGGATAGGAATCTCCAGCGTTTGCCTTGTCATTGATCTCTTGCTGGCGCAGGTTGTCGGCAGCAGCGTGGTCCCCACTAGAAAACGTTAAATAGACATCTACGATGCGACTAGCTACAGTCGAAAGTTTTGAATATTTTCTACTTATGACTGCAGACAATTCATTTCGCGAAAGAGGTAAAACATTAATTGGATATAAATGCTTTTCCAACAAAGAAAATAAGGCCTTTTGTGATAAGTTTGATGTTGACGATTTATGTGTTCTAAAAAGATCCATTTTTACATGTTATATATATATATATATATATATACATATGTATATATATGCGCATATATGAATGAACATATATCGTCAGCTGAAATTCAAAACCACGGAACTAACAAAAAATCCCAAATCGATCTTTTAACAAATTTGATTATAAATTATTGAAAGGCACATAGTGCATACATGACAATAATTTTTTTTGTAATGTTACAAACAAAGCTTAAAACAGAACGCCGAAAAAAAAAGAAACAATTTACAAGCACTGCTTTTGAAATTTAAAAATAATTTTGCATCTTCTGTATAAGTGTAGTTACGTGGTTTTGCACTTTAACTTACGATATACATATGTACATATCAGAGAATAGAAAGATCACGTTTTTTCTTTCGTTTAATCTGATTCTAAAATTTTTAACGATTTAAGTGAGTTGAACAAAAATCTGCCTTGAATAAATGAAGCTGATCATTTGGTAAACGCATCAATTTGTTCATTGTGATGTACTCACATGAGTGAATTAAACAAGTTAACAGTTGCTTATGAATAAATCTAATTAACTTAGTGGCCACACGTTCAAGTTTTGCTTTTCAAGTTGCAATACACTTAAATTCTTTTCACTAAAACACTCACATTTTTTTTAACTTGAAATCGTCTTAGTTATCAATTTCTCCATTCAAGTCGTGTTTCAACTTGATGATCTAGTAAACATCTGACTAAAGTAATTTTTCATAAATATTGGTTTCTTCACGTGTCTGCTGCTATCGCAATTTTTTTTAACAAAATTTTCTTGTATTTTTCTTATATTAACATTTATAAATAAATGAATGTACAATGTTTTGTTTGGTTTTACCGAAATTCTGTCGCAAATAAATAAAAAATTTAATAAAGATATGTGCATTTGTACGTGTGTTAATAGAAACCCATATTTGTGTTTCGTTGAACAAATATTCTGCCGCAAAGCGAACATTTTAAGTTTCTTCCTCGACGATAACATCTTAAGAAATGAAATTGATTATCAAGTTGCGTGCAGCCGATGTCACAACCGTCAATTCGAATGAATTTTACAAACAATATGTGTGATCAACTTGAAAGCGAAAACTTGAACGTGTGGCCGCAGCATAATTGGTACATTGATTTTGGTTGCACAGTGTGAATCATTGTTTATAGTTGGCATGAAACATTGTTGCAAAAACACGTTGCAAAATTTGTACTTACCATAACAATAATGTGTAAACATAACAGTGGGACGGTTTTTTATATTGCTCTACAAATAATTTAAAAGCAAAAACCGTTTTTTCTATTAAATTAGTAAATTATTTATTAGAAACTCGTCAAGTTATAACTACACATTTGCGCGAAATTAAAAAATCACTTTCAATAATAGGTCTGTCTGCGTACTTTTCCAGTAGCAAATACTCAGTAATATTTTTTGGGAGAGTAAGACCAATTTTACTCTGTCGGCTAAAAATATATCAAAAAGTACGCAGACAGTATCCAGTAAAATCTTGCAAGAAAACAGCTTATCGTTGTGTAAACAATTCAAATTACAAAGCAAAAGAATTTTAGCGGTAAATTATTTGTATATTTGCACATTTCTGGCATTAGTAAAATGTTATGTTTATTATAATTTTTTATAAACGTTAAAAATCAACACAATTCTAACTATTGTTAAATTTCAATTTTTATTTTCGTTTCACAAAAATTATTTCATTCAATTAGTAAATAAAAACAGCTGTTCAAACTAGTTGCAAAATCTTGCAAGAAGAAATTTCTCCAGTAACATTTTGCAAGTTCTCTAACTTCCAACTGTCAAAAAATACTCTTTTTGGCTCTCTCGCTGCAAGAGATTTGGAGTACGCAGACAACATTTTGTAAGATTTTGTAACATTTTGCACATGGTACAAAGAATAAGGTATACTTGTTCACGCAGCTGATTATCAGCTGTTTTATGTTCATTTGTCAAAATTGTTGTTATTTATTTACAAATGAAGCGTACTGCAAAAGCGGTACATTTTTGAAGAAATTCAATTTATTACCATTTTAAGGGCTTGCAAACCATAATTTGCATTTAAACTATAAATATAAGAATAAATAATTGTAAAATAGGTCTAAAACTTTTAAAAAAATGTAGTAATTCCTTGCAAAATGCATTGCAATTTAATGCCACACAATTTATGTACACATGTACACGCCATGGATGGAAATGTGGATATTATTAAATTTTCTCCTTGTTTCAACTTGGTATTGATACTGCATAGTAAACTATGTATATATGTATGTAATGAAATAACCATTTAAATATATGTATTGTAAAAAGTCGATTGTTAAAAATTTTGCGATGGATTGCATTTATGTAAGTCAAAAGAGTACATATAATGAAAAAGGGTTAAAGGAAAACATAATTAAATTAATAAAAGTATTTAAAAGGTCAATATGTACATATTTGTAAAATCGCGTTTGTTAAAAATTTGACTTTTATCAGAACGTAAGTATACAAGCCGAAAATATTAGATATTAATATAATAATTCCACCATTCACACAGTGATAAGGGTATATATCAGTTTGTCATTCCGTATGTAATTTCTACAATATTCACTTAATACCTTATATTCTGGACCCTTATAGATAGGGAAGTCGTCTGTGCGTCTGTTGAAATCAAGTTTCTGGACTCAAATAAAGTCACACATTAAACGTTTTGATATCAAACAATCAAAAATATCTCAGAGTCAATCGCTATTTAAAAACAGCGAAGTTGGTTCACAAATTTAATAAATATTTTATGTGCTATATCTCGAAAGCTATAATAGCTATCGACTTCAAAAGTTCTAAAAAAAGTAATTGGACAATAAGACCTACATATAGAGAAAAACATTTTGGATAGGAGCAGGAAAAGGGGTAACCTCCATGCAGATTAACAATTTTTATTAATTTTCGTTACGCTACTTCAAATGTTCTACAGAACGAAATAACTCGGCTGGATCAGATGGCTGGGTAAATAAAAAGACCAATGTAGAGGTAATTTAAGATTATGCACAGCCGAATATAGCGCCCTTGTTAAAGTTTAAAATTATTTGTATATGTAAGTTAGTACATGACCTAATTGAGAAAAGGCAACGTTTTAAAATATTTACACAACAAAAAACATGCAACTCCCTTCCCTGAAATGCGCGGGTTTTTTGACAACTGAAAATATTTTACACAAACAAATCGCATGTTGTTTTTTTTTGAAAATTGTTGTTGCAGTAATGAGTTTACCTTGTTTCTTGTACCATGATTTTGCACAAAATGATACAAAATATGTGTACGCAGACAGACCTAATTCAAAAATTTACTCTGTCCCTCACATGCTCTCTTTTTTAAACAAAAATGTTAACGGGTAAGGATGCCAGATATTAGTTTTATAATTTTTATGTTTTTTTTATTTCATACGATTTCCTTAATTTATATTATTAGTTCAAGGATTTTATACCCTAATAAAGATTATATTGAAATCTAAGGTTTATTTATGTATTTGAATTAAACATTCCTTTTAAATAAACATGGACATCAAATTGTCCGGTAATTTTAGAATCACGCATGTATCCAAAAATGTTCTCTATTTTTTTGTGTGAGTCTCTAGCAACGCTGCATTCGTGTTCTTTGTGGTTTTTTTGTTCTGTTTAGTTTATTGCTGTCCAAGGCGAATTCATGAGAAGGTGGTCTTGACAGATCAGCTGACTATTTTTTGCTCGTGCAATTTTCCTCGTAATGTGTCAAAAGTTTGTATATGTGCTTCTTCTTGATTTCAAAAAAATTACGCGTCGGTTAGATTTTTAAACTAAAAATTTAAAAAAGTGTTTTTAATTAACAAATAGTAAAACCAAAAGATGCGTTCTTGTGCTTTGTGCAAAAAAAACACTGTGAAATTAATTTTATTCACGTTTTTCTTCTGCAAATAATTTGTGTTTTTTTTTCAATGATGCCATATTTGTGTTTGACATTTTAGGTACGAATTTTTCGCCTGCGTCCACCTTGTATGAATTCGCCTTGATTGCTCTCAATATTATTGAATTTATGTTGATTTTTTTGAGCAGTGATTTAAATTAGAAAGTCAACAACAGCTTGAATGGAATGCTTTAAAATCAGGCATTGTTATACATATGTGATTCGTATAATCAGCGTTATTGTGTTTGGCGTTGTCGTGACGAATTTTGTCGAATTCGACACAAAAACGACGAGAGTGCTATTAATTTAACATTGGCGTATTTGTTAGGCGGTACCAAAAAACTAAAAACGACTACGCCAACGCCAACCACGATAAGGGTGAATGATTTATTCATGAACCAGTTTGACTCTGAGTGTTCTAGTCTCTGGTACATACATACGTATGTAAGTATGGATTTTACATCATTTTAACTTTTATTACTTACCTAACCGTTATAAAAAGCTGAAAACCAGGCATAATCTGAACACAATCGCGAAATCCTGGTACACTAAGAAAATTATTCTCCAGCAAGCTGCTTAGAACGGTGAATGTATCGGTTGTAGCGCAGTCCAAATCTTCCAAAAGTAACCAATAACCATTCATAACGGCCTTAAAAAAATTTTAAATTAAAGTTTAAAGAAACTTTGTAGTATTTGTATTTAGCTTTGTTCGCTCAATTTGAGCGCAGGCATAGCAATAACAATATTCAAATTATAATTGTTCAATTCACAACTTTTTGTAGTTGTCGTAGGTCGTACAAACTAGTATAGTTAACGGAATATTCTGTCAAACTTTAAAAAAGAACACAAAATTTAAATTTACATTCTATGTCATGAAACAAATAACCAGGTAGACTCATCGGCTCAGCTGATTAGAGCCAAAATGTCAAAACTAGTTATTTTCGTTTGTTTACATTAGGTAGTTACGCGATTCGAATCGAATGCGACGATTTGGCCCCAGCAAACTAACATGAATTCTTTTATTACAAAAGTTACAAGACGAAAATATTGTTGAAAAAAGAAACAACAAGTAGACTACAATTACCTCTATAAGTTTGTTTTGTGGAACGTAAAGTAAGCCAAACTATTTTTAACGAATATTTAAAATAGATTTTGCTACTTGCATAATTTCCTGGATTTTTATTACCGAAACGTATAATCGGTATTCTGATACGGGTATCAAAGAAAATGTATTTTAATATGGGTAAAAGGTATTTTGATGCCGGTTTTTAGGTAAACAAATTATTTCGGTATCAATACCGGTAACCAAATTTAAACGGTATCGGTAACGGTATCGGTTGCCTACCTTTTTAATATTTAAATAAATATTTGCTTAATAAAGCTATATTTACACTAGCTGAGTTTTCATCTGAGTTTCACAACTGAGACTTATTTTTATAGTGTAATAACATGTCTATTTTCATTTGTTAATATTTTTGTCTAACCTCAGTTGAAAATAGAACGTTTTCTATTTTCAAATTATTTAACGTCTGAGTTTTAAATTTAAGTTTTGAAAAGTTACCGGATTAAATGCTTGTTTTTCTTTTGCCATACACTTGTACCATTTTAACAACTTTTAGAATTAGCGGACTTTTTATAATTTTTCAGATGTAATGTAATACTAAAAATAAAAATTTCAAATTGTTTTTTGACACTCATAAAAATTTAAACTTATTTTTTGACATTTTTCTTTCTTAGCCTTCTCTAAACTTTCCTCTCTCCTTCCATCTCAACCTATTCTATCTGCCTCTCCAGGTAATACAAAGGGGCCGAACTAAGCGGACCCAAGTGAGCTGTATCCTTTCCTTCAACGGCTGCCTATTCTACCTAAACTTTTAGTACCACTTTGTCAATAATAACAAATTATAGTTATTTCCCTCAGCGGACTCTCTAGGCATCATTGGTTTTAAATAATTATAAACTGAGTAATCAGCACTTTTTTTGTAGAATTAAAGTATCAAATGCGACTTAAAAACCTAAAACCCCCACTTAAATAAAAGAAGTTAATCCCGTTCTCAAGAATTTTTACATAAGGCGGTTAAAATTCTGGGATACTTTAATAAAAAAAGTTTATTTCATACCTGGGTAAGAACACCTGGTAGCCATATAAATTCGCCGGGTACATCTGTACAATGGTATTGGCCAAGTAACATTTTACAGTCAGTTTGATCACCTAATTGTATTCTCAAAAAACCATTTACTGACGTGGTTGTTGCATTATTTTTGTCTACATTTTTCCGTTTGTTGCAAGTATTTTGTTTAATTTGGCACATGCCTTTATTATTTTCACGATTTAACTGAGAGGTAGAATCCTCTATGTGTTTCTTTAGAGCAATTCTACCTGTCATACGAGCCAAGTACTCAACTAGAGTAGTTTTTCCACAACCCACAGGACCAGCGAGACATATAGCCTTACCAGACGTAACACCAAGTGCTATGCTACGTAAATTTACTTTTGTAGATTCTACACGCACGATGCTCGTGTCAAAGTTTTCAGCTGTGCGACATAACTCTAAATTTTCTTTATTAAAAATGGGTAAAAAGACACCTTCAATGTTTGTAACAAACAATGCTGAATTTTTAGATATACAAATTATTTCATCTGTTCCTTCTTTAGTATCAATATCAATAACAGGCGTGAATTGTAAAAGTCTTAAAGACGCTTGTTCTTCTTGAAATTCAATAAGTAGTTCCTCCGATATTTTTTCATTCAGCTTGTGCACCAGGGATGCGTTCATATTGGTCAGCATGCCAACAATGTGGTTAGTATTCACTTTCAAAAGTGTTTTATCGTTGCCGGAATGATCAACGTAGGAACTTAAAAATTCCGACCAATTCCACAAATTTTTAAAAAAATTTGTATCAGAATTTAGAAGACGAAAACAACATTTGATTATAGATATTGCATCTGGCCCTTCATTTAGAATAGTTTTACATTTCTTAGAAACTACTTGGTGATGAGATGTAGAAAATGGCGGTGGTTTGTTCAAGAAAAAAGACATTGCATAGCTAAAATATATAATTTTATACTAGTATATTTTTGGCAAAATAAATTAAAAACAAGAAAATCGTCATTATTTATATCTTACCGTTTAACGCATAGCGAAACATGTATAAGCTTTGCTAGAGCAATACATTTCCATTGATACTCGATGTAATTTTCGACATTATCACCTAAAGCATTAGTAATAAGTAACAACAAGCAATCTTCAAAAGCCGTGGCTACTGGCAAGGTTAGGGTTTCGTCTAGTAAAGACCTGCTTAAACACCGGAGCAAACATTCAATGTCATTGCTCCGATAGCTCTTTAAGGTAAACAAAGAAATTAAGTTTTAAATTTTGAAAATTACCAATATTATTTACAAAAATTACCTCTATTTTTAAGAAATCGTGTAAAAACGCTTGTATTTCATTTGGAGTTTGAATCAATGATAAAAGTTGTTGAACATTATTTTTTAGTTTTTTAACACTAAATTCCATTTTCTTTTTTAATTGTATTTACCGCACTCAGGATCTAAACAAATTAAACATATAATTTAAAACGTGTTTGATACTAAAAAAATTAAACAAACTAATTACACAGCAAACCCTTTCATACCCACAAATTCAAAACAAAATAAAACACCACGTGCATGACAGATATCAAGGTATATTCATGCAAGGTGCCATGCATATCAATAAGTTTACAAGGTATAGTCGTTACGGCAACAACTTCAACACTTTCGATATATTTTTGAAACTGATGTAAAAACTCCGTCTACAATTTTATGAAAACATACTGTATTTACAGTTTAAACGCGGAATCAAATCCAAGCAGTATATAGTCATCTGTTAAATCGACTATATCTTTCAATTGTCCCTTAATGCATGCAAACGTGGAAGTAGCGTACCTACTACAAATACTACCACAATAGTACAAGCACAGCTAGATGTCAAAGTTAAAAACAGACAAATCAAGGTACCCTACAAGAAATTTGTGACCGAAACTAACACTTAAACATTTTCTTTCGGTCATTTGTGACCAATATTTCTATCACATCTGAAGGTGCGAGAGAGATGCAAGATCACACGTACACAAAGCTTCGGTCATTTTTTTCACATCGCCCTTAAGAAAATGATAGAAAATAATGACCGATTGACCGGTCATTTGTGTCGGTCATATGACCGGTCAAATGACCGTCACTGTTCTGGTAGGGTATATATACAAGGTGGTAGCGTAACTGCTAAAACTATTTTTACATTGCAAAACCCTCGACGAGGTGTATGTGTCCTATAGCTGCTAGTTTTTTATTTGTAGCATTGTGCAATTATCAGTATCAGGTGGTGGCGATTCTACAACAGCAAAATTTGGTGAATAAAGTTTTCGTGTTTGTTGTAGTTAATGTTGGCTCAGGTGCCAAAAAGAGATATGTAAAAGTAATCAACTTTGACAACCCAGCCTCGATTTATTCATGAAAAAAGTTGATCAGCTGTGCTCGTAACACCACCTGGTCAAGAATTGTGCACCATGCTTTGTAGTTCTTGCGCTACCACCTTACACGGATACACGCCGATATTCTTCGGCGGCTCGGCTTAGCCGGCAACCGTTTAAGAAAAGACTCTGTGGCATTTGACATTTCTAATCACAAAGTTGGAAAATCAGTGTTTCTAATATGAAACAACCGGCTAACTAAGAAACAAGAATTTGGTATTTATATCCACTGTCTTTTCGTTAAAATATTATTGTTTTTCTTGCTTTAAGAACAAATCAACCGAAAAGAAGAAGCGGTTAAATATTAAAAAAATTATGTATATAATTAAAAACTTGTGCTTGGAAAATAGGTCCTCTTTAAGCTTCTTACAATCAATGGCGGCTAAATATATAATGTCAAGTGCTCAAAATATTCAAAAGTGGAAAGGTGCAGAACGGATTGGTACATTGTCAATAAACTTATTGAAACAAAATAAGACGGCCATAAGGTAAGGTTATTTGAAAAGACTGAAACGTTTTGGAAACGCATAGTTTTCAAAATATGTAACTATGTATCTAAAAAAAAAAATCCATAATCAGAGTCCTTAATAAATTAAAATTTTTTTTTAATGTATGCTTTTTTGAAAAAATATTTATTTTATTTGTTAATGTCTTTAATTTTATATGGATTTGAAGTTTTTTCTGGTACGTGCTCAGTGCATATGGCTAGAGTTCGTCGCCTGGTAAACGTAGTTGTTCGATTTATTTATAATGTTCGACGTAATATGCATATATCAAACTTTGTAAATGAGTTTCTTGGGTGTAGTTTTGAAGAATTCGTTATGAATCGGAATTTAATTTTATTTTACAAAGTCATTAAGCTGAACCGACCTTTACCATTATACAATTTGTTTATTTTTTCTCGTTCAACTAGAAATCCTCAACTGATTATACCGAAAATTTCTTCTTCCTTATTTGAGAGGTCGTTTAGGGTCAGAGTTGCACGGTGGTGGAATCACTTGCCTCTTCCTTTGCGTGTTTTTTCGCATTCGAGTAACGTTTTTCGGTTGAAGCTTTTAAGGCCACATATTAATTAATTAATGAAGATTATTATTTTTTTTATAATCTGTTTTATTAATTTTATTATAATTTTTTTTCTTTGTTTCTGCTACTGGTTGGGACTGTATTACTCTGTTTTCTTTTCAATTTTTCCTTCTAATTTTTCTTTTTATTGGCTGGGGAGCTAAAGACTATGGCTATGATAACCTTAGTTATAATTTTTATTTTGATACGCCTACTGAATTCAGGTGTATTATTTTGTTACTACATATATATGGTAGTTTATTGAAAATGTATTTATTATTATTTTTTATTTTTTCTAATTAGTTGTATGGCAGGTATTATATTTCTATTATGTAATATTGTTTTTTTGGCCTCTAAGGCTTTGTATTACATATTGTAATGAATAAATAAATAAATAAATAAATAAATACCTATCTACATACTTTTTTTTATTCTTTTTGGTAAAATATTTATTTTTTTTCAAATTTATAACCAAATCAATTATAATAAGAATAGACACAATTTCTTAATTTTAATAAAAAATATTTTTGAAAAAAAATAACCAAAAATTAATTATTTAATTTTAAAAAACAAGTTTTTATTTGAAGTCCCCGCATAGAGTGATGAATATTGTAAAAATAAGAAAGCAAAAAAGAGGTTGTACCTATATTTACTTGTTATTTTTTTTTAGAAAAATGTTTACATCTGGAATGCAAAAATTAAAAAAAAACATTTGTTTAGAGAGTATTTAGTATCGAAAAAAATGTCAAAACTCTACATCTTTTCTACTCTTTTTTTGTTGGGAATGAGCAAGGCGAATTCAGTGAATTCGCCTTGGGAATGAGTTTACAGTGCGCAGTTTCGATGTGCAATAATGAAACTACCACACAAATTAAGAGATTACTGTGTTAAAATTAGAACCAAACAAGGCAAGGCACAAGGCATATTCATACAAGGTGGTCGCAAGAAAAAAAATTAAGAGAGTCGTTCTTTTACTCTTTATTTTTTTTATATGAAGTTTGACACTAAAATTGGAAAATAATTTCAAGTTTAGTGTTAAACTCCATATAAAAAAAAAAATAAAGAGTAAAAGAACGACTCTTTTTCTTGCGGCCACCTTGTATGGATATGCCTTGCAATCGAAATTGCGCAAACAAGGCATATCGATACAAGATGGCCGCAAGAAAAAAATTAAGAGAGTTGTTCTCCTACTCTTTATTATACCCTTCACATAGTGATAAGGGTATATATCAGTTTGTCATTCCGTTTGTAATTTATTTATTATCCATTTGCGACCCCATAAAGTATATATATTCTGGATCCTTATAGATAGGGAAGTTAATATAGCCATGTCCGTCTGTCCGTCTGTTTGTCTATCCGTCTGTTGAAATCAAGTTTCCGGAGTCAAATAAAAAATACAGACCAGTTAATGGTGTCAAACGATTGGAAATATCCCGCTAACAATCGCTATTTAAAATCAGCAAAATCGGTTCACAATTGCCCGAGATATAAGCGAAAACCCAAAACAACCCATTTTGCTTAGGACAAAATCCGTGCATATATCCCTATATAGCTCAGTAAGTATAGTTACTATTGCCACAAAACTTGGAACGGATACTCTTAAAGTAGGCACCTAAATAATGGAAAAAATTTTTTCAGATAGGATCAGGGGAAGTGGTAGTTTTCCTACAATTGCATAAATTTGGTGAAATATTTTATGCGCTATATCTCGGAAAGTATAACAGCTATCGACTTAAAATGTTCCACAAAAAGTAATTGTACAACAAGACCTACAGTTTAAAAAAAATTTTTTTTGGGTGGAGGCAGAAAATGGGGTAGCTCCCATACAAATTTACAATTTTTATTCAATTTTCGATACGCTACATCTCGGAAACTGTAATAGATAGCGCAATAAAATGTTCTACAAAAAGTAATTGGACAGCAAAACCTACGCTTTGAAGTAAAAATTTTTTTGGTGGGGGGTGAATATGGGGTAGCTCCCATACATATTCACAATTTTTGTAAAATATTCGATACGCTACATCTCGGAAACTGTAACAGACATCGAAATAAAATGTTCTACAAAAAGTAATTCGTACCCTGTCGGACATTCAGTTAACTTAAAATTAACTTGAAGCTAACTATTTCTCAAGTAGTGGTGGTTGACACTTGCATTACTTTTATATGGAATTAACTAACTATTTTAACATTGCGATGTCCTAGGAAGTAGTCAATTGTCCGATTCTGCATTACTTTTAATTAACTTCAAGTTAGTTACCTAGCTGTTAACTTAAAGTTAACTTTTTGTAGCTAGCTATAAACTTACTACTTTAAGTTAGCTTTAAGTTGGTTTTTTTTAATTAACTATAAGTTACGAATTTCTTACTTTTAGCCACAATTAGGCCAAAAAAGAATTGATTTAAGTTCGGAACCATACTTGATCTAAGCCAAAAAAGATTGATTTAAGCCGTAAACGGGATTATTTCTAAAACTAAATGTCATTTTTTTGACATATGGGGAGCTTTATTAAAGAAGAAGAACTTTATATTTTATTTATATTTTATTAATACTTAATATTTACAATTTAAAAATTTCATTTTTTGTATTTACCGACGCTGAGATTCGAACCAGGGATTTCTGCACTGCAGCACAAGCGCGTTATCTCTAGGCCACCAAGACAAAAGAAAGAAAAAGTTTTCTTCTGCTTGATTTGTTAAAGCAATCTAATCTTATTTAAAAAAATACTGCGCAGTGTTTGTATACATTTTGGTTAATGCAAATTTTGCATTGCGTAGTAGTTGGCTTTAAGTTAGTCTATAGAAGCTAACTTAAAGCTTGGTTTTTTGTAGTTAGCTACTCATTTGACGGCAGGGTATTTACACTAGACTAATTATGCTGGCTTAAAATTGTGCACGTATACAGAGCTTTGTGTGTGTTAGTATTTTCTTTGTTTATTGCACGTTTGCCACGTGTGTATGTGTTAGTTTTGTTCTGCTTGTACGGGGTTGAAGCTGGTTGAAAAATTGTGCGAACCAAAAACCACTCTCTTCACCGAAAAAGCCAACAAACTGCGATTTTATGCCAGCACAATTAGTCTTGTGTGAAAACCCCCATTAACTGGTTGAATGTAAGGCAGTAATGATTTTATATTGATCTTCTTTTGATACTGGATTGTAAAAGTGGCAAGTCATGTGTAAAAAACATCCTGTGTAAAATCAGCCTAACTGTGGGAAAAATGCTTAAAAACCCAAGAAACAGTTGCGTCAGTATAAAAAAATTATTCTGCAAAAAAAATTTTTAATTCAAAGTAGTGAAATTTCAATTTAAATTAACGCATGTTTAAAATTGACACTTTACTCACATATTTAATACATGCCAAAAACTTAAAATTTCTTTATATAAAAATCTTATGATTCTGGAAGATCGAAAGACTTAAAACGTTCAACAAGCAGGGCATGATTTCTGCTTCGAATTGGGTGTGATTTTATCAATTTATGGCTCTATTTATAAACAAACTATAGCATTACAAATGGTTTATGAAATGAGTTTTCTATGAATGTTTTATAAGTCGAAAAAACGTTTTTCAAGAATTTCTACTCTTTCTGTAAAATACTTAAAAGCTATATTTACACCATTTAAATTACCATCTGAGTTTCACAGCTAAGACTCATTTGTATAACGTAATAACATGTCTGTCAATATTTCTATCTAATCTTAGTTGAAAATAGAACTTATTCTATTTTCAAATTACTTAACGTCTGAGTTTTAACTGTACGTTTTTTAAAGCTTTCAGATTAATTTCTTGTTGTTGTCATAATGTTGTATTGCATTACGTTGAATTAAAAAACACAAGATTTTAGTTCGGAAAATCAAAAAAATCCTAAATGCAATAAGCAAGAGGTATTTTGCGTCTAGGGCTGTGCAATATATAATTTGAATTTTGGCAACAATCAAACCTTAGTTGCGTTGCCCAACGGCAACCACAACTATCCAGTTGCTACATTTTTAACTAAAATTGGCAACGGTTAGCCGTCAGTTGCCATCGGTAATATAATTTTTATATTTTGTTGACCTGTGCAGTCGAACCATCAGTTGCTTTAACAAAAAAAGGAAAACTAATTATATTTTATTTATGTAGAACATTGTCAACCTTTCAAAATCATTCATTAGATGAAAATCGTAATTTTATGGCAGTGTATCCTGGTAAGTAAATTTTTTTTTTAACAGTTGCTTATTAACGGCATTACAGAAAGCACCTAATCATTAAATCGAATGTTAGAACTACATAGTATCTCATCTGTTTTCCCCTCGCTTAATAAATCTTAATTTTGAATTTACCTTTTTATACCCTTCATACAGTGATAAGGGAATACAGCAGTTCGTCGTTCCGTTTTTAATTTTTACAATATTCATTTGTGACTGCACTAAGTGTATATAAATTTTGGACCCTTACCGATAGAGTCGATTTAGATATGTCCGTCTGTTGAAATCAAGTTTCCGGAACGAGGTCAACTCCGACGGACCCTGTTTTGATGTCAATTTTTCAGAAATATCCCTTAAAAAACGACAAAGTCAACCCATTTTTTAGTACAAGTACATGCATATATGTATCTCAGTAAATATGGACACTTTGAAAACGGCAAACTCAATTGGGGAATTTATTTTGGATAGGGGCAAGGAAAGTGGTAGTCAGCCTCCCAATTATTGCAAAGTTTAGTATACCCTTTTATTATACGCTTTATATCGAAAACTATGGCATCTTTCGACCTCAAACTTGCTGCATTGTAATTCTAATATAATGTGTACATTTAGAAAATGGTTGATAGAAGCAAGGGCAACGGTAGACCCCATTCAAACAGACCAATTTTATGGGGTCTTCAGAATTAACTTATAAAATCTATCGGCTTTCAGCTTGCTACAGTGAAGGTTTTTTTTAAATACTTATGTAGCTACATATGTATGTATATCGGCTAGATAAGAAAATCAAAAGCTGCATTTTATAGATTTCCTTAAAATAATCTAAAATAATTAAAACTTTGGCAATGTGAACTTTTGAACATGGTAATATTAAAGGTCCCGATAACTTCAATTTTGCTTAAATTGACTTAGCAACCAATTATTTTTTGCCACACATGCATACATAAGAATATTGAAAGAAAATACGTAAATGAATACATACATACATACATAATTATTGAAACAATAAAAACCAAATTGCCACATTGAAAAAAGTATTAAACTCAATTTTTATGTTTACAATGTTATAAAAAATATTTACGGGCTTTTATGCATGCTTTTGTAGTACGTGTTAGATAAAAAATTATAAAAATTGTTGCTCTTAAGTGCATACATACATACATTCATACATACATACATACATACATACATACATACATACATACATACATACATACATACATCCATACATACATGCTTATAATGCAAAATTGCTTCAGAGCCGTCAGTCATTTCCTGGGGGCAAATTACGGCATTCGACTCGAATCGAAATTCTTCTCGATCGATCGATTTGTCAATGCTTTTAATATACATAGGAATTGTAATAAGAATTTTTTTAATTTTGATTCGAATCGAACGCCATAATTTGCCCCTGGTAATCTTTTTTTTGTCAAAAAGGCCTTTAATAAACATAAAATTGTTGGATAATACACAACGTATGTTGTCATGCCTTTTTAAGTCATATACATATATACATATCACCAATGGGTATCTTCCTGGTGGACAAGTTATCTCGGTGGGCGAATGCGGCAGAGAGGGGTAAGAAGGCTCTTAACGCTATTAAGCCTATAGAAACTCCATAGATGACTGAGGGTTGCAACCGTATATGATAACCTGGAATGCCTTGGAGAGGGACGACATCAGGAAGCTCTCGTCAAAGGTCCACAGATGTGCTATAGGCATTACAGGGGCCAAGGGTAATACACCACAGGCAGCTCTAGATATCTTCTTCCCATTGAGGATTTCGTGACTGGAATGGCGGCAAGGAGTTTGTTTAGGCTTAGTGAACCAGCAAGGTCAGTTGGACATGCCGGCATTATGGGAAGGGTCGGAGATAGTCGACTCCTACGGCAGTCGGGTGTGACTAAGCTAATGGTGTCGAAACTTAATTTTGGGATCTTACCTCAGGTAGTGTTTCCGAGAGGCTATTTGAGGGGTGTGCAGTCTTCTTAAGTGGATCGAATATGTAGGTGGGCACCGGGGCTGGTGTTTATGTATTGAATACGGGAGTAGTAATGTCATACAGACTTCCGGACGAGTGCAGCGTTTTCCAGTCTAATATTCTGGCGGTGACCAGGGCCATGGAATTGATAGAATAGGACGCGAATGGAAGAGGTGACGTGACATTCTACGTCGACAGTCAGGCCACTCTTAAGGCTCTAGAGAGGCATTATTTCACATCTAGACATGTGTACGACTGTAGACTTGCTCTCAGGGCGATATTGGCAACACGCAGGGTGTTACCTAGGAGGGGATCGGTTTCTATTATGAATTATTAGGGACTTTGGTCAAAGATAAGGTGGGCCAAACCTGGAGGGACAGGGCTGATTGCGTTATCTTCAGGTGCTGTTCAAGGAGATCAGAAGGTGTATAATTGGGACTCTTACAGGGCACTGCAATGTGAGATATGTTTATGACAAGTAAATAGGACAGGAACTGCCCAGACTTCTGCAGATTATGCGGTATTGAGGAGGAGATAGACTCTGTGGAACATGTTGTCTGGCACTGCTCTAGGCTGCATATCCGCCGACAGATGTGACTGGGAGGGCCCTTCTTAGATGAACTTGGTGAGGTATTTGGCCGTAGGATAGGGAACATCATAGGATTCATCAAAAAGGTTGGCTGTCTAAAAAAATATTTATCTATAAATTATTATTGTTCGTTTGAAGAGAAAATACCGCTTGACTTTCCTAGTAAATATAATCAAATCGAAATGGCATTTTTTCGAATTATTACGCTGTTTTAGCAAATGAGCGACAATATTTTTTTTAATAGGACAAAAGGACAATACGACAGATAACATACGTTGAGAATTACCCAAATGTTTGGAATATGGGAAATAGTTTTCAATAAAATACAATTGTTACACTATTTTACTCTTTGATGTTATATTTTAGTTTTTGTAAAAGTTTGCGCTCGTATTGCGGTGCAATTATGCATTTACAAGCAGTTTTTATTTAACGATATAGTTATATAATCATAAATATTTTTCGTTTTTATAAAAAATTTTTTTTTATTAGATATTGTCCGTGATATAACTGAAGTTGTAGATAGCTTGAATGCCAGCGATGCCTCTAAATGGTTTGCTCGCGTAAGACAATTTCGCTTTGTTGCCCTTTTATTAATTTTATTAATATTTTTGTATATTTACAGGCTTTACAATACAATTTGCTGAGGGGTAAGAAGCGACGGGGAGTCTTAACCGTCTCAACTTACAAAAACTTAGTCGATCCGAAAAAAATTACAGAAGAAAATGTCAAACTTGCTCATATTTTAGGATGGTGTATTGAAATGGTATAATTTCCATTTTTAGTCTTTTTTTTTATTTTTTCAAAAATGTTTATAACTTTAAAGTAAAAAATACAAATGTATTTCCTTTTCAAGTTGCAAAGTTTCTATGTTGTTAGTGATGATATAATGGATAATAGTTTGACTAGACGAGGTCAAACCTGCTGGCATAAATTAGAAGATGTCGGCTTTATAGCTTTAAATGATGCTTTTATGATGGAAAGTGGAGTTTATATTTTACTCAAAAAATACTTTAGCCATATGGATTGTTATGTCGACTTAATGCAGACTTTGCACGATGCTACATTTATTTCTATATGCGGGCAAGGTTTAGACTTACTTTACGCCAATAATAATGTCACCTCGTTTGATATGGACAAATATAAGGCAATGGTTGTAAACAAAACCGCGTATTATTCATTTTATTTGCCAGTTGTCTTGGCCATGCACTTTGCTGGGTAAGTTTGATTTTTTTTTATTCTGAATAATTAAAATAATAAATACCCCCTATTTTGAATTGCGAATCGTCGCTTTTTTTTCACTGTGGAATAGTTTGGTCAATAATACCTTTAACAAATTATATATTAGACTTTTTGCCTTTCCGTCTTGTATTTTTTTTAAAAATAATGTTGGGAGAATATAATTTTGTGACAAACTGTTCACAGTGAAAAAGAGCGAAAGAGAAAATTCAATTCAAATCGAAATGCAGAATAAAGTGTAATTTGCATATATGCATAACTTTTTGTGTAATTTTTTTTTTTATTCTTGCAAAAGAGTTGAAGATAAAGAAGATCTTCATCAGTCAAAAGCAATTCTGTTGGAAATGGGTCACTTATTCCAGGCTCAAGATGATTTTTTAGACTGCTTTGGTAATCCTGAAGCGATTGGGAAAATCGGCACTGATATTCAGAACAATAAATGCTCATGGTTAGCTGTAGTTTGCATGCAGAAAGCTAATGAAGAACAAAGAAATATCATGGTGGACTGTTATGGAAAAAATGGTAGATATTGTTTTACTCTGATATTTTCACACTAGAGATTAGTGATATTTCTCTACCTGTGATCTTATATCTGTAACTTGAATGTCACTAATAATGACATTGACTAGAAATGTAAATTGCGAGTGATAAAAAATCATTCTAACAAGTAGTGAAAAATAACAAACTGTGATGACATTCACTGTTTAAGTGAAAAATTAAATTAATTCACTTCTACTGTTCTTAAAATTTATACAAATTACAGGATCTCTCATCTGAAATGCATACATGCATGATTCATATGTACATTAAATATCTTTCCATTTGACATACATACATATCATATCGTTAGCTAAAACGCTAGGGCGTTTTAGGAGAAGCAAAAAACTATTTTAAGCTAATGGTATAGTTTCATTACAAAATTCCCTTTGAACTGTAATTACATATAATATTTCCACCATGATTACCTCTAAATATTTTTAGATCCAGACAAAGTTGCTCGTGTTATTGAATTGTATAAAGAGCTGGACCTGACCAATGCGTACGAGATCTATGAAAAAGAAGCCTACAATATGATCAAAAAACAAATTCAACAAATTTCACAAGATGGGCTGCAGAAAGTTTTCTTATGGCATTTAAACAAACTTTACGGCCGAAACTTTTAATTAATTAATAACTAAGTTACATATTTACTTTTATTGTTAAAAATTTTAAAGGTTTTAGATACAAATTTTAAAATAAACCAAATTTTTACAAACATTTTAATTTTAAGTTACATTATTTATAAAGTAAAGTCATACTTAGCAAATTCATTTTTAAAATTTGTAACCAACTCGATTTCTTTTTCCTTCTCTAGTTTACAAGATTTCCAGTCGACTTTTTCGTCACAGTTTAAAAGGTTTTCGGAACAAAACACATCTCTGTAAAAAAAAAAAGTTTGTTTAATGAAACTCTTGTAAGATTAAAATATTAATAATAATTACAATAGAACTGCTGAGAATTAGAGCGTAACTTTAGTTACAAAAATTCTTTAGTATTTTCGATATCCTACAATTGAGAGTTAAATCGTTGTTAAAAAATATACCTCCTTTTTTCTACCGTTTTATCGTGTTGAATATTCAAACATTCTCCCTCTTTTAAATTAATTTATAATTATCAAAAATTTTATATAAATAAACTACAACAAAAAAATTTTCTCCCATTAACAATCACCAATAGCATTTCCGCCATGAAAATCGTTAAAATATATGTATGTTCACAATGACTTTTATATATATTAAAATTTTAATTTTCTTTGTCTCTGCCAAAAGCGAACAATATACATATGTATGTACATGAAGAAACTTTTTCTTATCATCCACGGACTCAAGTTAAGCGAGTTAAATTTGATAGCCCATTAAAAAAAGAATGAAATTTTTTAAACATTAAAGAAACATATCCAGTAGTAGAATCTTAAAAAAAAGTTAACTCACGTAAAAGGTAAACACTCTGAGTGTTTCAGAATCAATTTGCCCCTATAAAAAGTTAATTTTTCAGAGCCGGTGGGGGTTTTTTTTTAAACAACTGCTTTTTTTATAATAATAGTTGCAGCAATCCTACCACATTTAAAATAGTCTGACTGGTAACGCTAAACCTTATGTGCTATTTTTCGAATCCGAGTAGTGATCGCATTGGAACAATTTATGTGTATTTTTTTTCTTTACAATAACAAAATACATACATATTAATCGTCCCAAGACGATTTGTTTGATTTTAATTCAAGCTTAAAACTTATAATTTAAAAAATTTTACACAAAAGGTTTTATTTCGAAGTTTCCGAAAATAAAAACGATGGGACAATTATAAAGGAAGATGTTTAACAATCTAAATTGATTTTTTAAAAGCAATTAAAAGTATCAATACCGTGACAAAATGGTTTGGAAATAATTAAGATTCAAATCAAGCGGCAGACCTCAAACCACTGCGTACAATTAATATTTTTTGAGCACAAAAATATTAGAATTACTGTGAAATTTTAACCAGCCAGTAAAACTTAAATCTAAATTCCTTTTTTGTAAGTATGAAAACTAAGTCAATAAATAAAAATTAAACATATTATATCCAACAAAGAAGATGCTAATTATTTAATTTTTTTTTTTTTTTTTTTTTTTTTTTTGATTAAAAGGCGCTTAGAAAAGTTAAAAGCCCTTGGAACATTACGGTACTAATTGTGTTTTTACCTCGTACGAATTGTGTTATTTGTTTGTTTTTCTGTATTTAAATCTAGTGTTTATTACAATTGAAGTTGGCGCAATATAATTTGGATTTCTTTTGCGATATTTGTCGCTTACAAATAAGGTCACAAAATATTTTACTCAAAAACTAATTGTTTTTATCTTTGAAACTTACACATTTTACCAGTGTGGTACATTTCAAAGGAACCTTCATGATGTAGGGTGGCCAGATCGTCGGCGGCGCGTAATGCTTGCGTTTAGCTCCGGGAAGGGCCGATCATTTTAATTACACCCGAAAAAACGTTATTTCCATACAAAAATTTAAATAATTTAAACAACTACTTTTAATAACTGAATTGTAATAAAATGTAAATATCGTTTGTATTAACGTTCCTTTACTCCATCATAGTATTTAAGTTGGAGAAATATATTTAACTGCATAGTTCTAAATCAAAAACTTTTTATAAAAAAAAATCTAAGGCTGTTGTATTAATGTACTTTTTCCTAATTCAGTTTTTATAAACGTTTCTTTTTATTACCAAAAATTAAAAAAAAAAAACTTGAAAATATGAACAAAATATATGTACATATGTACGAATGTATCATGGTGAAATTAATTATCAGGTGAACTCATCCGGGAGAGAATTTTTAACTCTCCTACTTTTTTCTCTTTTATATATGAAGTTTGACAACAGGGTGAAGAAATAATTTGAACCGTATTGTCATATATAAAAAATAGTAGGATTTAAAAAATTCTCTCCTGGATGCGTCCACCTGGTAATTAATTTCACCATGTGTATATATAAAGCCATTTTTATATTCTATGTTTATTACCTTGCAAAATGTATTGGAAAGTGATTCATTTGCCTCGTTAACAACGAAGACTTGTTCGGGAGTTCCGCCACAAAATATGGTCCTTGAGTTGGTAATATTTTTTTAGAAATCAATTCTGGTACTGTTTCAAACTCTAAATTAAATTCTTCTGCCTTGTCCTCAAAAGTATGAGGTATTTTCCAAGCATATCCTTCATCGACACTAAATACATTAATTTGCAAATGGGAAGATTTATAGTTTCTTTCCGTAAAACAAACTACTTGATTTTTATCATTGAAAAACTTTTTTAGTGCCTTTTTATAACTGTTTAGCTCTTTCCAATCGTCATCTGTTAGTTGAGCAGCACATGATACATGCGTTATAGATAATATTAGAACGTGATAGTCACTTATGGGTCCTTTGGCTAAAGCTAAATAAAAATGTTCGCCTATAGAAATAATTAGGTGTTTTTCAACATGCGGACACGATAAGCAAAACCAGCATATATCTAATTAAAAAAAGCATTTATTAAAAATATTGAATATTTAAAATACCAGAGAGAAAGAAATTTCACCTTGATCCCAATGTGGTATTTTTGATTTTTTAGTTTGTTGATCCCTAGAGCCACTATGTCTTTTACGATTTTTTTCTGTGTCTTTAGAGCTCATATCAAAGAAATATTGTTTATTTTCATACTGAAAATAAAAATAGTTTTACTACATTATAAACATCTTGTTACTATAAATTTTTTACATAATTCTTACACAAGGGCCTTTTATTTTTAACTCTGCCAAATTTATGTCCCCAAAGGGGCACTTGCACTCGTTGGTAGTCTTCTGTATTAGGTCTACAACACGCATCTTCTCAACAGGCGTTAAGCTTAAAGCATAGATATATTTCTCCTTGTTGGCATTTCCTACATCTGCCAGCCCTATAAAGCGTGTACATAGTTCCAACTGTGTAGTTTGATCCGAAGGTAACCTATTATTGAAATAATTAAGAAATACATGCTAAATCAATATCTATGTTCTGCCAGCAGGGGTAAAATTCAATAGTTACCTGTACGGTGGCGGTTCAAAATGTTTTTTATTAAGACCACAAAAATGATACCTAGGTTTTATATCCCGACACAATAACGAGATAAGTTTTGACGCATTTATCTAATATGTAAACAAGGCAAAGACTCATATACATATATGTAGGTAGTACATAGATATGTTTGCGTACAAATACTTACATTATCTTCAGTCACTCCATACGGCCATTGAGATGTAAGAAAAATGTCAATTCCACGATAATCAATCGATACAGATTTGTTTACCAGACAGGAATTTCGTACACTTTCTATATCATCCATTTGAAAATAGAATTTGTCTTCTTTGCTTTCAAATGGTTTTTCTTTGCCACTTAAATAAGCAATTTTTGTTCCATTTGTTAATGTATAAATACCTCTTTTTCCCAAATAAGTCAGGTTCGCACAAATTTCGCCATCTGTTATATCTTGATAGTAATCCACCAATGACGACTGGCTGGGTCCAAGTATATAGGTTGGAACTGAAACTGACAACATACGAAACATATTAAAATTAATTTCTAAATTATTAACAATTGTACTTTGGCAAAGTTTGGTTGTATCCTTAAACGCAGTTTGTTTTACATCACGTAATTTCAAATTCTTCCTGACAGCACAGCTAAAGGTTTTGATGATGTCTTCGGCTCCCAAAATATATAAATAATAATACTCATGAAAATATGCATGAAAAGGTGAAATTTCGAATTGCAAAAAAAATGCGTTTAGGAACACATCCTTTCATTTAAGAGCAATATAAAGACATGTCCATATAGAAAAAATTCTATTGCTTCTGCGTATGGGATTTATTTATGATACCTACTATATTTATGACCATTCTTGTAGGCAATTAATTCCTCGTTTTGTTTACTTTCTTCGGAAAAAAAATCACCAACACACAGTAAAATTTCAAAGGGACCTGACTTTTTGTTGATACTTTCAACACGTTGAAACAATTGCTTGAAACGACCACACACATCCCCAACAACCAAGCTAAATATAAATATTTTTTAATAATAATACATTTCTTAAACTAACTGCCAGTCTCACATTTTTATTTTTGTATCCATTGTTTTAAGTGATTTTCAGTGAAGAATAACAAAGCTCTTATTTTAATGTTTGTTTGAAAAAACAATTGCAAATTAGTAAGATATTGGCAGAGTAACAAGACTTGGTAAAAAAGTCGGCGGCGGCTTTTAAACAAATTGCTGGTCACAGTCGTCGGAGGTTTTTAAAATGCTTTTAACACAAATTTGTGGAGAGCACAATTATTAATAAATTCCAGTTTCCATTCAAGGCCTTTATTCCATTTTAAATGAAAAAATATATAGTATTATTTAAGCAAAAATAATTTGAAATAAAGGTATTAAAGAATTTTGAAACAATTAGCAATTTTTTAAGCTGTTTTCACTGTTCTGTTGACGCGTTTGACGTTTAAAAAGTTGCCATCAATATAAGCCGGCTCGTCGACGCAAAAGTTTTATGATCTGCCTGCGGAGTTTTATATCCACAGTGCAGCGCTACCGTGGGTCGAATAAAGTGGGAATTTGCAACTTATTTTAGCTTTTTCCTACTTGTGTTACTTTTTTCTTTTTTTCTCCCCTAAAATAATTTTCCTTATTTTGTGTGCCGCAATTAGCTTACAGTCAAATTTCTTACTGACATTCTCAGAATTTTCGGACTCTTCGCTTTTGTACTGTCAACACAGCTAGGCAGTACTGCTTAAAAGTAATGTTAAAATATAATATAACATTTTAAAACGTGCTGCACGATTAAAGTTCTTATGTAAAGGAAAAGGGTTACCTTTAAACTTTGATACCAAAAAAGAATTTGCGTTCATAGAAAACCAACTACATAATTTCACATAAAAACCCAACAAAAAAATTAGGTTTTTTAACTAAGCTCCTTTAGTTAATTTCCTTTTGTATGAAAACAAACGACTAAGTTTTACTAAGTAGTGCAAATATATATGTACTTTGCTATCATTGTTAGTTTAATAAAGTTTATGATTTTGACAAATTTTTACTCTTTTATCATGGTGGAATAAGAAGGGGGGAGCGTCCCTAAAACAACAACTTCCTGTGAAATTTCAGCATGTATTTTGTTGTTGCTAAATCCAGCTTGGTTGTCGAAAATGTATCGAACACACATACCCACAGTATACACAACCATTGTACAACATAAGCAAGTGCCCAAGCTAAGCTAGATAACATATGGCGAAAATAGAAGTCAGCTGATCAGTTGTCCCTACCTTGTTGAATATACCTTGTCTTTTATGCTACTTTTTTGCCTTAAACAACTTTTAATACTTTTTTAAAATCATCAGTGGTCACCCTGCCACAGTGTTTTGGTTTTGTTCATGTTTTGGGGTTTTGCTCGGTGTATCAGGTATCAGTCACAAAACATAAACCGTTGCATATTGATATAAAATGATAAATATTAGAAATGTGTGCTCAGGGAGTAGGTCCTCTTTAAATTTATTACGAACAATTTCAACAAAAGGTTTAATATCAAGCAGTCGCAAGCTAAATTATGTCGATCAGGATGGTGGAGTGTCTGCGGTTTTATTGCAGCAACAGAAAATTGGGAAACACATAAGGTAATAATGTTGTTTTCAATTTCAATTTCAATTTATTTATTCATAGTCTTGTAATATAAAGCCATAAATGGCCAAAATAACAATATTACATAGCAATACAGCCCAAAATAAAATTCATAATATACTTAAAGAATATTAAATTCTGATTAAAAAATCGTAAGTTTTGCTTAGGGTAAAAAAAGTTTTTTTTTTAACTTTGAATAAGAAATTATCTCGAGTGCTGAGTGGTTTTTGAACAAAAACTCTTTTCACGACCATACAATCCAAATAAGTTAAAGTCTATTTTCAATATTAGGAAGCACACGATTTATGTACAAAAAGACGAAAAATCCACAATTTATTTGTGGCTAAACTATTCCACAGTCAAGAAGACCAACGTGGAAAATTTTAATTCGAATCGGAATGCAGAATAGGGGTAAATACCTACAACAGCAAGACTTAATAACATACTTTTTAAATTACCCTTGTTTATTTCCTTAAAATTATGGATTTTTAATAAAACGGGTTGTAGGCATAGCTGCCAGATAAGTTTGGTTCAATATCGTCAAATTATGGGAAAAGAATTATCAACTCCTAAAATGTATGCTGTTTTTTTTTAATTTTTTTAATAATAATAATAAAAAACTCGGGATTCAAAATGCTTAAAACTAGTTTCTTTAAAAATAGTAACAAGTTTAAAAGCAAAATTTATAATTTGAAGCAAAAAAACTGTAAATATAAAAACACAATTTGTATAAATATCTTTTATTTTTTTTTTTCAACTAGACTTATTTAACGTGTTAAAACAATAATGCAACTTTCAAAAAACTTATTTTAGAGATGTTATCTTTTATTTCTAGTCTTTGTTGTATAAAAAATATTATAACTAAATTTTTTTTTTAGATTTTATTCAGGGGGTTTCTTAGACTGAAACCTCTTAATAAAATCTAAAAAATAAACATAAATTGGTAAGAAAATAAAAAGAAAAACATACTAAAATTTTTGCATAAGTTTCATCTTTTGCCTTTCATTTTCTTAAAAAAAAAAAAACAAATGTATTTTTCAAAAATCGTTAATACAGGACAAAAGTCCTCCAATCGTAAAAGCCTATTTTTGCCACCAAAAATCGTCAAATTGCCGATAAAAAAAGATCCATGAATTCCAAAAATCTTGAAACTCTTAAAAATCAATCCTGGTTTTTCCCTTCGCCCCCTTTTCCCCAGGCACTTTTTAGGAAAGCCGACGTAGTCCTCTTTTTGTTTCAACAAATGTCCGAAGTTCTACATTCTGTTTTTGATGGCAGTGCTTGCTTTTTAAATTTTATTTTTATTTATTTTATTATGGAAACCCTTTAAAAATAAAAAATTTTATTTTTATCAAATTGTATTAACGAAAATTGAATTTCAATAATAATGAATTTCAATAATAATGACTATTTACAAATATTTGAATGGAGATAGATATGCAAACATGCATAAATTATAAAGTTCTAAAGTTTAAGTTGTGAATGAATCTTTAAAATTTATCAATCTGTTAACTAATGTATTTAAGTTTTTATTATCAGCGGCATGAAATGCTCAATTACGTTTTAACGCGTTGTCTTTCTTAACCTTAAACTACACAAAAAAAATTTTCATTATTTTTAGTTAATGACTTTAATTAAAAGTTTTCCTATCCTAATATTTATTGCTTTTTTACAAATAAAACGCTAGCAATATTACTTATTATTAAATTCTTGAAGAAAGTTATTATTTTGCATAATATTTTAGTATATTAATACACTCGTCTTTCTTATTATGTGAAAGCTAACACAAGTAACAATTTAAATTTAACTCCTCGTTGGTATAACTAGAAGCGCCTTGACCAGGCATTCAAAACTATTTTTTTCGTCAACTTAGAATGGTGTCTATACAATCAGTTAAGTCTTTTTCTGTTTAAAAAAATAAATTCTTTTGCAGATAGGACCGTTGGTTTTTCGGTAATAAAATTTGTAATTGTGGTCAGATAATTGGATGTGTATTTCAATGCTATGCATCAGAATCAATAAAAAAACGACTTTGGATTTTTTGTTAGTTAGGGCCCTTTGAGTTTTAGCTAACGATATACAACTGATAGTTAAACACACAAAAAATAAACTAAGCAATCTTTACTATTTACAAACCGTAGCAGTGCCAAAATTACGGTAAGCAAAGATTTCTTAAACCAAGAACAAATTATTTGGTACCTTTTACCTTTAGCCACATTTAAGCCTTAACAATATTAATTTAAATTCTAACCCAAGTCGCTTGTATATCAGGTGGCCTTAGTTAATCAGCTGACTAACGATATTTTAGTATTAAAATGTCAAATTATTTTAATGTAAAAATTTGTTTTTTGCGTTGTGGCATTAGAAACATTTAGTTTTTAGTTATCAATAATCAAACCATCAGTTTCCTAAATAAAAACAAGTAAAATTAATTACTTTTTATAGAATTTTGTCAACCTATCAAAATCATTCTGTGCCAACAGCAGCTAGAGGGCCAACATCTAATGATGAAATCAGTCATTTTATGTCAATATTTCCTGGTAAGTTAACTTTGTTAAGTAATGGTTTGAAACTGATCAAAAACCCATATCGATGCTTACAAGGCCTACTGACGTAACTAGCATTTAAAAAAATTAACTGGAGATCATTTTGGTCTTTTTAACTTAGTATGTTCTGTTTATAAGATAAGGTTTGCAAAATATTGTTAAACTATTTTTTTTTTTATTAAATTGCACTTTATCATCTTGTTATCGATATTCTTAAAAAAAAAAAAGAAAAAAACAAAAAAATTTTATTTTAATAGCATTTTTACGACCCCTTAGCGGATCAGACCTCTTGTGACTTTTTAGATAAAGGTTAATTGCAGTTGATACTTCATAAGAAACTATAATCTTTAATAACACTATTTAACAAACTCCATTTTTTGTCGTGACATGTGATAACTATTAAATATTTTTTGATTTGTTATCGTCCCCTCTGTATAAAAATATTAAAAATTGTATGAATAAGGTTAAAAAAAATTCTAAAACTTAAAATTTTTGTAAGAGGCTGATCGCATCATCAATTGTGTTATATCGATGGAAAAAGTTATCCGATTTTATAGAAAGAATGGTTGTAAAAATAAAAAAATAATTGTTAATGTGTCTAATATTAAACGAGGTAACACTAATGACGCCAAAGTCAAAATGAATCACGAGAACGCTTACCCCACCATGATTTCAAAATCTAACCAAAAACTAGTTTCTGCCCCTTTCCAGCCGAAAAATACTCTTACTACAAATTAGGGACTGGTAAATCGACTTCGATTATAGTCGAAAATCGATTTTGACCCCAAAAAAATCGATTTTTTGTAATCGGAATTTTGTTGACGATTTTATACTGAAATCGATTATTAAGCCCAAAAAATCGATTTTACCTTAAAAATTTTAAAATGCTATAAATTTTAAGAATTATTCTATTAACACAATTTATTTAAAACTATCTGCACTGAAAACTCATGTGTTAATATGAAGCGTTAGTGTATTATTTTAAAATTTGAAATATATGACGCCGAAAGTTAATTAAAAATGCAGTCAGATTTTGAAAAATTGTTAAACAACTAAAAAATAGTTCAGTACACAGTACACTAAAAATAACATCGTCTTTGAAAATTAAATATGTACCTATATCTGTTGTGTGTGCGTATGCAAATTTTTACTTATTTAATTTCATACATTGAAATTATAATGGATATTTGCACTTAAGTACCTATATAATTATGTATGAAGTTAAACTATCTGAATTTGTTTATGACCTGCGAGCTTATTAAATAGGTACGTACATACATCTTTTCTTATAATATCTTTCTTTGGGAAAAACTCAATTTGCTTACTTAAAAATCATTTTTAAGGGTATCTATTTATATATATACATATATACATATATATTTCGTTTTTTCTCTTTTGTATATTACACAAGTTTACAAATTCCGGTCAACTTTTGGAGCTGAGCCGATGAGAACAAATCTGAACGTTACTTGAGGCGCTGAATTCGAATCCGGGTTCCGTTTTTCCAGATTGGTTTTAGTTTTCGAGATATTGCATAATTACCGTTATTTGCGTTTTTTAAAAAGATGATGTTACTTATATGCAAATATCTTCAAAAGTATTCGTCGGTTTATGCAATTGTTATTCTTTATTGAAAGATAATAAAATTGCTAAAACAACCATGGGTCGTTTGTGAAGATTAGTAAAGAAATGATTGTGTTACAGTGGACACAATTTCAAAATTCATGAAACATTTTATGATATTTTGAAATTTTGCTCTTTTCAACTAATTTTTTTTACACCAGACAATTAAAAATTTTGCTATTTTATTACATAAGACATTAGTTTATTTCAATACGTACATTTTGCGCTAAACAAGACCCAGATTGGTGCAAAAATGACAAAGCTACAGAAGATTTAGTAAATAAACCCACTTTTTGCTTCCAAATGATTGGAAGTGATTTTTGTTTTAGTGTGAAGACAGTTCCACTCCTGCAACCGTGACGCGAGCAATTCTGCTTCTTGTTTCGATAAATCTAAATCACGAATCAAGTCATAAACATACTTTGCGATATTATGTGTGTTTCTTCCATGCTAAAATCTTCGGTCGGTGACGAACAGTTCGTCGGTGACAAACTGAAAGTTCACCTAGCATTTGCACTCACACCTGGGCAAATTGGCAAAGGGTCATTGTTCGTACGGGGAAGTAGCTTTGACACTGATGACACTTTAGCATATTTATACTTTGATAGTTTTTTTGCATTAAAACCGATCATACTCATCAAGTAAAAATAACAATTATCTACATGATTTTTCGGCTGTCTCCATAATATTGGCATTAAAACTAAAAAGTATGCTTCTTGACTAAGTGACCAGTTGTACAGTTTTGTGCTTCACGCTTTACAAAATAATTTCGGTGCCCACGGCTTGTGAGTGTTTTCCACACAGATACTAAAATAATAAGAATATGCATCTCTCAGCGCTTTTGATATATTTCTTCCACTTTTTCCGATAACACAAGTTTACAAATTCCGGTCAACTTTTGGAGCTGAGCTGATTAGAACAAATCTGAACGTTACTTGAGGCGCTGAATTCGAATCCGGTTTTTGTTTTTCAAGATTGGTTCTAGTTTTCGGGCTCTTGCATCTTGGCTGCAATGCACTGTAATAACGGCAATCAGCTGTTGGCATCGGTGGAAACGCCAATTCAATTGTAAACTTAAAGTTATTTTTTGTTCCAAAACATGTGAAAATGGAAAGAAAAAAGGGCAAAGTTGATTCTAAGAGTTTTTGTTATGTTTGGGGATGTTATATTATCGGAAAAAGTGGAAGAAATATATCAAAAGCGCTGAGAGATGCATATTCTTATTATTTTAGTATCTGTGTGGAAAACACTCACAAGCCGTGGGCACCAAAATTATTTTGTAAAGCGTGAAGCACAAAACTGTACAACTGGTCACTTAGTCAAGAAGCATACTTTTTAGTTTTAATGCCAATATTATGGAGACAGCCGAAAAATCATGTAGATGATTGTTATTTTTACTTGATGAGTATGATCGGTTTTAATGCAAAAAAACTATCAAAGTATAAATATGCTAAAGTGTCATCAGTGTCAAAGCTACTTCCCCGTACGAACAATGACCCTTTGCCAATTTGCCCAGGTGTGAGTGCAAATGCTAGGTGAACTTTCAGTTTGTCACCGACGAACTGTTCGTCACCGACCGAAGATTTTAGCATGGAAGAAACACACATAATATCGCAAAGTATGTTTATGACTTGATTCGTGATTTAGATTTATCGAAACAAGAAGCAGAATTGCTCGCGTCACGGTTGCAGGAGTGGAACTGTCTTCACACTAAAACAAAAATCACTTCCAATCATTTGGAAGCAAAAAGTGGGTTTATTTACTAAATCTTCTGTAGCTTTGTCATTTTTGCACCAATCTGGGTCTTGTTTAGCGCAAAATGTGCGTATTGAAATAAACTAATGTCTTATGTAATAAAATAGCAAAATTTTTAATTGTCTGGTGTAAAAAAAATTAGTTGAAAAGAGCAAAATTTCAAAATATCATAAAATGTTTCATGAATTTTGAAATTGTGTCCACTGTAACACAATCATTTCTTTACTAATCTTCACAAACGACCCATGGTTGTTTTAGCAATTTTATTATCTTTCAATAAAGAATAACAATTGCATAAACCGACGAATACTTTTGAAGATATTTGCATATAAGTAACATCATCTTTTTAAAAAACGCAAATAACGGTAATTATGCAATATCTCGAAAACTAAAACCAATCTGGAAAAACGGAACCCGGCTTCGAATTCAGCGCTCCAAATAACTTTAGGAATAACTTGTAGTTGCTCAGCTCCAAAACCGTGTATACTTGTGTTATTTTCATATTTTTGTATATAACATTTTTTTCTTTATAACTTGAAAATTTTCAGCTTTCGCCTTGAACTTAGGACCGACTAACTCGTGATCAACCACTGTTCACACGAAACCCTTCTCCACTTCAGTCCTCCTCAAAATAAAAGTCGACTTTGAATTATAATCGATTATAAGCTTCGATTAATCGACTTTTAAAATCGAGAATAAAATAATTGATCGTAAAATCGAAAATCGATTTTCGGCTTTGCTTACCATTCCCTACTACAAATATGTCCCCATTAGAGCAACCTTTTGTCCAGGTTTATAAGCAAACGCACTAAAGTTTAACCAGTCCAACGAACGTAAGTCTAATTAGCCACCAACACAAAAAGAGATACCGACAAACGAACCAACCGGGCCCAATGTTTGTATATGATTAAACAAATGACTTAGTTAATGGCGAATATGACTAGCATAATGCAAGAAATACAACCTGATTTTCTGCAGGCCATCTTAATATGCCATGAACTACCTCAGGATTTATTTTTGGAACGCAAACGGCAAATACAACATTAAAACTAATTTAAATAGTTTTTAATACACCAAAAAATTGGTGTGATGTTGTTATCCGAGACCCATATGACATCTAAAAGCACTTTTGAAATAAGTGATTGTATTTTTTACGTCTCGAAAGATCCCAGGGATAGGTCATGTGGTGGATCGACTATATTAATCAAATCAAGAATAAAGCACCAATGAATGGGTTTCTCGCTCTCGGTTTATTTTCCACCCAAATTTTCACAAACCAAAGATCAGTTCAACAGTTTTAACAAATCTTAAGGTCCCCGCTTTGTAGTTGAAAACTATAACGCTATGCATGCGTATTGGGGCTTCCGCCTAATTGGTGCTGGAGTTCGCGGTTTTAAGGTAAATCCCCTAAACTTTTTTTGAAACTCAAGCCTAATTGAATCTACCTTCAGACACTCACCTACAATAAACACTTTTTTATCTAAAAGATAAAAAAAACCAACCGCAAGAAACTTCGAGAGACATCGATGATTGCCTTAGTAGCATTTTTTTCTGTCGATGTAGAATAGCTTTTATTAAAAAAAAAAAAAAAAAAAAAAAAAAAAAAAAAAGCTTAAAGAGAATGACAATACAACAGAATTTTTTTCTGTCGATGTAGAATAGCTTTTATTCAAAAAAAAAAAAAAAAGCTTAAAGAGAATGCCAAAATCCAAAGATCGTTCAATTCAAAATTAAGCTGAAAGAAAGAACAAATCTACTCAAAAACTTGCTGAAGGTATACGGAATGTTATCACTTATGAAACACGAAATATTCTTAATGGCCGTCAGCCAAACGACTGCGTAATCTGAGAGAATCCTGGGCAAGAAATAAAGAAAAATGTGATTTGCTGGCAAGTCATTTTAAGAACGTGTCCACTTCCAATTCATATACTGACGTGGGTGTATTACCGTCTGCTGTGGCTAGACGTCCTATAGAAATACGATTCCAATCTCTAGATGTCATCGAGGGTTTCGAAAGTTAAAATACTAAAAAAGCTCCTGGCTTTGATAAAATAAGCAACAAAATGCTTTTAGAGCTACCTTGTACAGTAAAAAGAACAATTCTTTTTATTTTTAACGCCACATTATGGCTTGAACATTTTCTGCCAATATGAAAGTTGCCTTAATAAAAATTATTCCTAAGCCTGGAAAGGATCCTTCGAAGGTAGAGTCTAACAGCCTTACAAGTCTATTACCAACAAAGCCAAAGTTTTTCAAAAAATTTCTTAAAACACAAGCTGACCTCGATCTTGAATGACAATAACTGCATTTCAAATCACCAACTTGGCTTTAGGAGTCAACATAGTACTATCGAAAAAATCGTCCATTAAAATGTTTTTTTTTTCAGGAGCTTAAGGAACAATCTCTGGATCAACACTTAAAGTTATGCACTTTCACATAAAGCCCTGATATATTACTAACGCAAATCAGAGAAAATGTTACATACAAAAATAAAATAAAACAAGTAATAAGGTTTTATCCAGTTAAGCCCAACCATATTATACCCTACACCACATTTATATGGGGGCTATATGAAAAAGTGGATTAATAATAATTGTATTTGTATGGGGGTTATGTCAAAACCTAGACTTATCACATTTTTGTTCAATATACTAGTTAGGACTATGTATAAAGTTATACACATGTACAAAATTTTGTGAAAAAAGGAGTAACATTCAAGTTAGGTACAGCAAAAAAACGTTTATTTCGGGAGAACATTTGTATATACTGATCATCATTAAAAACAAGAGTCTTATATACATATGTGCTAAACTTCATCAAAATATCTTCAAAATTGTGACCTGTAGCGTGTTTACAATAATACAGTGTAAACTCAGTGTACCCAACTAATAGAAATTTTGGGGTGTTACGAAAACTTAATCAAAGATTTCTATGTCTGATATTTTATCAAAATGTTTTTTTTTGTAATAAATGAAAGGCTTTTTAAAAAAAGACAAGGTTTATTTTTAAATAAATAAATAAATTTTTTAAAACTTCAAAAAAAGCAAAAAAATATTTAGAAATAATAACAAATACTTTATAATTAGGTGTTGCGTTAACCAAAGCTACACTGTATATGAACACCTAGTCGGACGGACGGCCGGCCATGCTTAAATCGATTTAGGAGGTAATTCTCAGTCGATCGGGGTACTTGAAAGGGTTTCTCAGACAATTATTTTTGCGCGTTACAAACATCTGCACAAACGCATAATACCCCTACCACGTACATATGCAGTGTGGGTATAATTAAATAAAGAATTATTGAGGCAATAAAATCTTACCCCATATTAATAAAAAATTTAAACTTATTTGATAGTGCATTAAAGTTGTTATAGGTACATAAAATGTTCATACATATAAAAAGTGTTTATAATATGATAATGAATATTTACCACCTTTTGTACATAAAGTACAAAAGTATGTATCTAAATATAATTGTTTTTTATTTGTAAGGTATAAAATTTATAGGGCCTTTTTAAAAATATATATTTAGGATCATAATATACATACACATATAATTGCAAAAATTATGTAATTGGCACTTGGCTTTAAATACAAAATTGCATCAGGGTTAGCACATTAGAAACGTGGCTAATTTTTGTGCTAAAGATAAAAACAGTCGGAAAGATGCAAACATTCTTTTTTAAAACAATATTGAATTGTTTGCCATGATCAGCTAAAAAAAACATATTTCCGATTAATTAAAGGTAAATGGTTTAATGTAAACTTTGACCTCAAAAGGGACATGACTGAAGGTGGGATCACACAATTACCGCAAATCACCAATTTTTAGTTCCTTTTAAATGCCAATCGTGTGAATTCATAATTTATTGCTGGATATGGCAACCACCAATATGATTGTGCTTAGTTTCCCCAATCAAATGCAACTCTGGGCGGAATCATTTGAATGCTTTAAATGCTATGACTAGAAACAATAAAAATGTAAGATTTTTAAGCGATACTGAAATTAAATGACAACTAAGCTCTTTGCTTTTGCATAATGTTTTTTCCATAGTAAAATAAAAAAAAATGCCAATTAGTTCGCTTTTGACTAAAAACAAGGAAAATAAACATTTGAAAATAATAATGGTGATGCGATCGCTTATTGTTATAAGTAAATTTTTATAGATTAAAAATTTGAAATAAAAATGCTAACAAAATGGACAAAACTAAAAACTCTATATCTTTTTGCTACTTATACTGGACTTACACGATCAAATTACTTCCATGAAATTTAATGTTTTTAGACAAGGTATGTAGAAAAGTAAGCTCTACTTCACCCTTTTTGTCTACAAACAAAAATTTAATGGAAGTAATTTTATGTTTCCAGGCGAGGGGTGTAAAAAAGTAGGCTCTTCTTCACACTTTTTGTCTGGAGAAATAAAACTAAAATCAAAAAATAATTATGTAAAATTTTTTTGGAAAAAAATAAAAATCAAAAATTTAGAAAGCCCTTAATTTCCAAAAAAATCTAGTTTATTACCATCAGGATGGTGCTCTTCACTTGACTCTCCGACGTTTCCCTGTACATGGTTTTTTTCATTGCAGATTCAAAAATAGTTAAGCTATATTTACACTACCTGAGTTATCATCTGAGTTTCACAACTGAGACTCATTTGTATAATGTAATAACATGTGTGTTTTTATTTGTTAATATTTTTATCTAACCTCAGTTGAAAATATAACGTATTCTATTTTTAAACTATTTAATGCAAGCTTTTAAACGTTAATGAATCAAATGCTTGTTGTTGTACAGTTTAACAACTTTTATAATTAGCGGACTAAAACCAATTCCTGAGACGTAATATAATACTAAAAATAAAAAAATCAAATTGTTTTTTGACACTCATAAAAATTTAAACTTATTTTTTGACACTCAACTTAGATGAGAACTCAGGTGGTGTAAATATAGCTTTATTTACAGTCCCTGATTATTACCTTAATATGGGAAGGCCCTAAATCCTTTTTTTCATTCGAGTTATTTTTACATGTTTCGATAAATGGACCCCTTATAAGAAATAAACTCGATTTAAAGAAAACTAGGTTATGTATATAGGTCCTTTCTATAATAAAGTAGCGATATGTGTTTTGTGTCAGTTATGTATGTATGTATGTATGTACATACTTACATATGTATGTACATACATGATTTTTGTTTTGTTTAGCGATAAACTTATATATTCATAAATATTTTTGATTTTAACTATAAGTTGTGTGAAGAACTAAAAATAAAAAGTTTTTGTTTTTATGAATAAAATTTTCTTTTAAAAAGATATTGTCCGTGATCTAACTGAAACAGCCAACAGCTTTAATGCCAGCGATGCATCTAATTGGCTTGATCGCGTAAGACACCGATAACTTTTTATATTTTTTTTAACAAAATTAAATCAATATTTATTTGTATGATAGGCCTTGCAATACAATCTGCCAAAAGGTAAGAAACAGCGGGGTATTTTTACTGTCTCAACATACAAAAATCTAGTCGAATCCAAAGAAATTACGGAAGAAAAGATTAAACTTGCTAATATATTAGGATGGTGTGTTGAAATGGTATGATTTTTAGTCACTTTTTTTTATTTTTCACTTTGTTTTTTTTTATATTTAAATTACTTTTGTTTTTAAGCTACAATGTTTTTTGCTTATCAACGATGACCTTATGGATAATAGTTCCACAAGGCGAGGTCAACCTTGCTGGTATAAATTAAAAGATGTTGGCATTATAGCCCTAAATGATGCTTTTATGATAGAGAATGGAATTTACATTTTATTAAAGAAATACTTTAGACATATGGATTGTTATGTTGACTTAATGCAGCTTTTCCACGAAATTACATTTATAACTACTTGCGGACAAAGCTTGGACGTACTTACTTCCAGTAAGAGTATCACCTCGTTTGATATGGACAAATATAATGCAATTGTAAAAAATAAGTGCACTTATTATACGTTTTATTTGCCATTTTCCTTGGCCATGCACTTAGCTGGGTACGTTTGAAATTTGTTTACCCTTAAATTTTTATTTACATGCATATGTATGTAAAGGATGTCTCAAAATTAACGAAGATTTGAATTTGTGGCAATTAGTACAGTAAATGATTAGAAACCCTTATAAACAATTCGACATCTAACAGTTTAGTTTAGGGTTAGTTAACATAAATCAATACATAATATAACAACGTGTCTTCATAATACAACTATTTTATAACAATTAAAAGACTAAAAACTGTGTTTTATAATTAATTCAAATTTCGCTTAATATTGGGACATCCTGTGCGTCTGTATTTATTTGTATATTTTTGTTATAGAATAAAAGATAAGGAAGCTTTTCTTCAGTCAGAAGCAATTCTGTTGGAAATGGGTCACTTTTTCCAAGTTCAAGATGATTTCTTAGATTGTTTTGGCAATCCCGAAGTAACTGGTAAAATCGGTACTGATATTCAGGACAATAAATGCTCGTGGCTAGCTGTAGTTTGCATGCAAAAAGCTAATGAGGAACAAAGAAAAATCATGGTGGATTGTTATGGCAAAAATGGTAAGAAATTAATTTGTTTAGGTGTGATACACAGTGATACAGAACAGAAATACCAGGGAAGTGCGATAGAATTACTTTGGAATAAGACGTCAATAAAAACTAGAATTTATTGTTAAAATCTACTAAACACTTTCAAAATATTAAGCTACCGAAAAGATAATTTTCGTACATAAGCATGGTATACATGCGTGTATGTAAATAAAAGTCATATGCTTTTTTTTTTTAACAGATTTCACTTTTAATTTCTACATCTGAGTCTGTGGCATGTACATATTTTAAAACTTTTGTGCTCGCGTTGCAGCTTAGTAACGAGTTGCCAACTTTTAAGAAGTAATATATTGAAATTGATTAATAAGTATTTTATTGAAAAAAGCAATGCGTGTGAAAATAATTATTAAAAAATATATACCCCAAGCCACAAACCCACTTGCTTTACAGAGGCATGTTATCTATTTAACACAACATATGTTAAATGGTTCCCCCAACTTTGCAAAAAGGCAAAAATTATTTTTAAACCAACTTTAAAATGTCCTACGAAGGAACAAAAATAGAATTAAATTATTATTTTTCTAGTAAACTAAGTGCGATAAAAGCGTGATTTATTAATAATAAAAAATACTAGCTAGAGAATATTGTGCCAACTGATAATTTAACAAGTAAGAGCGATATATCCGAATCTAATATAAACTTTATAACGTGTGAGGGTTTTTATTCTAATTTTTTAAAATTTTGTATAGCTTTAAACGTCAGCATACGCCATCTATGTTTATTTAAGTACTTCGCTAAGTATCGCTGGTCTGTCTCTTGTTCTTAGTAGATAACAGAGCGAATTAATAACAATTCGCCGAATCTTATATACCCTTAACATTTGCCTTTCGAAACCGGGAACTTTTTTTTTTTTTGTGTCCTTTTTTTTAAATTTTGTATGGCAACCCCCTAAGGGGAAGGGGATAGGGAATAAGTATCTTCTAGGAAAATGCTTGCAAAGAAAAATTAGTTGGGGTCAGTCCTACATTTGACCTATCTGCGGGCACCCTGGAAGCTGCTGGGGGGGAGGGGGGGGGGATGTTACAATTTTCTAAACTTTGTATAGAAGAACACCCTTAGGCGATGGGGATAGGGGGTAAGTATGTCCTTGGTGTTTGTTTGGGAGGGGAAATTAATGGGGGTCAGTCGTACACTTTATTTATCTAAGGCCAACTCTGGGGAAGTTATGGGGAAACCCCCTAAGTATGTTTTACAAAAATTTTTGTGAGGAAAAATTAATGGAAGTCAGTCTTACATTGCACCAATGTAGGGGCAACTCCGGGCAGTTTTAGAGGTTTTTATGTACAAATTTTAGAGAAATAACCAGAGGTTGCCGTGGTTGCTGGCTAATATCTCTGTCAGTTATCGGGAGATTTTGCTTAATTTCAATATCAAAATTCTCGCAGTTATACCTGATGTTCTGTTCCACAAACAGGTACGAGAAATATTAAGGGGTTTCAAAAACTTGATTTTAAAAGATTAGCAGACAGGCTAAATCAACGCTAAATCAACTTTCCTATCTATAAGGATCAAAAAAATGTACACTTTATGGGATCGTAAATGGATATTAAAAAATTAGAAACGGAATGACAAACGTATGTATGTATATGTATGTGTATCACTAATATAAAGGGTGTAAAAATGATTTTTCATTTTTTGATTAATCCCTTTTACGCTTAAAATAATATTTTTAAGATTAAATCCAGTACGTTTTCGAACTTAAATCAATCAATTTTTGACTTAAATGTGGCTAAAAGCGAAAAAATCGTACTCAACATTGCAATCTTGTGGGACCCTAAAAGCATTGTTCTACTCAAAGATTGGGTAAATAAGTGCGTATGGAGTTTGACACACTAACGATTGTAATTTTCTCTTTTTCGACCGGAAAGTGTCAACTTCCGTAAAAAAAATTAAGAGATGCCAAAGCTATATATAATCTCATTGCTTAGTTAACGGTATTTAAATGTCAAAATTTTTTATGTTTATGTATTTTTTTCTTGTTTACAAACAAAAACTTTCTTATAGAATTTGTGAGTTTTTGTTATCTGTCTTCGACATTGTATAACGATTTTGTTGCTTTTATAAAACTAAGCCCACCTGATATACATACACCTGACTTGACACTTTTTTCTAACCGGTTTTAATTTTGTTTTCTTAAAATTAACGTTTTAATTTTCTAGTTAACTGTTCTTAGTATTTTATGTGCTTTTTCGTGCTAGAAATTAGGTTTTCCCCCATACTTTTGGGAGTAATTTTTCATCATCAAACTTTACCCAAAAATTAAAGAAACACACCTTCTATGTAAAAACATGACCAAATTCAAACAAATCTTGAAAAAAGTTTAGCAACAAATGTTATTGCTAAAAATAAACTCACAAACTACTTAACTAAAACTTAAATTTAAAACAGACGCACACTAAATAATAAACAGTCTTAACTCAAAATAAATCAAAATCGTTCTTTTTATAATCAATTTTTCCACAACACGAACATTTAATTTCCGTTTTAGAAATTTTAATTTAAGACTTTTTTAATTGGTAAAATTAATTTAGTTATAAGTTTTTAACATTTTTTAACAGTATAAAAACATTTAATAGAAAATAGTGATTTCAGCTGTATGTTTATGATTAAGTTTTCGATACGTCGATACTGTTCGTCTTATATTGGTTAATTAATATTAACCTATGTACCTAACTCACTGGCACATAAGCTCTTACGAAAACCCGTAACTTAAGATTTTGGAAGTGATTGATCATTTTTGCAACAGATTCTTGTTACAATAGATCCTCCATTCCTGTTACAATAGATCATCCAGTGTAACTTTCCAGGTATTTATTTTTTGTTGCACACTGTTCTAAACATCTCTTTATTTAACATACATACTTACCTATATTATACATTAAAATGTTTTCAGATCCAGAGAAGGTTGCTCGCGTTATTGATTTGTATAAAGTACTAGACCTGCCTGAAACGTACGCGATATATGAAGAAGAATCTTACAAACAAATCAAGACTCATATTCAGCAAAGTAAACCACGTGTGCCCCATCAAATTTTTTTACAGATTTTAAACCAAATTTATAAGCGAGATTCATAAACTTTTTTCTTACAATTGTAAAAGCCATTTAGAATAATGATTAAGTTACACACACATACATATGTACATTGGCTTCAAACTTAAAAAAGTTTTATATAAAAATTTTGAAATAAACAAAAAAACTGCAATCATTTCATACATTTTGGCATGGTAAAATAATTTACCAGGGGATTAAAAGACGAAGTGAAGTTTGCCACTAAAATAGAATTTAATTTTAAAAAGATTTGTCAAACTTTGGAGTAGGTATTTTATTTAATGGAGTGAGTACTGCATATATAGATATAAGAGGCTTCAGTAAATCAAAAAACTGCTTCCAAAAACTTTTTTTAATTTAAACAGAAATTGTTGTAGTTTATGTTATTTTGTAATTTTATAATATGTATATGCGCTGTTAAATAGTTAAATTGAAAACAAAAAGCTATTCCACTTAAAACTGTCTTAATTTTTGTATTTTACTCCCTGAACAGTGCGAAAATTTAGAACTAAACATTAATAAAGTTATTTTATGAAGACCAACTTACCCAGCAAAGCCTTACTTGGTAAGAAATCAAATTTTATTGGAGGTGAAGAAACGCTAGTTCCTTATTGACCGAATAAATAATTTTTGTTCGGGTTGTCCTAAAATTTTTTTCCCCGCTTACAAAAATCAACCAAATAACTAATTACAAGCGTTAACCTAGAAGTTATTAATAACATGGGGTTTAAAAAATGTTTTATAAAGCCTACAATTTTCCTGTTTAAATGACCTCTTATTACTGCATAACCTTTGAAATAATATGGGCCTTATGCTTAAATTCAAAAATATTTTGCTTGGATATAAAAGCATCAGTATGCTTAGAAATTTTGCACTTGCAATATATTGAAATTGGTTTTAAAGCAGTATTAAATAATTATGATGTAATTTTTAAAAGTGCTATAAACACTAAATAGTTTTATATAATTCTTTTGGTCGTTTTGGTGTTGCTTCTCAGACATGTTCTGAAAATCACTTGTGATTTTAAAAGCATATTGTGTATTAAAACAACACGCGATCTTTTATATTTCAAATACCATAATTCATTTATTAATTAATTCATAACTTTTAGGATTTAAGGAAAATACAATCTAAGTTTTAGTTCTACCACGTGACGTTCTCTATCTTCACTACTTTACTCCTTCTTAAAAATCGCACAAGTAAAAACCTCTTGAAAATGAAAATAAAGATGTCACGAAACAACTTACAGCCAGTGTTGTCATTACTACTATAATATGATAATATAATACATTACAGTCTCCCACGCTTAATGGAGGACATGGTCTCTTAAATGCACAGGTAACCTTCTAGCTCGGCTCGATCTTCTTAAAGGGCTTTCTTGGCTGTCCTCAGACTCAGGGTATTGACGTGGCTGGTGAGCTGGTTCGTTCATTTGGAGTCGACTACGTTCAATGATTATCTCTTCTATTGCAGGATTGCTACGCTTTGGTTGTTCAGCAAAAGTTACTGTCTTTTTCGATATTTCCACCGCTGACTTCTGTAACTGGTTTATGTGTCGCTTTAGCTCATAACCATTGTCGAGTTTTATCTGGTAGTGAAGCTGTCCAAACTTTGATTTTACAATACCAAATTTCCAGGTTGGTTTTCTGCCGTCGTACCACCGGACTTGCACCCTATCCCCCACATTTAGTTTTCGAATTATGGGAGTAATTTCTGCAGACATTGAATGTTTTATTGGGCGTATGGCGTCTAGTTTAATACGAAAATCACGACCAAGATACAATTGTGATGGACTTTTACCACATGCCAATGGTGTTGCCCGATAACGAAAAATTATTTGTTGTACCTTTATGTGTAGTGGTGATGTATCGTCCTCCATCGCCTTCAACTTTGTTTTTAAGGTTTGCACGTATCTCTCTGCTAAGCCGTTCGTTGCCGGATGCCCGGGTGCTATAAATTTTTGCATAATTCCATTACGTTCGCAATAATTTCTAAAAGTTGTACTTTGAAAAATCGAAGCATTGTCAGAGACAATAATTTGTGGCAGGCCATGTGTGACAAATATTTCTTGAAGTAGTTCTATGGTTTTTTCAGTTGTAGGCGAACTTTTAATAATACGGATCTCAGGCCATTTTGATTTTGCATCTACTAATACGAGAAAAAAGTGGTTCTGAAAAGGACCAGCGTAGTCTATGTGTACCCTCTGAAAATTTTCAATAGGCTCTTCCCAATGGTGAGTAACTACTTTCGGAGGTTCCTTCCGTACTTTTGCACAGCTAGGACACGATTTTACCAAGTTTTCTATATCTGCATCGATGCCCTTCCAGAAACAATATTTCCTAGCTAATTGCTTCATCTTAACGATGCCCATGTGAGTATGGTGTAGCTCGTTTAAGATTTCTGTTCGTAAGCTCACTGGGATTACAACCCGGCTACCTCTAAACAGAACGCCCGCTTGAATTGTGTATTCGGGATCAATTTTTTTTCCACTAATTAAGGCTTCCTTTAGTGTTAATAGATCAGGGTCCCGCTCTGTTTCTCTAGAAATGGTTGAAGCATTTATTGAAAAGTTTGAAATTTCGTTGATTATTTGGTTTTGGATGTCCTGAATTTCCTCTTCTAAAAACAAATTGAACTCTGGCTTCCCCTGGACCGGGGCTCTCGATAGACAGTCCACATTGACGTTGTTTTGGGCGGTACGGTGTTGTATTTGATAATTGAATCCTTGAAGAAAAGATGCGTATCTAAGGAGCCTCATTGATGTCATGGCTGGTGTTTTGGCGTTTTGGTGGAAAATTCTGGACAGTGGACGGTTATCTGTTATTAATGTGAACTCTCTCCCGTATAAATACATGAAAAATTTGTCAACAGCAAAAATTATTGCAAGAGCTTCCCTGTCCAGCTGGCTATAGTTCTGCTCTGCCTTCGTCAAGGATCTGGAAATAAATGCGATAGGGCGCTCGCTCCCTTCTATGATGTGAGATAGAACTGCAGCTATGCCGGTTGGGCTTGCATCGCACGCTAAGGTAACTGGTAAGGATGGATCATACGGCACTATAACTCGATCCTCCTGTATCTGTCGCTTCAATTCTTCGAAAGCTTCTTTGCACTTTGTTGTCCACTGGAATTTCCTGTTTGCCTCTAGAAGTTGGCGAAGTGGGAACGTTGTTGTAGATAGATCTGGCAGGAATTTGGCATAGTACGTTATCATGCCGAGAAACCTTCTAACGTCTTCTCTATTTTGTGGGCGTGGTAGTTGAACAATTGCACGTACTTTATCAGGACATTTTGAAATCTTATTGTGGCTCACAATGTAGCCAAGGTATTTAATTTGTTCTTTGAAATACTCGCACTTGTTTTTGTTAATGTGTAAATTGTATTCGCTTAATCTTTCAAAACATTTTATCAGTCGATGCTCACATTCAGATAACGTCGATGCGTATATGACTATATCATCGAAATAGGAGATTGTTCCTTCAAGACCTTGCAAAATTTGATCTAAAATACGGTTAAACTCATTTGGCGCAGTTTTAATACCGAAAGATAATCTATTAAATTGATACGTACCTCTATGCGTGGAGATCGTTTGAATTTGTTTGCTCTCTTCATCCACCATTACATGTAGGTACGCTTTGTATAAATCAAGCTTACAAAAATATTTTGCATGTTTGAGTTTGTGAAAAATTTCGTCAATTTTCCTTATTGGGTAATGTGCGGCCTCAAGCTGAGGGTTTACAGCTACCTTGTAGTCAACGCACAAACGCACATTCCCATCTGGTTTCGGTATTACCACTAAGGGTGACCCCCAGTTGCTTGTGTTTACTTTAGTAATGATGCCATCTTTTTCCAACGCATTCAGTTCGCGTTCAACTTTCTCACGTAGTGCGAAGGGTACCTGCCTTTCTTTCAGAAACACTGGTTTAGCATTGTCACGTAGTTTTAAGCTGGTTACTAAATTTGGAATACATCCTACTTTTTCTTCAAAAATATCTGCAAATTGTTGTTTTATTTTTGAAATTAAATTTACTTTATTTCCATCATGCGTTTCACACTGCTCGTGCTGATCAATTTCAGTTAAATTGATTTCTAAATGACGAATCCATACTCGACCTAATAGGGCGGTACGGTCCGACGATACCACATACATATCTTCTTTTGATGTTTTGTTTTTATATTTAACGTTGACGTTAACGACACCTAGTGGCACAAATATGTCCCCCGTATACGATCTAAACACTATATTTGTTTTCTGTACAGGAGAGTTAACGTTTAGTTTTGTAAAATCTTTTTGTGGAATTAATGTGTACCCGGCGCCCGAATCAACCTCAAATAATTGCTTGTTTCCTTCAATATATATGTTTGTATAAAATTTTTTCAAATCTTCAAATGGCACAGATGTATTATTATAAATATCGATAATTTGATTTACCCCGAAGTAGTTTTCGGTTGTATTTATTGTTTCGATGGCGTTTGATGTATTATTGTCACATCTTCTTTGATGTTTACTCTGTTTCATTTTATCTTGAATACAGACCTTTTGCACATGCCCATACCTGCCACACGAATGACATTTTAACTTGCTTTTATTTGTTTTGCAATCGCTTGAAAGATGGTTATTACGGCCACATCTAAGACATAGCCCTTCTATACCTAATTCACTGTAGTTGACTCGTGTTGTTGATTTGGCTTTCCGGTTTTTCGAAATGCTGCGGTTTCTATTCCCGTCAGTACGTCGGTTGTTAATTTGTTTATGTTGAACTTGATTTATGCTGTTGCCTGCTGTGTTGTTCTCAATTGCCTTATTATTTATTTTGGCGGCTTCTAATGCTGTTGCTTTATCAACAATTTGTGTAAACGTTAACGTTGGGTCTTGCAATAATTGTTCGCGAATGCTTCCATCGCTTAGACCTCTGATAAATTGTGCTCTCAAAAATATATCAGACACTGATTTGCCACATTCGCAAACAAATCCACAATCTGTTGCTCGATTTTGTAAGGTTGCTACAAAGTTTGAAATAGTTTGTTCGATGTTTTGTATTTCGGAAAGAAATTTGTGTTGCTCTACAAAAATATTTTTTTTTGGACAAAAATGTGCACTAAGAAGCTCCAGTATTTCGTTGTACTTTAGCTCATTTACGTTTTTAGGTGAAGATAATGTTGTTAAAACAGAGTATGTTGCTGATCCAATGTATTGCAAAAGTAATTTGGCACACAGGTCTTTGTTCTCGAATACTTTCTTTATTTGGAAATGAATTTCCAGGCGCTCTTTATACGTACGAAATGACTCAGTTTTGGGGTCGAATGCATCGAAATTTGAAATGATATTCACGCTGGTATTATTAGATTGTTGAATCTGCTGCTGTTTTATTGTTGTCGTCATGACGGTTATTGCTTGTAGCAATTGCTGCACTTGAGCCTCCATTGCACTTTGAGGTTAAAAGTTTTTGCCTAAGAACTCTGTTTTTCTTTATGTATTCGAGTTGCACTTTAATTTACTATTTATTCGATTTTTGCTTTAATCCTCGTCGCCATTTATTGTGTATTAAAACAACACGCGATCTTTTATATTTCAAATACCATAATTCATTTATTAATTAATTCATAACTTTTAGGATTTAAGGAAAATACAATCTAAGTTTTAGTTCTACCACGTGACGTTCTCTATCTTCACTACTTTACTCCTTCTTAAAAATCGCACAAGTAAAAACCTCTTGAAAATGAAAATAAAGATGTCACGAAACAACTTACAGCCAGTGTTGTCATTACTACTATAATATGATAATATAATACATTACAAAGCATTATAGTTATTTTAAGCTATTTATTTATTTCAAATCCAAAATAAAGTTATTAAAAATATAACCAAGTAATTTAAAATCGGAAGGCATTTAGCTGGCCGGCATAAAATTTAAAAGTTTTCTATATTTCTTATGATTTTAATTTTTCAAAAATATCCCTGAAGAAGCTTCTAATAATTTTGAAGCGAAATAATGGTTAATAATAATAAAAACTTTTGCCCTCAAGCTCGATTAATTTTAAAAAAAAAAAGATTTCAAATCACTTTCACAAGAAGTGATTTTCAGAACATGCCCGTTTATAAAAAAAAACTTACTGTACCACAGTGTTAAAACTACAAAAAATGTTACTAAACGGCAACGCTGGTATCGACTCTATAAAGTCATTGATATCGAAAGTAAGACATCGAGTATTCACTTATATCGTTTCATCCCTATTTACGTGCGCTGTGGACACAAAGTAACCAGAGAGTCCAACTTTGACGTTTCCAAATTGACAAAATCATATTTTTCAAGTTGTTGCGAAAGAGAAGAAAAATAAAATCGCCGTAAGCGCAAACAAAGGTTAGTGCAAGCAGACATACACTACCTTTTGACAAATTTGAAATCAAAACAAATAATCATTTGTGGTTGAAATAATTTGCAAAAATTTTCTTTTGATGTTTATTGAATTAAAAGTTTTAAAAGAAATGCAAATTAAGAACAATTCAAGTTCATTGTGAGTGTTGGTGCTGTGTGAATTAAAAAATCGTGGGTTTTATGTTGTTTGTAAGTGTTTTTTTGGTGCTTTATTTTTTAACAGACAGGCGCTTGCATATTTTGGTCGAAAAAATTGCAAAAATTTTCTTTTTTTAATTCTTGAATGAAAAATTATTACAAAACTGAAAATTTAAATTAAATGAAGTGTATTCTGAGTGTTATCATTGTTTAAATTCAAATAACGCTGCTTTTATGGTATTTATAAGTGTATTTTTCTTGTTTTGTTTTCCTACAGACGGCGAATGTTCTGAACATTTTCTGATATGTGTTTTTTGGGAAAGCCTTTCAATTTCCAATATTGGTGTAAATAAAATCATCTAGGGATGAAAGGTAACCTATTAAAATGCAAAACTAAATATAATTTTGCGTTTCCTGGGTGTTTGCTGCTTTTTTCTTTATGCACAAGCGAGATGTTGACTGCACTTCACCGTGAAAAGAGTGACGAAGGAGCTGCTGGCTCAGGTTCCGGATCAGTGCAACAGATTAGTGGGAAACGTCTCTCGAAACGTTTTGTGAAGTGTGCCACGAATGTCAAAAATATAAAATAGAAATAGAAAATGTTAATATAATGTACAATTTAGAATAAATGTACTTACATGGTTTTGCATTTCTGCTTACAATATATCTATATAATGTATATTATTTAATGTTCAAAGTAATTATAGATGTGCAAATTTATTTACCATTACATGTATTAGACGATAAATGCTTCCTATGTATTAAGACAAACTAAATAAACAATAAATAAATGTATTTGTTTTAATGAAACAAAAGTATAACTCTTTTTGTAAATAAAATTTGTGGCCCTGAAAAGAGCCTATATAAAGGTTGTTTAGAAGAAAATTAGAAATCCCTGAGTGGTTGACTTTGGTGTTTCCGGCGAACTTTGTGACTGACGCATCGAAATTTGGGCCTTTATAGCAACGGGTAGATCTCTTGTTAAACGTTGTTGATATCTTAGCCGGTAAAGAGTAAGAAGTATCCATGTGACCTATAGAAAAACAAATTAGTATTAGAAACTACATACACAAAAATGTTAAGTTGCATATAGTATACATATAAAGTTTTTTTATTTTTAATTTTTAACGTTTCTATGTAACAAAAAACTAAAACAATTCAATAAAAGTATTTTCCTGAATGAAACAAATTTTCAACTCTTTTTGTTAATAAAAATTGTGGCCCTGAAAAGGGCCAATGTAAAGGCTGACCAAATTCGCCTTAGGGACGACGGGCTGATTGCTAATTGCAAGGCACGGCGTCTGATCAACGTTTCTGGTGACATCCTCGCCAATAGCGGCGATATTCTCGGCAGAGCGAGCGCTCCGGGGCTAGCCAATCTTGGCAGCGTCTCGTGTGGTCCCATACTTTAAAGGTTGGTGGCCAAACGGCGCAGTGTTTCCGCAGTCGGTGCCGGACGACCGGTGAATCGGCAACAAATTAGTAAACAACAAATTAATAAGCATGCCAGTTTAATTTAGTTAAGCTAAAAAAGGAAATTTTTCGTAAATTTTTGCATACATACATTAGTTGTGTTAAATAACTTTCCAGTAATTACATTGCTCTCAAAAATATTTGAAAGTAAATGAACACTTTTACAGTCAAAACTTGCAAGCAAATGTATTTTGTTATTAGGTGTGTTCATTTACAAAAAATTATCACTAATTTTCGATAATAATTACTAGAAAGTGTTCACGTACACAAAAAATTAGCAGCTAGAGAGCCAAAAAAGAGCGTAATATGTTTAAAAACAAAAATGTTTCTGATAATTTCTACTAGTAAAAATTTTACTATCAGAAATTAGTTGTGTTCAATAACTTTCCAGTAATTACTAGCAACGAGAGAGTAAAAAGAAATATTTTCAAAATTGCTCTCAAAAATATTTAAAAGTAAATGAACACTTTTACAGTCAAAACTTGCAAGCAAATGTATTTTGTTATTAGTTGTGTTCAATAACTTTCCAGTAATTACTAGCAACGAGAGAGTAAAAAGAAATATCTTCAAAATTGCTCTCAAAAATATTTAAAAGTAAATGAACACTTTTACAGTCAAAACTTGCAAACAAATGTATTTTGTTATTGTAAAGTTATAAAAATTTAAAACTTAAATTTTTTTCAAAGCATAATGACAGAAAGACTGTTTGATTAATTTCTGATAGTAAAATTTTTACTAGCAGAAATTATCAGAAACATTTTTGTTTCTAAACATATCACGCTCTTTTATGACTCTCTAGCTGCTAATTTTTTGTGTACGTGAACACTTACTAGTAATAATTATCGAAAATAAGTGATAATTTTCTGTAAATGAACACACCTATTGTAAACTTATAAAAATTTAAAACTTAAATTTTTTTTCAAAGCATAATGACAGAAAGGCTGTTTGAATAATTTCTGATAGTAAAATTTTTACTAGTAGAAATTATCAGAAACATTTTTGTTTCTAAACATATTACGCTCTTTTTTGGCTCTCTAGCTGCTAATTTTTGTGTACGTGAACACTTACTAGTAATAATTATCGAAAATAAGTGATAATTTTCTGTAAATGAACACACCTATTATTCAAACAGTCTTTCTGTCATGCTTTGAAAAAAAATTTAAGTTTTAAATTTTTATAAGTTTACAATAACAAAATACATTTGCTTGCAAGTTTTCTAGCTTGTTTCCTCCAATTGTTGTACCTATGCGACCCCACGATCTAAATACCCAATAGATAAATAGGACTTTACAATAACTGTATTTATTTTTAATTTTAGGCTTACTTGTTCTTTTTATCGATTTCCAAAAGTTGTAATTTTTAATAAGAATTCTTGTTGCTCTCAATATCAGTTAAGCCGAGGACAACATTGTACTTGTCCTTATTTGGAGTTATGTAAACATGAGCAACATCTTCTAAGCCACTATCTGGGTCAACAGCATGGCCGTCTTCTATTTTAGGTGTTATTGACTTGGGCACCGACTTTGTATAAATACTTTTCGATTTTGAACTTTTAGTTTCCTCCTGCTGAATTCGTGCAGCAGGGTCTGTACCCCAATCGCACATTGACATACTGCATATATACTTAATAGCGCCGGCACCATTAGATTCGACCGCATCCAAATATTCAATTGGTATTACATTTAATACCAAACTTTTAGCTTTTTTCATTTGACTTCCCATACGCGAAATTTCTTTTGGTGTAGCCAATATAGCCGTTGTAGCTTTTTCTTTAATAGTAGTAACATATTTGCCGCCAAGTTTAGTCACTCGTTTCGTAACTTCGACATTTTCAAATCCAAATAAACAAAAATCCATATTGTACAATGTAAGTCGTTCACGTTTTTCTTTTGGACTGCAATTTTAAATAATGAATCCTTTGAATTTCATACAAATTATATACGAACAAGTTAGAAAGTTAAAGAGGGTCATATCCGACTTGAAAATAGCACATCACAATTTGTTTTACTGTCAGCTTAGATGCAAAACCAAGTAACTAAAAAAAATCCAAATTTGATCTTTAACATATTTGAGTATATTTTGTTAAAGTTGGTGGCCAAACGGCGCAGTCGTGCCTTTACATTAAATATTTGGGGCAAAGTGCTCCGCTACCGGCCACAATAACACACAAAAAATTTGCACAAGTACTTACCTGTGGCTTCAGCCGGGAACGCATGGATTCTTTCTGCTTCTGCTGTACAGCCCATGACACACTTGCGGCTCCTGGAAGAAACAAGAAAATTTATTTAAACTTTATTAATATTATAAAAAAAACACGAAAACAAATACTAACATTGTTATTTTTTTGCACTTTGAAAATTCTTTTTAAAACACCAATTTCAAAACACTTAAATAAAATAAAACACTTTGCCAACTTAAAAATGAAGATATTGAAGAAAATTACGCCAAAATTAATAAAAAATTGCGCAAATATTCTTAATATTTTCATTTTTGTTGGCAAAAGAAAACACTTCGCCCGTTTTATTTAACTTTTATTGTTTAACGAAATGTAAACAAATTTCATCATTACACGAAAGGGATAGCAATATTAATTTTGAAATTTTCTATCCACTTTCAATAGTCTTGAAAAAGCAGAGTTGTAATTTTTAAACAAAATGGCGCTGTCCTATCTAGTTGAATAATCTATGCTGTGGATATACACATTGAAAATTGTATTATTAGAAATAAGAATTTTAAGTATTATATTTTGCTAAATTAATTTTACTTAAAATGTATATCGTAAAAATACATGGCAATATTTGAGAGGCGATTTAATTCCCAATTGACTATTATTGATGATACTCATGAAATAAAGTGCATAATTGAAACGGCCCAAAACATAGATGGGCATACGGTATGTTACCTAAATATGTGTAATAAATTAAAAATAACTGGCTTAAAAAAAAGCAAATTCACTTAAAGTTTAACGAGCTTGTTAAAAGTTTTAAAACAAAATTTGCTTATCAACAAGGAGGGGTAATATGCATTAAAAAATGTTTACGTTTATACACATTGAATATATGCCATGGTGAAGTAATACCGATTTTTACTTTTGGTAATAAAATGCCTATAAAATTAAAAAAGTTATAGTAAAATTAGTTAATATACAAGTTTTACTTTTGCGTTATTTGCCACATGTTTATGATGAAAGGCTAATAATAATTCAACTCTATATATCTAAATGGATTGTGTTCAACATTAAAAAAAAAAATAATAACAGGTAGTTGCATGGTCATAAGTCTTGCAACCCCTTTATTACTGCCATGCTAATAAAAATTTAAATAAAAACTACACAACTACACATTTAGAAAGCAAACATGTACACCATGCGTCCGTCCAGTTTTTAAACACTTCTGCAATTTTTTATGTACAAATAGGTACATATTTGAAACGTAATAGATAGGATAAGTACCAATCCTTTGTACATACTGAAATCGGACCAAATCGTCGCATTTATTTCGAATCAAAATTTACCCGATCGATCGAGTTGTCAATGCTTTTAACATGAGAATTTTTGATTTCGATTCGAATCAAATGCGGCAATTTGCCCCCTGGGTAAATATTATTTAATTTTCTTGTTTTAGACTTGTAATCTTTCTGTCCACCTAAATTACTTTCGACCACAATATTATACTTGCAACAATGATTGCTTATTTCATATTTGTAGTCTTATGTGCTGTTTAGTTTATAGAACACGAAAGGCGAAATGTCTTGGACGTTTTGTATGTGTTTTGTTTTTGTTACAATAATGAAATACACTCAAAACGTCTAAGACGTTTCGTGTTCTACCTATAACCAACAAATTAATTTTAAATAAATGCAAGAAAGCATACAAAGTATGAAAAAATTACTTTTAGCTCATTTAGTTAACTTCCGAACTCCATATCGTTACCTTAATATAGAAAGGCCCTAACTCGTTTTTTTTAAAGCCAAGATTTTTGTTTATTTTGATAAATGGTCTGCTCATACATCGCAATTACTTAAAAAGAATATGCCAACCTAAAAAATACAAGTTAGGGTCTTTCTATATTAGGATAACGATGTACATGTGTAGGTCAATATTCCTTTATTTCATATTTGTAGACACATTACCAGTGATGTCCAACGAGAGAAAATTACTAATGAGAATAGAACGACTTTTGACTTGCAATTTTCATAAAACTGAATTCAAAAAGCAAATAATTTATACTTGAACTTTTTCATAGCTACACTAGTAAATATTATCAGATTTCATAGATTAAAATAAAAAAAGAAAATATACAATAGCTGTGTTCACGCAGGATCCCAATTTTACCCAAATGCAGTTCCGTGCACAAAAACTGGGTAAATAAGAGCGATTTTGAGAGAAAATTATTCTTTTTGCATGAAACAGCCCGTACTTTTTCTTCGAGCTCATTTCGAAAATATTTAATCAATCAGCTGTTTGAAAAAACACAATTACAAATTAAAATATTGTTTTGAAGATACAAAAATGTGTTATTAAAAGTTAGAAATTGTTTGCGTACTTTTATTTGTTTTCGTTGTTTTGGGAGAGTAAATGTTGTTTGTTCTCTTTTTACCTACCTTTACCCAAAAATTAAAGAGACCAACCTAATACAAAAGAGAAATGTTAACTACAGTTTAGCTCGAGTGGAAGAGTGGACTCTATCAAATAAACTTGTTTTAAACATATCAAAAACTAAGGCTATGTATTTTGGTGGGGCAAACCGATTTGTTTATGATTTCTTCATACATCTTAGTGGGGTTTCAATTGAATTTGTAGAACAACTTAGAATTTTGGGTATTATGGTTGATGATAAATTATTATTTGTTCCTCACTTTAATAGTATACAATGTAAAATTATTGGTATTTTGCGAAGGTTGTATTCGATTAATGTGTTCCTGCCCTATTATAAAAAAATAAAATTGGCCCATGGGTTGTTAATGCCCATTATCTTATATGGACTTGAGGTCATTTCTGGTACTAATGCATCTAATTTAGTTAAACTTAAGCGGACTGTTAACATGATTGTTAGATATGTTCACAATATCAATTTACATGATCATGTTTCAGAATATGTGAAACAATTTCTCGGCTGTTCATTTGAGAAATTTCTACAACTTAGATGTTTACTTGTTTTTTATGGTACTATTAAAAATGGTAATCCTGCATCGTTGTGCAGTATGTTTAATTTTTCGCGGTCTCTAAGAAATCCGCAAATTATTATTCCAAGAATTGCATGTCAGTCGTTTGAAAAATCATTTAAAATACGTACTGCTCGTTACTTTAACGGTCTTCCAAGTAGCTTAAGAAACTTTAATTTTTCAGTTTATGTTTTTCGTCGCAAATTATTAGAATACTTATCAAATATATAATTTTTGTATCTGGTTGCTTTGTTGGACCTTTTGGTTTTGTTATATTCTATTTTTTCTTAGCAGTTTTTTTTTGTTAAACGGCTGGGGAGCCAGGAAAGAAAGAAAGAAAAATGTAAATCTTTAAATTGTTTTTTTTTAGCTTAGTCGGTATTTTTATAAATATTGTATTACTATGTAATAAGTTAATTGGCCTTATAGGCTTTGTTGTTACAAAATGAAGAACTGAAATAAATAAATAAATAAATAAAATTTCTAATACGTACCTATTTTGTTTCGGCATTTAGTGGCATATGCCTTTTTTAACTTGCCCTGTTTTTTTGATTATTTTTTATTTTTTTTACATTTGCACGCACATACAACTATACATATATGTACATTTAAAAAGGAGTACCTCCTCTGTTTACAACGTGGTATAACAAAAACACATACTTGGAGAATATTACGACGTTACAATGATTTTGCAGAACTTCATAAATGTCTTTCCATCTCTGGTCTCGACCTACCGTTGCCTGGCAAACGACTATTCGGTAATATGCGTCCGGACTTTATAGCTGAACGTAGACAAGCGCTGCAAATTTACATTAACACAGTACTAATGAATCCAATATTAGCCTCTTCACTACCAGCTAAACGTTTCGTTGATCCGGACAGTTATTCTCAATCTTTTCATGGTAATATTTCAGAACTTGTTTTTTTATTAAAAATTAACTTAATACTTACATACATAACATATATATACTTAATTTACAATTTAGATCAAGCCGTTCAAAATGCTTTGTTGTGTTTAAGAAATGAAAGTTCCTGGACTTTAGGTTCAACTATGGGAGCGATTGGTTGGCGGTTAAGAAAACATTATTTTAAGGCATTATCAAAACCACCAGACTGTAAATCTTCCAATAAGTTGCTGGTAAAAAGTAGTTCCCAATCACACTGTCAATCAAAACAGCATTTGAATTTGAGTGGTACATCCGGGTCAAGAAGTGAACACCCTCAGTCGTCTTTAGTTTCAGGACAACATAATGAAAGCGATGAGTTGGCTATAGAATGGTTGGAATTCGGGCCAGACAAGTACGTCGAAGACAAGGAATTGACAGGAATTTTAAAAAGTCTAATGAATCTTAAGCATCCTTATATTGAATCAATTGTATTCGCTAGTCATAATGAAAATGGTTGCTTAACAATTAGAAAGTATACAAATGTCATAAAAATTTAAAAAGAACAAATATAAAATTAACTAAAGACCCTCCTCACTTATCAATTAGATTTTACAAACATGGCACTCTTAAGGACATCCTTTGTATGGCTACACCAAAAAATCCTTTTTTAGGTAAATATGGCAATCCAAAGGGGCGTACAGCCTTGTCAATAAAACAAGTAGCTACATACGGTAAACAAATTCTAGAAGCACTTGTTTTTCTACACTCTAAAGGCTATCCATACGGTAAAGAATTTTTTCCTTTTATTTTTGAAAAAATTCAATACAATTAAGATAACAATATTATTATGGGGGGGATTTTTAGGGCACTTGCACTCGGGTAATATTGTTATCATAGATGATTGCGTAAGGCTTCTGGATATTGAAAATTTCATTGTTGGAGTACCATCCTTTTATCGTCCGTTTTTTGTACAGCATAGTAAAATACACACACCAGAAGCGATTGATGTGTATTGCTTAGGTCATGTCTTGTTTGAAATGACAATGGGTTATCCACTACAGGAATCTGTTACCAGACAAATAACAGACTGTTCTGGCAGTCTTAGTAAGTATTCATACATGTCTTTTTTTAAACTTCCTTAAAATATTTGTAATAAATGTTTCAGAACATCTTCTGGAGAGTATATTATCCAAAGAGGCTTGCAAAACTGGTCTACCAACTTTTGATCAACTACTAAGTCATGAGTTTTTTAAGGAGCACGCAACATCACATAAAGCTCAAGATGTCGTGCCATTCTTTAAAATCGCCCTTAATGCAAAGGAAATAGTCAAAAAAGCAGCTGAAAGAGCAGAAAACCGTTTGCGTGAAGAGCAAAAATCAGTTAAAAATCAAAAACGTATTGTTCGAGTGCAGGAACTAATGAGTTCTGAAGAAGAAAAACGAAAAACCAAACAAAAAGCAGTAAGAGAAAATTGTTTAAATTTGATTATAAGGTTTTTATCTTTAGTAATGGTCCCTATTCTGCAGAAACACGATCACAAACAATCAAAACTCAAGCAGCAAAGTTCGTTACAAAACAACAATGGAAAATTTTCGTTAGCAACTGCAACAGGTGAAAGTTCAACATCAGAATCTCCTGAAGGCAGAACTAATAACTTTTGTCGAATGGATAGCGAATATTTTTCACAAAAAGCAAACATTTCTTTTTTATGTAAGTTGAAGCATTTTGCAAAACAAAAACAAAATAAATTTTTAAAACCTGATACAAATTCAGCTTTAGTTTTAAATTTCATCTTTTTAACTCACAATTTTTTAAAAATTAAAAACGCTTTTTGGAACAAATCTTACCGCAACTCTTAAATTGTTTTCGTTTAATAATTGTAATAATTTATATATATTTAACTATTTATTGGACTTAAATCGAGTTAACACCATTTAATTTTAAATCGACTCGGTTTATAGAAAAGGAAGTACTTTTTTTATATTTTTGGTACCATTTTGCATATTTTAAATATAGAAATTTGGATATTCCGGATTAAAATTTTATAAAAAATCTTGCAAACTTTCCTTTTTATACTCTTAGTACTTTTTCACATTAGCACTTTGTTTAGGTTAATCACACTTGGCGTTGGCGAAGTAATTTTTAGTTTAACAAATACGCCAATGTCATAATGAATAGCAACCTTGTCGTTTTTGTGTCAAATTCGACAACATTCGACACGACAACGCCAAACACAATAAGGCTAAATAAATATTTATAACTGTGCTTACGAAGTAGCGTGTTAATTTCGGGTTAAATATATTATGTAAACGTTAATTTTTGTAACATAATTTCACACATCCGCATGTTTTTTTTTTATAGCTTCACCTGCAACTGCCTCGGGATATCAAAAACCCATTGACAGCCAAAATTCTCAACCTTTACGGCAAACTTCTTCCTTGACCAATGTGGAAAGGCAATCATCGTCTCCAAATATTACGTCAGTAACTGAATGTGAAAATGAAAATGAAAGATCGGCTCTATTGGAATCTATCTGCAAATTTAATCGTGGGTCCTTACGTAAAGTGCGCTCCAATGATTAATAATAATATATATTTGCATACTTCAAAGCTATTGCCAAAGCTGTATGAAAATTTGGACCAAAAAAGCTATATGATAGCATAACTCTTTATACTAACCATCAACAAAAATATTAATACATAGAAAAAAAACATTAACACATATGTATATCTAAATATTAGTATAAATATGTACATGTCTGTATATGTACATGATTATTAATTAACATTTTTATAAAGCACAATTTAGAAGCTATTTATGTATACTACTATGACACTCACGTAAAAACTTTATTAATTTAAATATATGTACATGTGTACACTGTACACTGAAAAAAATATCAATCATTATATTTTCGAAATTTTTCGCACATTGCACTTCGAAATATTTGCCGAATTAGCCAGACAAAAAGGCAAAAATGAATTTCTAGAATTAAGAAAACATAAAAGAAGTAAACAACTCGAAGCTGTTAAATACAGGAGAATTAAAAATTATATCCATTTTTATTGATTTATTTTGGTTTTTAATGTTTATATAACATTTTTTTGTGATCACACCAGTAAAACTTTTTTTGTTAATTTTTAGCTAAAAAGTACTGAAAAGTAATTTTTTAACTAAAAATGTGTTGAAAAAAAATTTTTAAAATGAAAATATCGCTAATGTATAGGCATTATTTATGTGCACAGAATTTCATTTGGATATCTGTATCAGTACAAGAGTTAATAATTTTGACCACCTAAGAGCATTAGGTCATAAAAAAAACAAATGGGGTGTAGGCAAAAGTGGGTGGATCACGCCCACTTTTTCATAATTCATTAATTGCATATGGAGATTATATATAACAAATTTTAATTCGATATTTGCATCAATACAAGCGTTGTAAATTCTGGCCACCTTATATTTTAAAAAACAGTAGCACATGGGGTTTTCAACAAAATCGAGCGGAACACGCTCATATTTTTAATAAGGTATCACCTGATTACTTCATCGGTTCAAGATTTATAAATATTGATCACATTCTGAAAAGTAAAAACCTTGCACAACCTTTTATCACAAAACAAATTAGGTTTCTTTGTTACCACTGTTATATTTATACGTGATCCTTTTTAAATAAATATAAATATTTTTATTTAAAACACCTTGTGTAACTAATTTGCCTTTTTTTAATATGCGACAAAGCTCCTTTTCATGCACACATAAGTGATAAGAGTATACATTTAATAGCGACATTTGACTCCAAAAGGTATATATTTTCTTGGTCCTTATAGATAGGGAAGTCGATTTAGCGATGTCAGTCTGTCTGTCTGGCCGTTTGTCCTTGTTATGGTTGAAATCAACTTTTTATAGCCCCCCGATATCGCATAGACACGTTAGTAGTATCAGACTATCAGAAATATCTGCGAGAAAATCGCTATTGAAATCCAGCTAAAAACCAAGGCTACCTTTATTTCCCTTAGTTTTGTACATAGAAACCTCTTATAACTGCCCCGGAGTTGCCCCTACACGTGTGCAATGTAAGACCGACTCTCATTAATTTTTTCTCACGAACAATTTTGTGGAACATACTAACACCCTATTTCCGCCCCTAAATAAATAAATAAAGACCAACCACAATTAATTTTTCCTCCTAAATATGTTTGTGGGACATACTCTCTATCTCCAGCCCCTTACAGGGTTGCAATATAAATTTAAAAAAAAAAAATAGGGTAAAAACCCCTACAGCTTTGCCGGAGTCGCCCTTAGAGGAATAAAATGTATCACAGAACCCCATTAGTTTTCCCCCCTAAACATATTCCTGGAACATACTTACCCACTATCTCCATCACCTAAGGGGGCTGCCATACAAAATTTACAAAAATTAAGTAAAAGCGCCCATAACTTCCCCAGAGTCGGCCTTAGAGAAATAAAGTGTACGACCGACCCCCATTAGTTTCCCCTTCGAAACATAATCCTAAAGCATACCCTCTATCCTTATTACCTAAGGGGACTGCCATACAAAGTTTGGGAAAATAATAATTCCCCCCTACAGCTTCCAGGGTGCCCGTGGATAGGTCAAATATTGGACTGACCCCAAATCATTTTTCCTTACAAAAATTTTCCTAGAACATACCCCCTTAGGGAATTGCCATGTAAAATTTAAAAATGTGAAAGGTATGTATATAAGATTTGGCACAGCTGCATATAGCGCTCTTACTTGTTTTTAAAGTGAGATAATTAAAAAAACTACCTCCTATATTTGTATATTATCTACCAAGGCGATTTGCTATTAATTCGCCTTCTTATCAACTGAGAGCGTAAAGTGACAGTCCAGCGATAAAAGGAGGGAAGTACCTGATAATCATAGATAACGTATGGTGACGTTTAAACCGAGAAATCTTAAGTACTTAATACATATATTATGCCGTGCTTACAAATCCAATTATAATTTAAGCGCCCAGTAAGCTATCGATGAAAATAAGCACACAAAATTCAAAATCGAATATGATACAGGAAAAAAATTACAGTACTCTTTTTTCAATTATTTTTGAAGTTACATATAAGATATATATTTATCAACAAGCAAATTAAATTGTCGACTAAAGTACACTTTAATAAAATGTATAAAAACATCCCATTTTTTTTATGCACATGAAATATGTACATTACAATCCCGCCTAATATGGAAAAGCAGTTGTTATGACGCCCACTGACGAGTGTCGTTTATTTTGTAAGCGAAAGTTCACAGGATAAACAGCCTATGACACTTCTACGTTTTATCTGAAGGAAACAATAAGCGAGAGCATCAGCGCTGATGACTACGAAATGTGAACATTTTTAAATAAAAAGTGCTAATAAAAAGTTTCAGTAATAAAAACAAACATAAGTTTTTTAATGTAAACAAATATACGAAAATATTAACCGGCTAATAATTAAATATATTAAAAGTAGAGTTATTAAAAGTACCTGGTAAGTCTGATACTTATGGTCAAACAGTAGAAATTGTAAATTTACCTTTTACCATAAATACCTAACTTGTGTTGTTTTGATAAAGTTAAAATTTTTAAAATTACTCAGTATACACTAAGGGCCGGCCGATTTTTATGATGATATTTCTTATATCACTTCCAAAAAAATTTTATATTTCTAGACGGAGGTGTAAAAAAGTATGCCTTCAATTAAAAGTATCATGGAAGTAATTTCATGAAAAATATTATCATATAAATCGGCCCTAGTTACTGGACTTTACTAGTAAATGAATGAAACTGTTGCATGTATGTATGTTTGTTAGAAAATGCTATAGAACTCAAATATATTAAACAATGTTTAATCAATTTCTGTGTTGACTAGACTACGTTTATAGTTTATACCTTGGTTTCATGGTGGAAACTAATGTTAGTGATTGCAGTTTGGAGAATTTTTGTTTTATTTTAATTTTATATGAAATTTGATAGTTTAATTTATATTCAAAAATAAAGAGAATATATGAATTTCTGACATATGGAGAGTATCAATTGAGAAGCAGTTTCTCTAGCAACACCACCTACATAAGTAATTCCACCGTGCTTGATTTATAAAATAAAATGTTTGTGGGGTAATGTTTGTTTGTACTTTGACAGCACAATATTAATTTTAAATTATTTTCAAATATAAACATTAATATTTTGTGTTGCGAAAAATGTCGGAAGCAACTACGGAAAATCATATTACGGCGCCCACTAACACAGCAGAAGTAAGTTTGCATTTACATATCTACATTTGTACAAATGCTAAGGTACTACACATATCGACTGTTTAATAATAAAAATGCTTTAAAATTGCACACATTGCATATCGATGGCTTAATATAAAAAAGATGTAACTCAATTTTTGCTACTATTAAAGAACAAAGAATAAATATTGTAAAATCCTACATTTAAAAAATGTTTTATTACAAATTTTATTTAAAAAAGCAACATATTTTTTATTTTATTATCAAAGAAGAAGAAACAATCTCAGAAGACGTTTTTGAATTTGTTTGCCAAAACAAGCGACAAACGCTATTAAAGAAAAACCAAGTTACGCCTTTTTATATTAAACCATCGATAGGTATGTACATACATACTTACACACAAAAATGTTTGAGGCTTAAAATACATAGAGTAGCTAAGTATGTATGTATTTCTTAAACTGCATGATAAATTACCAAATTTTACTTTTTCAGAAAAGACGAAACTCCCAACTGCCAAAGTTTGCAGTGTCCGCCACACCAAAGGTATATAACAAACAAAAAAAGAATTTTGTCTTAAATCCAGGGACCGTAAATTTTTTTATACCCTTCAAATAGCAATAGAGGAATATGCCAATTTGTCATTCTGTTTGTAATCTCTACAATATTCAGGAGTGACCCCATAAAGTACATATACTCTGGATCCCTATACATTTATAGGGATGTCGATTAGATCATGTTTATCTGTACGTCTGTTGAAATCAAGTCTTCGAAGCCAAGTGAAAGCCAACAGTTTACGTTTTGCCAAACTATCAGAAATATTCTTAGGCAGAGCGCAATTTAAAATCAGTATCTAAGAAACTACGGTTTAAGAGATTATGGCTAAGAATCTGGGCTGAAGGATCTTTATTTTAGTGACATAAAAATAAACAAATAATTTTGTTTACGTCTATTATATCCATGTGTAATCTGTGATTGCCAATTAACGCATTTTTTTTTAATACTACATTTAGATCAGTTTTAATATCTGGATGGATATTTATTGTTGCTAATCCATTTAGCCTTTTTCCCCTTATTGTTGATGTTATCCCCGGGTTTTTTTTTCTCCGGCGGGAAGAAAATTAACTCTCATTGGTGGCATTAAAAATTCACTAAATATTATTGATTTTAATGAAAATAAAAATTTTATCTTCAATTTTTACTTATTAAACATTTATTGAAAAACAAGTATCTTTGGCATACTTTGGTGAATTCGGTGGAAAAGGGTAATTATTATTGGTCCCTGATTGCAACGTCTATTTATATCTTTTAAATTCATTAAGCAAACTTACATAAATATATACCAGACAAACTATGTTTATATATTTCTCATTTGTCCAGCCTATAATGCGATTTATGCCCACTTATCGTTTGAAACCTATCAGACCCTTCAACAAAGAAGTATGTGAAAAGATAATTAAAACCGTCATGGACAACACATTTGCCGAGTTTTCTTATTCTTCGAAATCTTTAGAACTTTGTGCAGAAGTAAGCGAGAAAATAAAAAAACGAATTAAAAATCAAAACTATGACCGGTAAGAATATTGAAAATTAAAATTATATTTCATCAGTCTTTTTTTTCATAAGCTAGTTTCTTGTTAATGAAATTGCAATCATGTTTTTCAAAACAAAAACAAATCACGAAAATTAATCATTAGAACTTAGGTGGTGTAAATATAGCTAAAGAGTTACAAACAACAGCCGCCGTATTTCAATTCATCTTGAAATTTCATTGTTGACACGATGTTTCTTGTGTGATGCATTTTTATCAAATTTAACTTAATCAAAACAACATACATTTTATTTTAAAAGATACGAATTGTAGTCATTTAACATAACATTTTAATTTTTTTTAAGTTTTTTTTTTTCTTTTAAAACAATAAATAGAAAATTTCTGAAATGGAATTAGTGAATTCTGAAATTTAATAAGTTTTTTCAAAATTAAGTTGGGAATTTTTTAAGCTTAATTTAAAATTTCTTAATTACAGTTAGAAAGTTAAGAAATGGTGTAGTTGCTTAGTTTTTGGTATTGTTATTTTCATATGTATGTGTGAACGGCGGCTGCAGGGCGAGATGAAAAAACTAAATAATAATGTCTATTTTTTGCAACCAAATGAGTGTTGTAGTTATGTTAATGCATTGGAAGCAGAAAATATTGTATAAAATGTAAAAATTGTATAAATTGTAGAAATGCAGCCATTTAAAAAATATTTTTAATTCAATATGAAATCATTTCGATACTTAAATATATATATTTTTTTTTTGTTTTTAAACATTGCGTTTTACAAAACAGGAGATGAGATTAAACAATTTAACTGTTTGTTTTTAAATAATTTTTTTTATAGATACCGTTATATTGTGGTTGTCAGCATTGGAGAGAAATTGATGCAGGGTATTTATTCTCTTGTCAATTTTCTGTGGGATGCAGAGAACGATGGCTATTTAACTTATACAGTTGATACACCAAAATTTTTTGCAATTGCCACACTGTATTATATATACTATGATTAAAAATTTAATGTTCGATGTTTACTAAAACACAACACATTTAATTTTCCATATCGCTTTCAAACACTACATATGTATGTACATACATATGTATTTCATTACCATGCGTTCGCATATTTAAACATAAATTTTTTTTTACTTGATAAATTTATTTATGGATATTACTTTCAAATAACTAATTAAACTTTAAAATATTAATTTAAAAACATGTTACAATAAAAGCTTCATTGATTTTTAAAAACTGTTTAATATTTTTATAATGCATACATGTGTTTAATTACACTGATTATATGTGGCCATTTTGTGTCGCTTTTAATTTGAATACTTTTGTTTAACATTTAAATCTGTAATTATAATTTATTTTAAGTTTGGTGGGCATACCTTGTAGAAAACTCTGTAACATTTGTAAAACCCATTTTAAATTGTTATAAATTTTTAAACAAATGCTACAACCAGTTTTCTAACGATGTGCAAAAATAAATTAAACTTTAAGACAAACAAAATAAAAAGAAAGCACTACTTCAGAATTAAACTGTCCATGGATGAATATTATTCACTACCACCACTACAAGATCACTTTGGAGCTTTTGTTTTCGAAACATTTTCAAATTTTCTTATGCAACAGAAAAGAGTTAATAAGTAGATGTTTTTAAAACAGTTGAACAACACTTAGTCGATAGCAAGGAAACTGTTTCTATGAGAGTTATATTTGTTCACTTCACTTTCAACAGATTTTCTACTACATAGTGTGTAGGAAATTTATAATACATATACTCATTCAATGACTGGCACTAGTACGTGAAGTACATATTAATTAATAAACATCAGTCTACGTTAAGAAAGTTCTACTATATTTAAACAAACACAGCACTTTGTAGAACACTGAACAGACAAAAGATGTTGTTGTAAATATGTTGAGGGTAAAAGAAATTTTTTTGAAAAAATTAACTGTTTTACAATTTTAAATTCGTATTGAATTACAGACCACGCTATAAACACTTTTTCAAAATTCAAGTCACCTAACACCTTTTGAACTATTTTATTTTGCCAATATGGGGAATAAAAAAACACTTTTAACTAAACATTTATCAAAACTTCCCATTTTAAATGAACTCGAAATTATTTTCTCAAAAAACTGAAAACAACACAAAAAATTATTTTTTTAAATTTAAGAAGCACCACCATCATCTATAATTGCATTGCATCTCTTTAACAACACTTTGCCGCCACTAAACAGATCGTCTCTTTGAACAATTTTTACAAAAAAAAGAATTGTCTTTTAATTCTTTTTGAAAAAAAACACATTTTAATTTGCTGAAATGAATATAAAATTAGAGTTCTTACACAACACTCTGCTTATGGATATTATAATAAGTTGTTGTTTTTTTTTTCAAATTTTGTTAACTTGTTTTTTTCATATGTATGTATATGTATCAGTTGTAGCATATACATAATTAAAACACTTTTTATATTTAACAGTTAGCACAATTAAAATATTTGTTCAATATGTGTACATATGTACGTACATTCATTAATTGGTACTAAAAGTTTAAAATTTTTTAATTGTGTAGAACCACACTCACTCTTGTAAATTAAACTTTTATTAAATAATTTCGTTATTTTGTGTCACTAGAAAATTTTAATTGAAATCTTTAATTGCATATTACAAGTACATGAGAACATGCATGCATCTTTTAAATCTGTTAAATTATACGTATTATGCATGTATGTATGTTCGTATGTATGAATATATGTAGGTATGTATATTATATAATAATATTTAAGATTTTAAACTGAATATTTAATATTTGCAAAAAAAAAAATTTAAAATACTCTGTATGTATGTATATGTTTGCACACAATTATATTTGTGTAATAAGTCTACGTACTTATTATGATCATAACCTTTTAGTTTTTTCATTTTGGTTTTGTTTTTTATACCAGTTGATGTTCTTTTAAAAATCTACGAAATTGTAGATAAACCGAGTTTGATTTTGCAAAAACGTTTCTCTTAAGCGGTTCCGCCCCTGACAACAACAATTACTAAATGATCTTCTTTGAGTGCTTCTTCGGAGACGGTTGAACAAGTACGTTTTAGTAGTTCTGCTGAAAAGTCACAAGGAGGAAATGCATATAAAACACCGGTAGCTTCTGTTTCCTTGTTTAATAATGAAATAACGCCAGCAGCTTCTTTTTGTTTTAAATAAGAAACCAAATTACGCAAAGGTCTAGTCTGTACCGAACTATCATCGGAAGTGTTAGATACTGATGTTGAACCGGCCAAACCGAGAAAAATGGCGTGTGAAGATGATGAGTTAATGCGTTTTTGCACATCTTCCAACTTTGGAGGATCCAAACGTAGACGTTGTGTTATACGCAAGTTATGCTTGCCATCTTCATCGCGCATAAGAGAATCGACAATATCGGTATCACCATCGGTAAGATGAAATTTAGCCGGAAACAAAGAGCTTTTTAGTATAAGGGCGCCTTGCCAAATAATAGTGCATTGCCGAGAAATCTCTGGTAGTGTACGTGCTAACGTCAATGAACCGCCATTGCGATGTTGCGATGAGTCTGAATCTGAACCTGGCGAACGAGTCCTTTTATGCGGTGATCGTGATCGCGAACGATCTAATCTTAACTCTCTTGACCCTGAACGTCCCCTGTCAAAACCTGGCTCGCCAGGAGGACGGCGCCATTCATCTTCGACTCCTGCAGGTGGAGGAATTGGTGCTGTTGATAAATGAAGACTATTTGGATGAGCAGGTCTGTGAACATCATTGTGATAATGATAAGAGCCACGACCACGTCCACGATATCCTCCACGGCCACGATAAGAACCACGCGGTATATACGGAGCATATCCGCCACGAGGGGCATAATGATGATGAGGTGGATGATGGTGATGGGTGTCCTCGTAGTGATATTCATACTCGGGGCGCCTATATTCAGAAGATGGTATTGCAGAGACCCCAGCTGCTTCTTCATATGATACTTTCGGTTTGAAGGGAGCTGCTGTCGGGGTCTCACCTGGCAATTCAGAAAAATCGGTACGCAAACGCCTTTCTGGACCTCCCAAAGGAAAGCCACGCATTTCCTTAACGGCTGCTGTAGCTGCTTCAATTGTCTCATACTGTATGTAAGCACAAGTGTCTCCTTTTTGGTACTCAATTTTTTTAATAGCGCCAAATCGATCGAATTCCCGCTCTAATTGAGTGACTGATGTCCATGCACCTAAACCACCAATCCAAATACGAGTTGCAGGAGTCACCTTGCCATAACCAATTTTACATTGGAATTTTCCAATGTATTGACCAGATAATTCGCATTTGGCACGGTGGGCCATGTCTAAATTCTGATACCTTACAAAAGCAAAGGCATTTCCAGTACCAGGCGGAGGCCTTTTAATATCAATATCATCTACGACTCCATATTTACCAAATATACGACGAAGTTCATCGTCTGAAATTGTGACCTCCAAATTACCAGCAAATAGTGTTCGCGTAGATAAAGGATCATCTTCGGGTTGAACATGATGTAAATAATTAGGAAATTTATCCTTTTTGTTTTCTGGTTTTTCATACGGCACATGCGGCCGAGGGCCCAAATGACGTGGTGGACCACCATAGTGGGGTATGGGCGGTCCATGTAAATGTGGAGGGCCACGATGTATTGGAGGACCTCTTGGATGCATCGAATATTCATGATGTATTGGGCGATATTCACGTGTATGGGGATGTGGTGCAATATGAGGAGGTCCATAACGTTCATAAGCCTCCAATGGTGGTCGACGATGTTCTGAAGGTCCCGGAGGGGGCACCGGAACCCTAGTATAATGATAACGATCATATTCCGGTGGTGTAATTGAACGTTCACGAGGCCTACAAACAAAAATTAAAAGCTTTTATTAACCCCTAAAGAAGGAAAAATTGGAAACAGGGATGAATAATGCATAATTTTTATGCTTTTTTACCCCTTAGGGTATTAATACTTTTTTGAGACCTGTCGAATGTGATTTGAATTTTTTTTTTTTGTTTAGAAGTTCAAAGTAGACCTAGGCACTTGCAAAGTTGAGTTTTTATCCTATTTTACCCCTTAAGTTCAAAATTTTGAAAACGGGCCGGACAGAAAGGGTCCGTTTTTTTTAGTAGATTACGATACTTTTTTTAACTTTGTTTCTATTGTGTGTAGTTAACAAGATATTTTCATACTGATTTTTTTTCATTTGGCCAATTTTTATCCCTTTATTGTACGTCCTGGCGAGACAAATTAATGCTTAGACAAATGTCAAAATCTACATAAAAAAAACCCCCGGAATTTTTATAACGGGTTTTTTATATACTGAGTTTGACGTTTGTCTTGGCATGAATTTGTCCTGTAAAGACGTACAATTAGGGTCCAATTTTTTCGAATTCGTCTTAGCGGATATTTACATCTAGAGAAGTACCCAGTCTAAATTTGAAGTTCTTTCAGCCAGTTAGTCTTTTACGCTGTTCCCTTTATAATTACTACATAGATATAAATGCTTCAGGAACTACAAAGTTGTTCAGCTTTCCCTTTTCTACAGTTCTGAAATTTTTCTTTACCTTAATTTTTCAAGCAAAATGTGTTCGATATAAAAAGAAGTGATAAATACTCTTCCAAATATATATGGTAATTGGTCCTTTTAACTCTTTTTGTCCACAACAAAAATTAGGGGCACGAATATTTTTTCCTTAAGCTAAATAAATTTACTCCCAAAGGAATATCATTGCTGAATGTTTAATGGAAATAAAATATGCATTTGGTATAGATAATTACTTATGAACTATTTCTTACCTGTGTTCACTACGACCAGATGATTCATACACGGGCTCTACTAAAGCTACCTTATCATAAAGAACGATGCGAGGCTTGTGGTGCTTAGCCTCTCGAGCATCTTCAGCAGTTCGAAAACATACATACGCCACTCTTTCGTCTAGGTCGTGTGAAATTCGAATACTAAAATCTCCAAATTTTTTATACTCGCGATACAATGTCTCTTTTATAAACTCATCTGAAGCCTTAGGATGTAGGGCACTGACGCACAAAACTTTATAAGATGGTCTATCCGATGAAGGTGGGACTCCTCGTAGGTATTCTTCCCGATGCGGAGACACCCCGCCGTAACGACCTCGGGGACTAGGTGAACGTCCTATCCTACGCCTTAAACGATCAGGCGATATGCGTTCAGGAGAATCACCTGGAACGCCTCCTCCGTTGTCATATGTACCACGGCCCATAGCTAATGATCGTGAACGTGAAGAATGTCGGTTTCTATTTTGAGAATCGCGAGAAGCACTACGTTTCATATTATGTATTTTAACTGTGATACGGTCAAGTTCAGCAGCTTCACGAATTATGCTCATGAGCAGCTTGCTGAAGCCTTTAAAATTGTTTCTTTATACGCAATGGAATTTCAATTTAACAAAAACTTATGTACGACTAGAAAGAAAAAAATGGAGAAATTCTAATATACACAACCTGTGACCGAAACTATGAAAATTAATACTTGTGTATGTATCTAATTAACCGGTGATACACTTTTTTTAACACAAATGCTTATACTTATATTTAAATAAAATCATAGATTTCAACCTAAATTAATTTATATACATATATTTCCTTTAATAGAAAACACACATTTTTAAAATAATTGATAACTTATTACTTAAGTAGATACAACATTTATTAAATTACATTAATTATTAAATTAAAGATTTACCTAGCTGCACGTATCCGAAGAAAATGTATCCATACGAAGCGAAGCCGAATGTATTCCAAATTTCGATAACTAAATGAATACCGGTCTCTAATTAATGACAAATGCAATGGTTACTCTTATGCTGGGTACACACCTTGAAACATGTATATGCAACCAAGCATGATATTATTTTGTGTTGCATTTGTGTTGTTAGGTATACGCATGGTACAATTACCTTACAATGTAGTATCGCTTAAACAGCTGACTATTTTTTGCTCGAGTTTTTCCACTCGTTATATCTGTCAAACAGTGCGTTTTTTTACATAAACGGGAATGCTTTTACAACAACTTCATAATTTTGGCAACGAGTTTGTAGTAGTTGTTGCCGTAGCGATAATACCTTGAGCAAGGTATATTCCACCATGACCTTGAGTATACGTATGCTCAAGGCACACTTATAACAGGTGGGAGCGATTCTACAAAAAACACTTAACCGCCATAAGCATGTCAAAGAAAAATAACAAAAACTCACTAATCCTATTTTCTTCTTTGTAAGTTTTTCTTACAATACTACAGTTCTTGTTTGTAAAAAAGGAAAAAAAAAAATTATAAATATAAACAAAATTTGACATTAATATAACGAAATACCGTTACTACACGTGTACCCTGCGTGTACTTTACAAGATAAGAACACAACAAATAAGAAAGAGAAACAAAAAATACGAAACCGACTAATAAAAATGGAAATCAGGTACAGGTAAAGCACACTTTTACCCAAAGCGGAATAAGAAGGTGGTGGCCTTGTCCCTCAAACAATAACTTCCTGTAAAAATTAAGCATGTATATTGTTGTTGCTTAATTCCATCTTACTTGTCAAAAATGTTGGGATCACACATACACACCATGGCAGAATAAGAAGGTGACCTCGTCCCTAAAACAACAACTTCCTGTTAAATTTAAGCAAGTATTTTGTTGTTGCTCAATTCCAGCTAAGTTGTCAAAAATGTTGCAATCAACCAATATAGAACATAAAAATTTGCCAAGCTAAGTTGCATGATACTAAGTTGGAAAATATATGGCAGGGTACACGTATATCAGGTAGCCTCAGATAAACAGCTGAGTAACGGTATTAATGTCAAACTTTGTTTATGTATTTTTTTCCTTTTATACAAACAACAACTGTATTATTGTAAGAAAAGTTTAAAAAGAAGAAAGGTTTTGTGAATTTTTGTTATTTGTCTCTGACATTCTTATGACGGTTTTAGCTGTTTTTGTAGAATTGCTCCTACCTGATATAGGTGTACCCTAAAATGTTGCGAAAATAAAAGTCAGCTGATTAGAGGTGTACTCGTCCCTGCAACAACTACAAATTAGAGCCAAAATTTCAAACAGCAGCTCATAGAAAAAAAACTTTGTGTAATAATTTTTGTTCTTTCATTATATACACACATTCAACAAGGTAAACCCAAGGCGAATTCAAAAATTCGCCCTTTGCATTTCTCTTTTGTGTTTGAATGGTAGAATGTCAGCAAAATTAAAAATTTCATATAAAATTAAATATTATTAACGTGAAAAGGTCAAACTGGTTTTAATCAGCTGGGCTCTTAATATTACCAGGTTAAGTGTGCCCTGAGCCGCACTAGGCCGAAGGCGGCTTAATTGCTCCGAAAAAGTCGGCGGCGGCTTTTGCCGACTTTGAGCCGTACGAATTGTTCTTTCACATTGTTCATGGTACAAGAAGGATGACATTTTTCTTCGGTTATTAAGCAAAAGTTCTAAATTGTTGTCAGGAAATGGTTAATACAGACGAAAACAATATATCTGATATTGAGGATTTAATATCCCCGGAAGATATTACACCCAAGGAACGTTATCAAAACAAGAGTAATATAACAGTACGGGCAAAAAAACGTCAAATAAACGGCATTACTAAAGATTTTACAGAAAACAAGATTATTTATGAAAGCGTAATACCGGGAACGCAAAAGGTGTATGTGAAAACATGGGGCTGTGCCCATAATAATTCGGACAGTGAATATATGGCGGGGCAATTATCGATGTATGGTTACCAGCTAACGGAAAACAAGGATAATGCCGACTTGTGGTTGTTAAATAGTTGCACAGTAAAAAATCCGTCTGAAGATACGTTTCGCAATGAAATTGAGCATGGTATGAACAATGGTAAGCACGTGGTAGTAGCTGGATGTGTGCCACAGGGTGCTCCAAAATCAGAGTATTTAAAAGGTTTGTCAATCATTGGAGTCCAACAAATCGACCGAGTTGTCGAGGTTGTAGAGGAAACATTAAAAGGACATAGTGTAAGATTACTGCAAAACAAGAAAGAAAGTGGTCGTAGAGTGGCGGGAGCTAAATTGGCTTTACCAAAAGTAAGAAAAAATCCATTGATTGAAATAATACCTATAAACAGTGGATGCCTTAATCAGTGTACATACTGCAAAACCAAACATGCTAGAGGGGATCTGGCCAGCTACATGCCTCAGGAAATTGTAGAAAGGGCTAAGCAGGCATTCGAAGAAGGTTGCTGTGAAATCTGGCTTACCTCAGAGGACACCGGTGCGTACGGCAGGGACATAGGATCGTCTTTACCGGAATTACTTTGTCAGCTTGTTGAGGTAATACCGGAGACATGTATGCTGCGTTTGGGTATGACAAATCCTCCATATATTTTAGAGCACTTGGAGGAAATAGCAAAAGTACTTCAACATCCAAGGGTGTATTCTTTTCTTCATGTTCCTGTTCAAAGTGGAAGTGACTCCGTTTTAGCTGATATGAAGCGCGAATATTGTAGAAAAGATTTTGAGCATGTGGTGGAATTTTTGCGTCAAAAAGTACCGGGACTTACAATAGCTACAGATATTATATGTGGCTTTCCTACAGAGACTGAAGCCGATTTCGAGGAAACAATTACGCTTTGTGAAAAATTTAAATTTCCTAGTTTGTTTATAAATCAATTTTTTTCACGCCCCGGTACACCTGCTTCCAAAATGACAAAAATTCCAGCTAATTTAGTTAAGAAACGTACAAAACGCTTGACAGACCTCTTTAATAGCTATTATCCCTATTCTGGTCGGGAAGGACAAGTGTACAACGTGTTAGTAACAGAAATATCTCACGACAAACTTCATTACGTTGGGCATAACAAGAGCTATGAACAGATTTTATTGCCAATGCGCAAAGGCCTTTTGGGCAGTTCAGTTAGAGTTCGCATAATCTCTTCCTCAAAATTTAGTATGAATGGTGAAATTATAGACTCTGAAGATGAGTGGATGAAATGCACTCAACACAGGTCACCTTCGCAAAAAAAAGGATTTAACGAATTACCTATACATAAGCCATATTTTCAAATTATGGATACTTTATTGAAAAAATACTTTGGTTTATCTTTGTTATTAGGATTTATAGCCTTTGTTTTTCAGTGGACATGGAGACATTTTTAAAATAATAAAAAGTGTTTTTAAACCTTTTTCTTAATTTATTTTATATGGTTACATAGTTTTGTATGCAAAGTAAGTATGTTAGTATCAAGTGCAATTTCATAGCTGACCTTACAAAAGTTGCTTATATTTTTCAGTTTTCAGAAATTTTCTTTTTTTATTTCTATCTATTGTCAATTTATGTATGTATGTGATCGAAAATACTTTGAAGACGAGTAGATTTATATTTGTTTATTATGTAAAAATTGTTGTATATTTTAAATTAAACACGAAACTTACCCGACATTTATGAAAGATTTTTCAACGACATAACTAAACTTTCCAAATAATATAAATAAAGAACATACCTATGTACATACTTATATGTAAATGAAGAACAAACGAAACATGAAACAAACTACTTTACGAAATTTCTTAGGAAAAGAAATAAAACTTTATTTCTTCATTACATGGCTTTTCACTTAATCTTACGAGATTTAGTTGAAATTATTTTGTTCTTATTAACATTATAATGAACAAAATTTCTAAAAATATTGTAAATACATAACATCAATCAATGTAAATGATAATGCATAACTAGTAAAATTCCTCCGAGGGTTCTGTCCCAAAGTAGCGGTCACCAAAATTTCCTATACCGGGTATCACATAAAACTTATCATTAATTTCAGGATCAAGAGCCGAAGTTACAATTTTAACCTGCAAATTTTAAGTAAATATTAGTAGATAATATGTGCATATGTTAAATGAGTTTAGATAAGATATAAAAAATTAGTTCGAAAATGCTACAAAAAATACTGTATGCATCAAATTTTATAAAATGGCATAGAATATTAATGCTAATCTTATAAATTTAATGTCTGTTTTAAACAAATGGACATAATCAATCATGCTCTGCATTCCAATTTTAATTTGATATCACTTTAGTTTTAATACAAGCATATTCCACTACATACAAAACCAAAAAATATTAAAATTAAAAACATTTGAAAAACTTGCAAACGTTCAAGATGTTTTCCAATAAATATTCCCAGATTGCTTTATTTTGTTTTTACCTTCGGAAAAGCGTAAGCTATGCTATGAACTCCAATTTCCGCCATCAATAACGAAGCCAGTATAATATTATCCTCTTTGACGTCGTGATCCAACAAAACTCGTATAGCCATCATGGCGGCAGCACCCGTAGCAACCGTTGCGTCCATTAAAATAACTTTGTATTCTCGAATATCCTTGGGTAAACGTAAATAATACAACTCTGGTTCCTCTGTCTCCTTGTTGGTCTGTATAAGAATTTTGCCAATACGAATATCTTTGCAAACATCACAAATAGCCTGTTCCATTGTCTCTCCAGCTCTTAAAATAGAAACACCACAAATTTTATGCGTGGCCATTCTTTTCCCGCGATACAGTACACCTTGAGGAGTTTCCACTGTCTGCTGATTAAATGGAAACAAGCTGAGGGCAAATTCAATAACCAAGCGTATAAGTCTTTTAGAGTAAAAAATAAACTCGTCTCTCGAAGTATTTTTGCAGCGTATAAAAGTATGCAAACCCTTAATTTGCGGTGTAGCTGGTAAAAGATGTAAGGATCCTGGCATTGGCTGATCATTATAAGAATTAGCAAGAGCTTCTCGTAGCTTAAAACCACGCTGAAACAAAATTAATGTACAAATTTTAGTTTTGTTTGCTTCTCGCTCGGACGGATCAACTTACTAGTTGGAGCTGTGTATGAACATGTTGAACTATTAAATGAATCGCAACTTTATTTTCGCCACCCCGAGGAACTATTATGTCTGCATGAGCCATTGTCGGAGCAATATAATTTGAATAGGAGGGCTTTACCATATTCAAGTACTGTTTCAATACTCCATTAAGATCTCGTCCACGTTGAGAAATATCTCTTTAAAAAGTTGATGTAATTGTTATTTAAGTTTTATATATTTTTTTTTTTTAATTTTCAAGGTTTTTTTACCTTTTTAAACGTCTAGCAAGGCGTATGTCAGGATCTGTATCAACAAATATTTTCATGTCTAACAATTTTAGGATTTCTAAACTATGAAAAACTAAAATGCCTTCAAATATTATAACATTAGCTCCATACATAGTTTTCTGTTAAAAAAAATTAACACATTTTCTAAATAGTTATGATTGTGGAAATGTCAACCTACAGTAGTTGTTTCTCGTGAATGTTTAACAAAATTATATACGGGAACTTCCACTTTTCGACCTTCCTTAAGCTTTTTTAATACTTCCAATAATAGATCCATATCAAAAGCATCAGGATGATCGAAATTGTATTCATTTAAAACGGCCTGTTCGTGTTGTTTTTCATTAAGCACCTGCAGAGCATACAAAATTAAAAAAAAACTACTTAAAACGTGCGTATGAAAGTACAACACACTTTGTAAAAACAATCCATCGAAAGTAATGTAACCCAAGGAACATCTAAGGATTCAATAATTTTTTGTGCAACAGTAGTTTTTCCAGAAGCACTACCACCACAAATACCTTAACGCGTATAAAAAAGCAATTTGTATGTTGCTCAAACAGTATTTATAAAAAATAAATTCACATATGCATCTTACCTATAACAAATGGTTCTACCTGTTGGCCGGCACAATTATACCAAGGTGGACGTCCTGCAGTGTAAATAGTTCGATTATTAGATCGTATTACACATTCTGATGGGTTTGCTGTTGTGTTTTGATTATTCATCGAAGTAGTTCGTTGCCGCCTACGTGGAACCCCAGCACGAGCTGGTGACTCTAAGCACTGAGGTGCCCTTGCTGGAACAGTAGTGGGCGAAGCTGGACAGCCAAAATACTCGGCAGTGGCTATGTTTGGATCCACATAAAGCTGTTCTGTTAAATCGCAACGGTCATCGCTTGAAAAAAAAATTAAATTCATTTTTTAATTTTTGTAATTTTAAACGAGAATAGTTGACACTTTTGCTAAAAAAAATTATTTCATTGGCTTAATTTAAAAAGACGTAACTCAATTTTTTCAAAATTGCTTTTTTCACTTATTCTGATAGGTAAATTTCGGATACTTCTTCTGAGTTTGTTCTTTCTTTATTGAAAATAAAATTTGTTGCCTTTTATATAAAAAATTGCAACAAAATGTTTTTAAAATTTAAATGTAAGATTTTACAAATGTGTACATGTTTTTGATTATTTTTCTTTTCCTATGAAGTAAAAAATTGAGTTAGGCCTTTGTTTATTTAATTCTACTATGTACACTTCGACTTCACTTAAAATGTAAATAATAATGTAAAGAAGTTATTCAAGGCATAATTGGCTTCCCAGCCATATGAATATTGGAATAAAAAGGAAAAAAATAACTATAACAGATCATAATTAAAAAAGTATACATGACAAAATATACGAATTAGATATGGAGAGATGTGTAAAATGTACGTAAATCTGAATGTTACATGTAGAACCTGTTAAAGAAAATTTATTTTCTTAATCCTCTCAAAATTACATTTCAAAACTTCTGGAATAAGTTCTCTAAAACGTTCATATACTTCTAAAATGAAAATGTAGCAAACAACCTTTCAAAGTAATAAGCCTATTCTGAATAACAACATTATAACGACTAGAACCGAAAAAAATTTAAGACCATAAATAACCCGTTATGTGATCAAAGAATGACTTAATCTATACATTGCATGTCTAGGAGTGTAACGTTTCAGTAAGTACATACAATCTTCCTAAAGCAAGACCAATTTTATTTGAAAGAGATTTTTTATTGTTATCAAAATAAAGACTAGAATTTATATTAATATTCAAACATTAAATAGCAACTACATTGATTAATGAAAATAAAATTATTTTTCCGTAAATAAAACGTCAGGGTGCCCTGCTAGACCACTGAGGAAGAGCGCGAATCTGGGGGACATGTGTTTGATTCCCACCAGATCCTTTTTTAAATGTATTCCTTTCTTCCAACTCCACCCTCCTCTATCAGCTTCTCTAAGTAACACAAAGGCACCGAATTAGCACACCCAAGCGAACTTAATACTTTCCTTTAACCTGTTGTACATAACCCAACTAAATGTAACATCAACGCTTTTGTTTTAGTAGATTTAATTACAAGATTATTAAGAGACATCCAATTGGATATAGTGCTTAAATGGTTATACAGTCTGTCGTTAATTACGTTAATTTTACTTGTAGGTACATAAAAAAAATATTATCAGCAAATACCTTTGGCTGAAAAGGGTGTTGTTAATAAAAAAAAACCAGACAAATAACATAGGACCAAATACAGATCCTTAAGGGACACCAGATGGCACTTAGCCTATAATAGAATTATATCACACATACTGTGATGCGCTCGATGCGATCAAACAACATAATTCACAAATGATTGGTATAATTATTAACGACTTTGGGTTTTATTCATTTTATTTTATGAATAAAATAGTTTAACATCTAAATTGTTTACAAAATTTTCAAATATGTATGTACATACATACACACATATGTAAATGTTGTTTTAAAAACGTGCTAATAAAGAAATGGTAGGTAGATTGTTTTTACTCGGGTAATTTCGGAAAACATACTTAATTTTTAATTAGCTATCTAAGCTATCACAGTTTTAAAATTTAATGCCGAATAACGACGAATACAAGCTGCATGAAGAAAATATTAAGCAAAAACACAGGCTAACAGTTCGAATATCTGCATACTTAAGCATGTAAGTTTAAATCTTTATATATTTTAAGATACTCAGTTTGTTATTACCACCGGCTAATGTTTTTACCTATCGGAACTTGCAGAACTTGATGGATTGTAAAATTTAATTTGCTTGTTTTGTACATTTGAAGAAGTCACAGACATTACTTTAAAAATTTGCAAAAGTTTTACCAATTCACAGATAGTATTTTCAAAACTTCTTCCAAGGTGTAATTATACCAGGTCACGTAGAAAGCACAGCTGTTCGATTCTTCAAACACATGGTACAATGACCCTTGTATTAGCTTAGACAAGACAAATTCATAGCTTGACCAGTGCTAACTACACACAAACAAATTCAACTAAAAAAAAGGGTAAGATGTTCCTTAAATTTTAGTTGGGTCCTATGTTCAAAAAATCAACAAAAAAACTAGTCAAAGTTACTTACAATCTTTTTTAAACTAAAACGATAGCAAAGTACAATACTCTAATAACTTAAGAAAAATAACCTTTTTTTAAATTAGTTAATCCTCAAAACAAATTAAAATTTTTTATTTTGATTTACAACTTTTATTGAAAATTCAAGAAAAATATAAGCTTGCCCTGTTATACTTTTATCTATGCAGGTATGTTCAAGAGATTAACTTGCTTCGAAAGTTGAATTAAACGCAAAAAAACTTTCATGCCAAAATGCCAATTTTTTACTTCTTGGGTACCATTGAAACAAAATTTCCAGACGTTAAACCTGAGGGGAAAGCCATGTGCGGATTCCAAAGATAATCTTAAATTCCATATTTGCGGAAGCAGAGAAACAAGGTTTAAATTTTGAGGAGCCAAACTTTCTCAAAGAATATGATTGCAATGCTTTGAGAACTAGCTATAGGTAATAGTTCTGTTGATAAGAAAGTTGTTTTTATAAAAACCAATTACACACAAAAAAATAATCGAGGTTATATTGACTAAGCTTCGTAAGTAATTTCTTTTTGTATGAAAGCGAAAAACTAAGTTTTGCTAATTAAGTCAAATAGACAATTTAAATTTAACAAAAAATCCAAGTTAATGTTACTTAGCGAATTAGGTATCGTCTTCGAAATTATTTTGTAATGTTTTTTTAATTTAAACAACACAATTTTTAAATTATTTAGGATTTAATCCCAATTTTCTTGTTAATTTATAGGGTTTGTTGTTGGTTAAGTTTGTCTATATGCATTTCATTGGTTCTTACACCAAATCATCAGTAGACTTCAACCACCCAAATTCTTAAAAAACTCATGAATATTTTCTGTCTTTATATAATAATCTCATTAAACAAAATGAGAATTACTATAAAAAAACCAAAACGTTCAAGTTTTTTTAAGAATCCAACAAACCATTATTCGCTATTCGCTTGTTTTGATTTTCTTTTTCCCCTTACATTTGAATAACCATTGGTTATTACTAAATGTATTGAGGGGCAACCGAAAACAAAACCTTGTTGTTAAACAACACAATTTTTAAATTATTTAGGATTTAATCCCAATTTTCTTGTTAATTTATAGGGTTTGTTGTTGGTTAAGTTTGTCTATATGCATTTCATTGGTTCTTACACCAAATCATCAGTAGACTTCAACCACCCAAATTCTTAAAAAACTCATGAATATTTTCTGTCTTTATATAATAATCTCATTAAACAAAATGAGAATTACTATAAAAAAACCAAAACGTTCAAGTTTTTTTAAGAATCCAACAAACCATTATTCGCTATTCGCTTGTTTTGATTTTCTTTTTCCCCTTACATTTGAATAACCATTGGTTATTACTAAATGTATTGAGGGGCAACCGAAAACAAAACCTTGTTGTTAAACAACACAATTTTTAAATTATTTAGGATTTAATCCCAATTTTCTTGTTAATTTATAGGGTTTGTTGTTGGTTAAGTTTGTCTATATGCATTTCATTGGTTCTTACACCAAATCATCAGTAGACTTCAACCACCCAAATTCTTAAAAAACTCATGAATATTTTCTGTCTTTATATAATAATCTCATTAAACAAAATGAGAATTACTATAAAAAAACCAAAACGTTCAAGTTTTTTTAAGAATCCAACAAACCATTATTCGCTATTCGCTTGTTTTGATTTTCTTTTTCCCCTTACATTTGAATAACCATTGGTTATTACTAAATGTATTGAGGGGCAACCGAAAACAAAACCTTGTTGTTAAACAACACAATTTTTAAATTATTTAGGATTTAATCCCAATTTTCTTGTTAATTTTTTGGTGTAAGAACCAATGAAATGCATATAGACAAACTTAACCAACAACAAACCCTATAAATTAACAAGAAAATTGGGATTAAATCCTAAATAATTTAAAAATTGTGTTGTTTAACAACAAGGTTTTGTTTTCGGTTGCCCCTCAATACATTTAGTAATAACCAATGGTTATTCAAATGTAAGGGGAAAAAGAAAATCAAAACAAGCGAATAGCGAATAATGGTTTGTTGGATTCTTAAAAAAACTTGAACGTTTTGGTTTTTTTATAGTAATTCTCATTTTGTTTAATGAGATTATTATATAAAGACAGAAAATATTCATGAGTTTTTTAAGAATTTGGGTGGTTGAAGTCTACTGATGATTTGGTGTAAGAACCAATGAAATGCATATAGACAAACTTAACCAACAACAAACCCTATAAATTAACAAGAAAATTGGGATTAAATCCTAAATAATTTAAAAATTGTGTTGTTTAACAACAAGGTTTTGTTTTCGGTTGCCCCTCAATACATTTAGTAATAACCAATGGTTATTCAAATGTAAGGGGAAAAAGAAAATCAAAACAAGCGAATAGCGAATAATGGTTTGTTGGATTCTTAAAAAAACTTGAACGTTTTGGTTTTTTTATAGTAATTCTCATTTTGTTTAATGAGATTATTATATAAAGACAGAAAATATTCATGAGTTTTTTAAGAATTTGGGTGGTTGAAGTCTACTGATGATTTGGTGTAAGAACCAATGAAATGCATATAGACAAACTTAACCAACAACAAACCCTATAAATTAACAAGAAAATTGGGATTAAATCCTAAATAATTTAAAAATTGTGTTGTTTAACAACAAGGTTTTGTTTTCGGTTGCCCCTCAATACATTTAGTAATAACCAATGGTTATTCAAATGTAAGGGGAAAAAGAAAATCAAAACAAGCGAATAGCGAATAATGGTTTGTTGGATTCTTAAAAAAACTTGAACGTTTTGGTTTTTTTATAGTAATTCTCATTTTGTTTAATGAGATTATTATATAAAGACAGAAAATATTCATGAGTTTTTTAAGAATTTGGGTGGTTGAAGTCTACTGATGATTTGGTGTAAGAACCAATGAAATGCATATAGACAAACTTAACCAACAACAAACCCTATAAGTTTTTTTAATTTTTTAGTTGTCAATTGTAAAAAAATGTTTAAGAAAATAAAGGCACGTTAAAATATTTATATAAAATAAAACAATAAAAAAATTTTGAATTGGATTTAAAGAATATGCGAAGGCAATTCATAGAGATGATTTAAAAAGTAAGTAATTTAACATATTTGTTGTTAATCTAGTTTTTTAAAAAACAAAAATACACAAATGATTCTTTTTGTTGACATATATAATATAAAAAAAAGATTTTTTTTTTGATTTACCAAAACATAATAAATTTTTACTTTGTTTTCGTTAAAAAATTAATAAAGTTTATTTTGGCGACTTTTTGCGTTTTTTCCTTGTTAAAACTCAAAGAGAAATACTTACTGGCAATTAGTGGCGATTTTGATTTTGTTTTGTCGATGGGGCTTGAAAAAAACTGACAGCCCTGAATGTGGCAGGAGACCCAAAGAATATGCTTTCAAAGCAAGTGTCAAAAAGCTTGGTTTTTTTCAGAGAAACTGCAACAAATATTTTGTAGATATTTCGTTAAGGGTAGTGGTAAAATATTATTTTTTTCCAAATTAAATTGGTATAAAAGAAAAAAAATGATTCTTTGTGGAAACGTTTATTTGGATGAATTAAACAGCACATTTTCTTTATGTTGTGTTTTGTGCAAAAAGAAATCTCGGCGTTACACGGAGTTTACAAGTCACATAAAATTAAAGCATAAAGATCTCGATAAAACGGAAGCTACACCACAACGGCAAACAGTCAAAAACGTAAAGGATGAAGACGACAGTGACGACGATGATGTCGACGATAACCATGACCATAAAAAGGAAAATAAGCCAGAAATTGATATAAAGGATGAAATGGATGTTGATGCGCTGGAAGAGTTTACCGATGTCAAATATAATGTACACGAAATTGAAGTATGTATTTTATTTATTTATTGTTTTATTTTAATTTTACTGTTTCGTTGATTGCTTGTATATTTTATTATTTAGCCGTTCATTGATCCCATATTGGCTCTTGAAGAAAAATCAAATACGGATGACGCAGATTTATTAGAAACTAATGATTCGGATGTTAAAGATGAAGAATATGCTGAAGATGGATCAGATAATGATGATTCTGAAGATGAAGATTATCATGATGAGGACGACAAAAACGATGATTCTGATTCCGATGATAACGAAGTTCCAGTTACAACAGATAAGGTAAACTAGAACGGCTTAATCGTACATATATAAAAATATAAGCAAATTTTAAAATTTTTAGTTTACCCCAACTTTTTACCGCAAAAAACGTTTTGTTAGTGAATTTATAGAACTTTATAAAGGTCAGCCAATTTTATGGGACATTAAAGATCCCCTATTTGAAAACCCTAAAGCAAAGAAGGATGCCGAACAGGCCATTATAATTGGCATGCATAAATTTAATATATTTTTAAAACCAACAGGATTGAGATCCGCTATAAATCAAGTGCACAAATATTGTGAAATAATTAAAACTGATTTGGATAACGGCGATACTAAAAAAATCACTTCAGTAGCAAAAAGTTATTACGAAAAATGCGATTTTCTTAAAGATTTGTTAGCTAGAAAAGCTAAGCCGGAAGAAGACAAACAAAAAGTAAGTGCATATTTTTATATCAAAAATTTTTATTTATTTCAATATTTTGTTGCAACATAAATCGTTTGGCAAAATTTTGAACAATTTGTGTTCTTATGTTTTGTTTACTTCAGAAGTCAAAGTTTAAGATGAAGTTTAAAAAAATATTTTGATTAAATTCGACGAATATTTGCATATATCTTGATTTTTTATAAGTAAAGGAAATATTTTGCAAAATACCCCTTAGGTAAAAAAACAAAAATAATTAAGAAACTATACACCTATTCACGATTTCTTAAAAAAAGTTTGCTAGCAAATGCAGAAATTTATAAATACACTTGTATTAAACAATAAAGAAAGCTTCAAGTCCTGCAGAACATACACCTTAGCCAGTATTTAGCTCATTGTGCGCTTTTAGAAAGGTGACATTGTTTTGGTGGAGAAGCCCACAGAAATTCAGGGGTTCGAACTAGTATAAAATAGAATATAAAACAAAAGGCTCTGGCCTGTGCTAAGGCTTGAAAGTGACCCATGAATTGATTCCTGCATGCCCCAGACGTTCCTTGTCATTCCTTCAGTTCTCTTGTTGTTGTACGGCACCTTGTGTGTATTTTCCGTTCACTGCTTCAACTTTGCATGTCGCAACGAGAGTTTCAGGTTCCCCAGCTTCGTGCTGTTAACTTGCCCTAATCGCCAGACTGTTCGCCGCTTCGTTACCGACAACCCCCTGATCCCCAGGCACCAAAAAAATGCAACCATGGCCATATTTCAAGTAATCAGTAACCATTCTCTTGCATTGAATTACCGCCCAAGATTCAGTTTTTTCGGACATAATTGAGGTTATCGACGCTTACCTATATCTACAGATGCTTACATCCGTTTAATCTACGTGTTCCCTGAGCCTGGACAGACATCTTGCGATTAACTGCAACTCGGCTTGTAGCACAGTGTTTTGATCCGGGAGGCAGAAGTAGGCCTCGGTATCCGGGTTTTTAACAAGGGTTCCCAGTCTCGTTCTTTCCTTCATCTTTCAACCACGGCAGCCGATCTGCTAGACAAAACAGGCGGTCACGGAAATGATAAAAGAATGAGGTTCAGTCCACTTGGGTCCGTTTCTTTGGCCCCTTTGTTCTGTTCATTGATGTTCACTATACCATTAAAGCGAAGATTATTATCGGTCTAATTGCGCTCCTATATAGCCAGTATGTCATCTTTGGACTTAGCTCCAAAACATCGGTGAGCCTTCACTTCCCCTTCTCTAAATGATGCTTCTTATTCATTTTGTGATCCAGAATTGTTTTCAGGTACTTGACCCTCTTAGGTATCATAATCGTACTACTCAAGAAACGAGGCTCGTTATAGTGCACGATTTTTATTTTCGTGGAAAGGCAAATCTCAGTTTTATCCTGGCTCACAATCAGCCCTCGAGGCTTAGCCCAGTCATGAGCAGTTTTAAGAGCGTCCTCCGTTCTTCTAAAAAGCTGATTCGAACCATTTTCTCTCATAAGTATAACCGCATCGTCCGCATAGCAGACTGGTCCAAATACTCAAGTCAGTCAAGCTACATAGTAGACTGTGTGTCAAAGTAGCTCCCAGAAGGAGCGTAAGAACGCCGCCTTGCGGGGCTACACACTGTCCTTGAAGAGGGCACTTATCTTCGAAGTATTTTACGAGCATTTACGTGATCTATACATTGTTATCAATGTCCTTCCTACAAAGTCACCCGTAGGACGGCTGCCGTAGTCGATTTTTGACTAAACTTCCGAATTTCACCCACTCAGTCTTGTCTATTTCGGATGGCGGCGATGGCCGTGTGTTATATCTAACACCCCTTCCCTGAAGTTTTAATAAAGAAAACTTATTTCCTATGTTAACGGTTATAAGGTATTTGGTATTTAAATGCCCCAACAGGGATTTAGCCCTACGATTAGTGCTAGTTCTACCTTATACAATTTTGTGAGAGTTGGCATTACATCCTACTAGTACTTTTTTGTTTGGCATTTCTTCACAGGTTGTTTTAGTTCCGATGATGTAGGTGGTAATATAAATGGTAATATTGGTTAATTTCGCCTTCGCCTTGCTTCAGCATGGTTGCTTAGAAAGTTGACAACTTTGGAGAGAAGAGAAAGCGTAAGTTCTTGTGACAAGGAATTCAAGTTCTCGGACGAGCCCTATTTAATTGTTTAACCCATTAACCCTGTTACGTATCGGCCAGAGCTTTTGGTTTAAAGAAATAAGTATATTGCACCTTATTATTTTTTTTCATCAGCCGTTTCGACTCGGTGGAGGTTTATCTAAATTACTTTAATCATTAGTCCTGCAGATGAAGTCGTCTTGGTATTTGGGATACTGATGTCGGTGTTCACGCATTGCTCCTAATTTTGTGTCAGCTTAGCGTCTTCGCAGGAATGAGAAATTGCATCGACGAGTTTTTTGAGAAAGCCGGCGCACGACAGTGATGCTAACTTGAGCATCAGATTGAAGATTTCGCTGCTCACTGTTCCGATTGAAGGAACATCCCTTAATTCGAGGATGTGCTTCAATATTGCCGTGTTGACCAAGTCTTCCACTTTGCCTCATTGTCTTAGCTTGTATCGATGACTGCGTAACGCAGTTCGTCCCAGTTCTGTTTTCTGGCAACTTAAGATTAAGACGGCTGTAGATTCTCAAACTTCATGTCAAGTTTTCTCTTCCATATTAGTAAAGTCTTCTTATGGGAAATCTTTTCTTCGCGTAAGATTCCATTTCTACAATAGGTTTCACATTTCCTTTCTTTGCTGCCGTATTCTGACTAGAGTCACCTATAAAATTTATTGTCTTACAGCGAGATAGAGAGGAGCACTTTTAATTCTTAAGCATTTTCCCAGTGTTCTGCTTTTCTGAAGATCGGGTTCCCTTCCCTGAGAACAAACGATAAATGGCTGGAATTACCTTAAACTCTGCAATTAATGCATGTAAATCAACAGTTCGTCGGGCTATTTAAGGAAATTAATTTCCAAAACTGGTAAAACTAAAGAAAAAACCTTTTCTAAATGCATTACGCCAACCCGAAACACCTTTAGTTTGCGAAAACTCATGTGACGTGGGATGTTCAAACACCCTTAAGTGATTAGGATTGGCGAAAAGTATTTCTTTCAGATAAAAAAATTTTAACTTACTTTTGTGATATACATACGTAGAAAGAAAAAATATCTTAGCCGCCGTCCTAACAGAGAGCGGAGCGAAATGTTTTGAGGGACGATTTCAAAGATACGTTTGGACCTTTAAAGTGGATTTTTCAAAATGATATCGCTTCCATACACAGCACGTGTAGTTAAATCGTGAATTACTAGTCAAAAATGTTGATACCTTGAGTTTGCCGTCCTACCCGCCTGACCGTATACGAAGGCAGAAAGAAATATGAAAAATTAAAGAAGCACGGGGCAAAATATTTCTGAAATATATAAAATCCCTCTGAAGTTATTATTTTGAAGTTATTGTTAATAACGTTTAATTTATACATTATTGAATTTTAAAATTTTGTATAAAAAAATGAATAAAATAAACAAAATTGTCTTGCCAGCTTAGTTTATAAAGCAATTAAAAGGTGGCTCTATTCTGTTGCACCATTAAAAAGTGAGAAATGGTAATACCTTACAATAAATAAATAAAAGCAGTACGCACAAAGTTTATTTTTTTGTCTTAAAATTATCAAGCCCAGGATTTTGTACTCTCTTAAAATGCTGAATAAAAATTTATCATCTATATTAACATTTAAGCCAGTTTTTTAATAAAAACTTTATTGATTCTATCCCGATGAACAGAAATGCACGTAAATTGCTTATTGGTGGCCCCATGTGCACTTTGTGGAGTCATGTGCAATATTTTGGATTGTTATTGTTTTTATGTTAAATGTTTTATACATATTATTATAAAACGAGTTTTGATTTAAAAGTGATTTTATAATGTTAAAAAGGGTTTTAAAATGTTTCAGCTCTAGAAAGTTCAAGATGAAAGAAAAAAAAAACAATTACACAAAGCACGACCAAGGCGAATTCATTTAATGAATTTACCTTGAGCACGACCATGATACACGACATTGCCAAAAATAAGAACAGAGTTGCCAAATAATTATATTTCCAACAGTTTTTGATAAAGAAGTCGAATTAACCATTAAAACCAATTACAAATATTCTTAATTTGCCGTATTAGTTATTTCGATTGATACCTATGTATATAACGCTTTTGAAATTGTCTTACTAAGAAATATGTATATATATTGGTGAAGATCACAGCATATAATTGTAAATACCATAAACAAATTTATACTATACAAGTGTTTTAAAAGAAAGTCAAAAAATTTTAAGAAACTTCCCAAAAAATTAAAATGTAGTAATAACTCGCGATTATTTCGAGTTGTTCGAGTTATTTAGGTAAATTAAATTGTTAGAAAACCATAATCGATTAAAACCAAACCAAAAAATCGAATAATGATTTCCTCGAACAAATCTAAAAATTGATACGTTAAAACGTACTTTTTGAATTCACTGTTGTTTCAAATATCTTGTATTACTTGACTTTGGTGCGAAGTTGTGGTTAAACAAAGTTGAATTTCGGTACTATTCTTTTTTTAAAGGACCTTCTGCTTCGTAAAATAGCATTGTGGTGCTCTTACAAAATAAACGTACATAAAGAAAACAGTTGCAGTTATGATAGAATTGTAGCAAAAATCTCTATGACAATAAAAAATGATTGCAAGAAGCTAATAATTCGAGTGACAATTCCAATTTAATTAAATTAAATTTTTTTGCGTCATTTTCGGTATGTTTTTAATAGAAAATTATTACAAAATCCAACAACAAAAACCTAAAAAATATCCCATTTTTTTGAGGCAAAAGTAATTCTTTTTCTTAAAGGTTGTTAATGTTAACCCTACAGAGGATGAAGTTTCCTCACCAAATATTTGTCAATAAATGTTAAGCACATTTTAAAACAAAAAAAAGAAAAAAACAAGTAAGAGCGCTATATTCGGCTGTGCCGAATTTTATATACCCTTCACGTTGGTATCTTGGAATACCAAGTTGTTTTCGAACTGCAAATGTTATAATAAAAATATTTTGTGTCGGTTTTAAAGTCGATAGCCATCCTCGTAGCCAAATTAATGCAAATACTTGAAAACTATATTAACAAATGGTAAAAACACGTTTTGTTTTGCGAATCTTCATGTATGGTTAAAAAAAAAAAAAAAAAAAAAACTGGACAACCGTAGTATTTTCCTATATCTCGGTCCGTAGTCAACCGATCTTGTTTATTTTTATTAGCGAACATCTCAGGGATATTTCTGATGGGTTGAGAGCGATAGTTGGTCCGTAGTACTTAAATTGGCTCCGGAAACTTTTAACAGGCATTACTAAATCGACTTCCCTATCTATAAGGGTCCAAAATATATAATGTATATACCTTATGGGGTTGAAAATGGATATTAAGGAAAGTACAAACGGAATAGCAAACTGATATATACCCTTATCAGTTCGTGAAGAGTATAAAAATATGGGCACTCTGCATCATTGGAGTAGGAAGGCCATACAAACATATCCTTACTCAAATATGGAAACTTGAACAAATAATTTTGTTCAAGATTTTGCTTAAAGTTTTTCCATATTTTTAAATACATGATCTCATCTTTGGAAATAGGCATAAAAACATAACTACATTCAGGGACAAGCGTGTCCAATTTGTAGCCCTAAAAGTATTAAGCCTACATGTATAGACACTCCTTTTCTAATATTTAGACACATATGACTTTTGGAATTTTGTAGGCGATATTTTTTTTTTTTAAATTTGGAAGCGAGTAACAACAGCATTCTTTAAGCTAAAACGACCTTAAAAAAATATCTAAAATTTATCGTTAATAAGGATTATGACCTCCTAAATATCATAAGTCATGTCAGTATAATTAACTGAACAGAAGTAGGAATATTTCTGTTTTGTAGTTTAATATTTTACATATCGTACTCTTATTAATTAAAAAATAATCTCAACCAGGGACCGTAATTGTTATGCAAAAAAATATAAATTTTTTTTTTTTTGCAGAAGTAATACTCAATTTGATTTTTTTTTTTTGGCTTAGGTTAATTGTTTTTTTTTATTTTAGTATGTTGCCATCAACGCTCTTGGCGTTTTTTTGGTTCAATCTAAATTGTTGTTGGTTTTGAATATCACACCGAAATATAATGGCGGACATGGTTGCTCAACCATATATTTGGCCATGGATGGCAGCACATAGTCGAAACATGAACATTAGCCGAACTTATGTGCATACGCATGTTCATGTCCAAACCAAGTTCACTCTTAGTCTTGACGAGCCAACACTTTGTTTAGACAAGAATATGACGTAGGCAGAATAGCTGTAAAAAGTTTACTGAGGTTCTTTAGGGTGGATATAACGTGCTCATGTGCTTGTTTTGCCCATTCATAGTTTAATTATATGATAGTGTTAAACTCTAATCAAGTAATTAATATTCTCTTTACGGCTAAAGCTTCAGCTGTTCGTTAGTTTTAAATGTCAATACTCATATATAAGAAATGTAAAATCCTCCCTTAAGTCATTACCACCTTGAGAATTAATGTTGTTATTGACATCAAAAATGATATTATTTTATGGCAGACATGGTTGAGCAAACATTTTATTGACAACAATTAATGAACAAGAACAAAATATCGACATGAGCATTCCAGACGAGACAAAACCATGTGAGAACAAAATCTTGTTCAAAGACAGAACAAATTTATCGCCGACAAAGTTTATGTTTTGTTTATGTACTGCTATCGATGGTCAAACATATGGCTGGGCAACAATAACAATTTACATTGGAAAGTACGACATGCACATCATCATGTATTTTTTCAAATACATATAAGAACAAAAGGAAATAATCACCGTTGCTCTGCTAGTCTTATGTCAATGTTATGTTTAAATCGATGGCTAACGAAGACAAGTCGTAAGATTGTCAGAACACGGGAATTATTTAATTTTTGCTGACTTTTCGTTTAATCGCAGTATTAAGCTTCTCTTTAACGATTTTAGTAAAAAAAAATAAATTTCGTTTAAGAAAATCGAGAAATTGCGTTGGAGTGATAAAATAATTTTTTTTTTTTAAGTTTATTTTTATCTCTCCATTATGCCTGTAGTTGTTTGTGGCAACAAGCAAATTCAATAGTGAAAGTAATTGTTTTGTTTTTATTTCTTTATTTTTCCTAATCGAAAAAGTGTCCATTAACATTCAGACAATGGGATGATAATACTTCCAAGTTCATCGAAACATATGCAAGATTTTCAGTCCTTTTTGACACCAAACACCCGTTATTTCATAGTTCCGAAGACAAGTGCAGAGCCTTAGAAGAGTTAAATCAAACCATGTTAAGTCAGCACAATATAGATTTTGGCCAAGAAGTCCTATCGAATGCAATTAACCAATTCCATACATGGTTTTATGACACAAAACGACGTAAAGGGAACCGGTTTAAACTTACAAGTAGTTGTGAGGATAGATATTTTGAAATGTGCAAATTTATGCCGGCTAAGCCGTTGAAGCTAAGAAATCGGATATCGTGCAATTTATGTAATAATGTTTTTTATTTGGAGCACAACTTAAAACTGCATCTCTTTAAAGTTCACCAGATTGGAGATACGCCATTTAAGTGCGAACAATGCGACAAAAAGTTTGACACAAATTTTAATTTAAATATTCACAAACTGCGCATACATGTAGGAAAGCAGCACCCCTGCTCCTATTGTGACAAAAAGTTTGCCATATTGGCGGAACTAAAGACTCACATCAAGATACACACAGCTGAGAAACCACACGTCTGTGAGATATGCGGCAAATCGTTTAGATTAAAAACTCAACTGGGCTATCATGTAACGGCGATTCACACAAAAATTCGTGCTTTTAAATGCACCATGTGTTCGAAGGACTTTTTGAGAAAACGCGATCTCACTGATCATATTAAATCTCATCTCAATATACGAGACAAAATTTGCGAGACATGTGGCAAAGGATTTTCAAATTGTCATTCATTAATTCGTCACCGTCAAATACATTCGGCGGTAAAAAAATACGAGTGCAAACTGTGCGATGCCAAATTTCATCAATTCGTTGGCCTTAACGGTCACATGAAACGCACTCACAACATCGTACGAAAGGATCCATAATATTTGTGTTATTAATACGACTTACTTCATACATACACACAAATGTATGTATGTGCATATTTATAAATTTTAATTGTTTTTTTTTAACATACATGCATACCTACCTATACATAAATATTTTAATAAATAAATAATAAAAAAATAAATAAAATTTCAAGTATTTTCTTTAAAATCTCAAAAATTTTTAAAGGTCAACCAACATGCTTCATCCCATTGATTTGTTGTCGTTAATGAGCGCTTTCGTTATATAAACTACGTACACATGTACATACATGTATACACATACATTCATATAAACAGATGTATGTATGTTTGTACGTTAGCATATAAATATTTTTTTTTATTGTTTCTTCAATTTTTTAACTTTGACTTTGATCGGTTAACGCGATAGCATTTCATGTTATTTTTAAACAAAATCGTCGTTATTCTTTAAAAATAAAAATGAAAAAATATGCTTAATAATTGTTTAATTTTTGTTATCTTTATTTCTTCTTTGAAACAAACAGAAACCATTAACGCTCAAACAATGGGATGATAACACTTCAAAATTCATCGATGCGTATTCAAAATTTCAACTTTTATACAACGGAGAGCATCCATTGTATGGTAATTTAGAGGAAATACAAAAGGCCCATTGTAATTTGACAAATGCCCTTCAAACAGAATATAGAATAGATCTTAAAGACGATTGTTTAATATCGGCAATAAGCCAATTACATTCCTGGTATTATGATGCCAAATGCCGCAAGGCGAGATTGAACACGGACGAAGAGAAATATTTTGAAAAATGTCACTTCTTGCCAAAGAAACGTTTAAAAACAAAATTTTATTGTCACTTGTGCAAAAAAAACTTCAACACGGAGCACAATATAAAAGGCCATCTTTTTAGGTTTCATCAAATAGGCGAATTACCTTTTCAGTGCGAGCAATGTGGAAAGAAATTCGAAATTAAATCCACTCTAACAACACACATTCAAAGAATGCACGTCAGTAGAAAGTTCCCCTGTGGTTTTTGTGGGAAACTCTTTGCCATTAAATCGGAACTTAAGGTTCACAATATGGTGCATACGGCGGAAAAGCCACATGTCTGCGAGCTGTGCGGAAAAGCGTTCAGAATAAAGACACAATTAAGATACCATGTTACAGCAATACACACAAAAATCCGAGCGTACAAGTGCACAATGTGTCCCAAAGATTTTCTTAAGAAACGCGATCTAACAGATCACGTTAAGACCCACTTAAATATACGCGACAAAATATGTGAAACATGTGGAAAAGGATTTTCGAATAGTCATTCGTTGATACGACATCGTCAAATACACTCGGAAGTTAAGCGATATGCATGTAAATTGTGCGATGCTAAGTTCCATCAATTTGTCGGTCTAAACGGTCATATGAAACGCACGCATAATATTGTAAAAAAAGATTCATAATTTGAAAGAAAAACATTAACCACGTATTGAGTTTTATTTTAAATTATTTTTTTTAATTGATGTTTGTGTGTGTGTATGATATAATTAGAATGATGTATCTTATTTGATAAAAATTCATTGAAATTAATTTCGCTCATTGGTTGTTTTAATACAATATTCAAAGAGAAAAAAATAAACCATTTAAGTCCAGGTTTTTTTATATATTAATTGTCATGTATTAGATGTGATGGTGGCTTGCCAAAAACATTTCTTAAGTTAGGTTAAAGGGAGGAGACTTAAAAAAGGGGTCAAGTCTCGCAGAACCTAAGCCAGTGATCGGCTTGTTGTGTGTTTCTGGCAAACGAAAAATAATTTAGGGAGAGAGGTTTCCAGAAATTCGGTAATGCGGGCAAAACCTATCGGAAAACTTTTACTACCCTTTACTACAAATTCAATTTCCCATTCAAGGATACTCCCAGGTACTTAACCCTCTCAGATAACATAATCGTCCTATTTAAGAAACGAAGCTCGAGTTCCTGGTAAACAGACAGATCTCCGTCTTGTCCGGGCTCACACTTAGCCTTCTAGGCTGAGCCCAGCCATACGTAATAATCAGGATATCCACTACTTTTTTACAAGACTGATTTCCTTCTATGTAGGCATGTTGCATTAAAGCTTTCTTAACCATTAGCTGTAGTATAATTTTAAAGAATAAATAAATTATTAAATGATATATCATTTAATAGCAACTGCAATTACAATTTAAATGAGAAGATAGTTCGTAAATAAAATATGCAAACTTAATCGTAAATCTAACTTAAATAGAATAGTTAAAATATACAAAAAAATTCTATTTTAATTATTTTGCTGATCTTAAGGCCAATGGGATTTTAACCCTCCGTTAAACACATGTTTCATTTGTCTCATAAGTAACACATGAAGCATGGCCAGACCCCATGTTTATATCAATATAATTTCGTATATAAAAAACTGTTCCACAAAAAATATGCTTAAAAATGTATATTTAACATAAGTTCCAATATAATTTTGATTAAAAATAATTAAGTTATAAAAGTAATAAACTATAAAAGTACACAAAAACGAAAAAAAAAATTACAGATGAAAAGTGAGGACAACTTTTCTCCTATTTAGTCAAATAAAACGATATAGGATATATGTATAATTATAAAAACGATTTTTTACGCAAAATACTTATGTATATGTGGATTCGTGCAAAAGAAAATTAAAAAAGTCTGGGCAGACCTGTGTGTATGCCTAAGGGTTAATATTGTTACTGTTTCTCAACGAAACAATTAGTAGCATTTTTATATACATACATAAATATTTTTTTAACAAAATTTTTATATCCCTAAAGAATGATGAGGTTTGATTGAAGTCAATAGCTTTTATAGTTTCCAAGATATTACGTACTTTTTAAAAGAATTTCATAGAATTTATGCAATTTCTTTGCTTCTTAACCGAATAAAGTACGCTAAATCAGCTGTATCTAAAATCTTTTTGCAAAATTCGGAAATATTTTGGAATATATGCATGGATTTTATCCTAAAAAATGGTTTAGTTCACATTTGTGCTTTTATCTCGGTCCATAGCTAATAGATCTTGCTGATTTTTAAAAGCGATTTGCTTATAAAATATATCTAATAGTTTGACACCCAAACGAATTTGACTCCTTAACCCTTATCCTGTATTCATGGGTCAAATTTGCCCAAGCGGTTCTTAATGCTCAATATTTTCATACCCACTGGACGGATTTTTACGAAAATCTTGTACAATTATTTATTTATTGTACTGTGCTTAAATATTAAATATAAAGATTCTACTTCTTTTTGCATAGCCTGTGTAAAAAAAATTACATATATGGTATATGTGGGTCAAATCTGCCCAATACACGAAAACTCTTTTAAACAGTGTAAAGCCACCTGCGTAGTAAAATCATTTTTTATTTATAACAAGAAAATAAATAGCGATAACACAGAACAATAAAACAACTGCATTCTGTATTTTTGTAGCTGCGCAAGAGCAACAGAAATACTTTTCTGCTGAATGACTTTTATTATTTGCGGTTGTGTTTTGCAAGTGAATATACATACATACATAATTTTGAAATAATGAAACCTGAAGAAATTGGAGCTTTGCTTATGGAGTCTGATTCAAAAGAGGAAACTCTGCATGATACCTCAAGTGAGGACGAAGAAGTTATCGTCTCTCAAGTTGGATCTATTTATGATCCCAATGTATCATCAAGCTCAAGCGAAGGCAAAACTGAAACTGAAGCTATACCATATACTTAAAAAAACTAGAAATATTTATGATAAGAAATATCAGCAATAAAGGAGTTTGGAAGAAGTGCTATAGAGATTATTATAAACCTTGCTCCTGGTCCAACGCGTTATAATATTTCTAGAACAGATGGAATAAAATCGCTGTTTCTGCTGCTTATTCCAAGCGAAATAATGAAAAAAATTATCAACATGAATAATCTGCAGGGTATTTATAATAAATTTTATAAAGTTTACACATTTCAACAGTTACTTTTAGGCCAACCAATATTCGAAAATATTTTAATTCCTGTAGATGATATAACTAAAGAAGCTCATTTTGGACTTCTTTTGTTGGGTGGTGTGTACTGTTCGCACGGTGAGGCTCTGGAGTCATTATGGGATGATCGTAGAGGTTAATTTTAATTCAAATCAACAATAAGTTTGCGAAGATTTCAAAACATGTCGCGAGAGCTTCGGTTTGATAACAGCTCTGGTAGAAACAAAAGACGCGCTGGCGATAGGCTTGCTTTTAGTAGAGGTTTTTGGAGTCGTTTTGAGGCAAATTTGCGGAAAATGTTTAATCCTGGTGAATGTGTCACTGTGGACGGGCAACTCGTTACATATCGAGGTCGTTGCCTTTTCAAGCAGTACACAACATTAAAACCAGGAAAAAACCATACAAATATGGGCACTATGCGATCTGCATCGCAACTAGCTATGCATGGTCATTACAAGTGTATACGGGCAAAGAAAAAAATTGCAAACCATAAAAAGATTCCCATTATTTTGGTATTGAATTGCTAAAACGCAATATAACATTGGTGGGCACTGTGCGAAAAAAACCCAACATTTTAGCCACCAAAAACAAGTTTACCACATGGCCTTTATGCTAAAGCATATTCTACCAGCGTTCAAAATGATTTAGCTACCCATTCAAGGGTAAAAAATCTCAAAAGAGGAAGTTGCCTTTTTTGCCCAAATCGGTCCAATAGCACGAAATATTCAAATATTCGGGTTGTAATAAATTTATATGTAGAAACCATTCCGAAATACAAATTACATGCCATAAGTACAAAAAACATAATAAAAAATAAAAGTTTTGGGAATTTTTCATATTGGGCAAAATTGACCCACTAATGTTAAATGCGTTTTGTTTTTGAAGTACAGGATAAGGGTTAAACTTGATTTTAACAGACGGACAGAGGGGTATAGCTAAATCGATTTTTCCATCTACTATAAGGATCCAGAATATAAGTAAATATATACTTTATAGGGTTGCAAATTAATATTGAAGATTTTACAAACGAAATGACAAACTGATATACATACATACATATACCCTTTTCGCTATATAAAATAAATAAAGTCTTAAAAGTGCCAAAAAAAGACAGGGAGAAAAAGTTTAAAAAAACATTAATATATGTACATACATAGTACATATGTATGTATGTATATATTGTTGTCAAAAATCCAAAAGTACACGTATCATCTAAAAAATTAAATAAAGTTTTGGATTGATTATGATTCTTTCGGTCAATTTACATACATGCCTCTACCAATTTTTAGATATCTGCGATCAGAAACAACTCTTTTATATCCATAATTCAAGTTAACGTGTAATTATTTTCCTTAAGATTTTTATTTTTTAAGAAATAAAATATCAGATACAATTTAAAATACCTTTAACCACCAATCCCATTCCCAAGAAGAAGAAGAAGAAAGTTGTGTAAAATACAACACGATCCTAAAGTCAAAATTAGGTTTTGTTTGTGCTTTTCCTCTAGAATTCAAACTTTTGGATTTTCGACGACAATATGTAAATAGTTTTTGTTTTCATTATAGAAATAGAAAATTTAAAAAGAAAGTGTTTTGCTACATTAAAACCGGTTTAAATTTTTATGTTTTTCCTAAAAAAAAACTTGTTTTAATATTGTAATTATTTTCTTTATTTCGTTATAACAAAACAGAAACCACTCACTTTTGACCAATGGGACGATACAACATGCAAGTTTATCGAAACTTTTGCAAACTTCCCATTACTTTACGACAAGAAGAATGAATTGTATGGCAAAGTAGAGGATAAGAAAAGGGCTATAACAGATATACAGAATGTCCTGCTTAATCAGCATAAGATTGATTTCAGCCATGAAATGGTAGCCAATGCTGTTAATCAATTAAAGTATTGGTATTATCTAACCAAAAGACGAAAAGGTAAACTTAATCAAAGTCAAGAGCAGTATATAAAATTATGCAAATTTATTCCGGGAAAACGAATAAAAGAAAAGATTTTATGTAGCATATGTGAAAAGATTTTTTATACAGAGCACAATTTAAAACATCATCTGTCGAAAGTTCACAAAGTGGGAGATTTTTCTTTTCAATGTAAATTATGCGGTAAGGAACTTGTTTCAAAAACAGCTCTAGAATATCATAACCTAAGGGTTCATGCTGAAAAAAAGCATCCTTGCAAATTTTGTGGAAAATTATTTGCTATTCCAGCAGAACTGAGGGTCCATATACGAGTTCATACCGCTGAAAAGCCACATGTGTGCGAACTATGTGGCAAATGCTTTAGGTTGCGAAATCTTTTGGGTCTTCATGTTACACGTATGCACACTAAGATTCGAGCTTTTAAATGTACAATGTGTCCTAAAGATTTCTTTCAAAATACCGACCTGAGAGACCACATGAAATCACATTTAAATATACGCGATAAAATATGCGAAACTTGTGGTAAAGGTTTTACAAATTGTCATTCCTTGATACGGCACCGGCAAATTCACTCAGAAGTCAAGAAATTTGCCTGTAAACTGTGCGATGCAAAATTTCATCAGTTTGTTGGACTTAATGGTCACATGAAACGTACCCATAATATAGTGAAAAACGCAAACAACTAAATTTATATATGTACTTCCGTTCATACATACATATGTACATAAGTATGCATGCATGTATGTATAATAAGACAAGGACATAGTATAAAAATAAAATCTATACCTTATTACTTGTAATAAAATTTATCTTAAATTATTAATAAAAATATGATTGTTAACATTATTCAAATTGTTTGTTACATTTTAGAAAGGTTTGTCATTTCGTTTAAAATTTTTAAAACATAAAATTTTTTTTCGGTCCGCAATCCCCTTTTAAAAATTGTTTAATCTTTATTTGGTCAATAATTCCTTTATTTGGTAATGTGCGGGACTTTTATAAAAAATAATGTCGCAAAAAACATTGCAATTTAAGTTAGAAAAACTATATAGAATTACGTTTTCTTTATTCCTAATTTTTCCCCACCACAAAATAATTTTTCCAAATTTTTTTTAACTTATTTTATGCCACAAAATAATGTTACATGGTATGATGTATATTATGCCACACGTGATCCATATTTTGGATCAAATAAAAGTGGGTTTTTTTGTGATACGGATAGTAATCCATTGTTTGACGTTAAATAAATATCTCGATACTAAAATATTGTCATATCAATATAGGTAGATGGAAACAGTTAAAAAAAGTAGATTTAACCATCCCGGTCTATTGAAATAAGTTTAACAAAACACCATGCTGCAATACAGTCAACTTTGAAATGAAAGGGTGCTGTTCACACGCCAAAAAGCGCTAAAAAATTCATTACAAGCTATTCAAAGTAAAAACGCGATAAATTAGAAGGGCATAAATAACCAAAGTAAACCCCCTTTACGCTTAAATTAATTCCTTTAAGTTTACATTAAGTACGGTTTTGAACTCAAATCAATCCTTTGTTGGCTTAAATGAGGCTTAAAATAAGAAATTCGTACTATATTAGTTGTATTTGGCTTAAGAAGATACCTACTTGGTTTTGCAAAATCCGTACTCACTGTACTTTTGACACCGCTGCGGTTTGATTTAAGAAATATTACTTGATTAATTTTTTGTGTGTTCTTGCATAATATATTGGATTTTTTATTACTGAAACGTATAATCGTAATACTGGTATCAAAGAAAACGATATTTTGATTCCGTTATTTTGCGAAGCAATTTTTTTCGGTATCGGTATCAATACCGGTAAGCAAATTTTAACGGAATAGCTTGCCAACTTAAAAAAATAATTATCTCATGAAATAAATGATTTTTTACCCTTTTTTAAATAATAAACAAAATCAATATTTATGAATGCAGGAAAAAAGATATACATTTTTCTTAATATCCTTTTTTATGTAATAAATTATTTTAATTAAAGTAGATAATTGAATATGTAATTATGACTGCATTTCTAAACGCAGTTTGCCTTGCTTTCCAAAGTTTCAAAAGCTGAAGGCTTTAATGATGTGCTCTGCTCCCAAATGAATGCTTATTTTTACATTTATATTACAACTGGAAAAAACATTGTCAAAACTATAAGGGTTGTTTTAGGGAAGAAGTAAAAATTTTTTGATGCAAATAATGTCTACATGCTGGGGAAAAAAAATTATTTGAATACAAATAAAAAATTTTTGGAAAATAATGATACGAAATATCGGGAAACCAATTAGGCCAATCGACCTTAAACATTCTACAAGGTGTTTCTTCTACGATTTTTTATTCAACAAAAATTTGTTAGAGAGGAGCCCGGGAGAAACATCGCCCATACAAGCGTTCAAATTTTGTAAAGTTTTTTTTTGTTTCACAAACTAGCTTAGCTAAATCGGAACAAATTAATTTTTTTGACTATATATTTGTGTTTTGAAAACAGCTTGATTAGATCAAATGAACAAAAAGACCATGTGAAGGGTACCTAAAATTCAGCACATCCGAGTATAGCGTTTTTGATAATGCTAAAGATTTATTTTAAGAGTTATTGACAATGATTTAAAAAAGTTTTGTTTAATAGCGGAAACTAAATATTTTAATATTTTTTATTTCTTTGCAATATATTAGAAACCACTAACTCTTGACCAATTTGACGAAGCAACATGTAATTTTATTGATTTATATGCAAAATTTCCTTTACTTTACAATGGAAAACATCCGTTATACGGCAAATATGAGGAGCAGCAAAAAGCCATGACAGAAATTCGCAGCATCCTGCAAAGCGAACATAAAATATTTTTTAACGAAGAAATGCTATCCGATGCCATAGAGCAATTACAGTCTTGGTACTATTTAACCAAACGCCAAAAACATAAAGGTAATGATGCTAAACTCGATAAACATCACGATGACTATCTAAAAAAATGCAAGTTTTTGCCTGAAAAGCGATTAAAAGCAAAGATCATTTGTAGCATTTGCGATAAGAATTTTCAAACAGCTCACAACTTTAAATATCATTTAACGAAAATTCATCAAATAGGGGACTTTAAATTTCAATGTGATCAATGTGGAAAGAAACTTATTTCAAAGTCGGCTCTACAATGTCATGCTCAAAGAGTTCATTCGGAAAAAAAATTTCCATGCGAGTTTTGTGGAAAATTATTTGCTATACCTTCAGAACTGAGAACTCACACACTGGTTCACACGGCCGAGAAGCCACATGTGTGTGAATTGTGTGGAAAAGGGTTTAGATTACGGAATAATTTAAGTGTTCATGTTACACGTATGCACACAAAGATACGCGCCTTTAAATGCACAATGTGCCCAAAAGATTTTCTCAAAAATTGTGATCTTAAGGATCACATTAAATCGCACTTGAATATACGCGACAAAATATGTGAAACTTGTGGCAAAGGTTTTACAAATTGCCACTCATTGATACGTCATCGTCAGATACATTCAGAAATAAAGAAATTTGCCTGTAAACTATGTGATGCAAAATTTCATCAATTTGTCGGGCTTAATGGCCACATGAAACGTACTCATAATATAGTTAAAAAGGATGGTAGCAATTAGAATTACTTGTAAATAAAATATGTACATTTTTTTTGTGTATGAATGTATGTATGTATGTGCATTAATACAAATGTTAACATACATACATATGTATACATACATATTGAATTCTTTTCATGTACATCGGATTAACATGTTTTTTTCACTATTTGTTTTACTTTCAATATTCAGCCGTATTTTGGTTTTTATTCTAGAATACGACAACTATTGGCACTACTACCTAGGGAAAATAAATGAGAAAACTAATTTGCTAACAATAGGCTACGGTCAAATACCTACATACATATGTCAAATATTTTCCCAAAAAGCGTGACCACTTTTTTGAGCAAAAAATTGTTTAATGTTTTTTGCCCGTAAATAAGTTTTGGTAAGGTGATGCGACAAAATAAAAGAAAAAAAAGATTATTTTTAGAATGATAACTATATATATGTATATCTCAATAAATAATGGAGTTTTAGTGGTCACGCTTTTTAGGGCAAATATTTGACAAATCTGACCGTACCATAAGCTTCTAAATTAGTACTTTTTTGACCATTGACATGCGGGTTTGGATTAGTTCAAGGTCTATACAAAGTGATAGCGTTAGTACTACGAACACAATGCCAACAATCATGGCATTTTTACATTGTAAATCCGGGGACAAACGCCTAGACGTCCAAAAATACAAACAAACACACATACAACCAAACAAACGTTAAGTATGCATCCTTGGAAGTCCGGTGTTTGAGCAACTAACTAACAAGTATACTTCAATCACCTTTATAAGTTTGTTTTGTTAGCAATACTTTTTGAACTTACATTCAAAATTGTTTTTGCTACTTGTAAAATTTCTTCGATTTTTATTACCGAAACATACATTTGTATATCAAAAGAAACAGTATTTTAATATCGGTATCAAGAGAAACGCTATTTTGGTACCGGTATCTAAAGAAATGGTATTTTGGTACCTAAATTTTGCGAAACAAATTATTTCGATATCAGTGTCAATACCGGTAACCAAATTTAAACGATATCGGTTTGCCAGCCTTGTTTTTTTTGGCATTTTTTCACATCTGGTCACACTGTTTCAAAACCCATTATGAAATATTAGGAAAACTTGAGCATTGAAAGAAAACCTGAAATAGGACGAACTATCCTAAGATCCTCCCCCAGTATCTGCGCCTGAAACACGCATAGGAAAGAGCATGGGCTTGCAACCAAAAGTGGTGAACTGAAATGTGTAGGCTCTACGACCTGTTCTGGCGTATGGCTGCACTGTGTGGTGAGGGCGCAAGACAAGGGCTGCTGTAGAAAGCTTTATCCAAGGTCCAGAGATGTGCTTTAGTTGGCATCACTGATGCTTTGAACAATATGGGCACTGAGGTCAATTTCGAGGGACACTATCGATAACATTCCCTGAAAGGGATTGTTGGTTGGGATCTGATATCAATGAGTTCGCATTGACATGTCACTGGCTAAACATGCATATACATATGTATGTACTTACATATTAAAATTTTACAGTGGAGGCAAAAAATCATCAATCTTTTTCTTGTTTAAAAAGTTTTGAATCTTGTAAATGTAAAATATTAATAAAGAGTAAGTCGATTTTTTAATACACGTTATTAAACAATTTAACAGAAATGATTAAATTGTATTTGTTATAGGGACCGAAAGCTTTTTCTCTTGTTAATTGGACTTAGCGCTTTTGCTCATCGTAGCGATAAACGATAATTCTGTATTTTTTTTTTTTTTTGCAATCAATGCATTTTTACTAATTGTACATTATTTCATTAACATTTTAATTTCCAAAAATGTGAATTTAGAGTCTTTGCCTGTTAAGCCAGCGATATGTAAATTAGTTTTTGTTTACATACATACATATGTTGACAAATTATTTGAACTATGTATGTACTTAAATTCTTAGTTTAAATTATATTTGATTTAATATTGTTTTTGAATCTAAAAAATCCTTTCTGAATTGGCTCGCTAAGTAAAAAAAAATCTAGAAATAAGAATTAGAAAGAACATGGTAAATGATAAAAGAGAAACCAAGTTCAAATGGTTCATAATGCTGAACTTTTCTATTGAAACAGTTTTTTTATGAACAACACAACTCTAGTACTGAAGGTGCTATTTTTAAACCTTTAAGGGATAGACTTGGTACCTATTTTCCACACTTTCGATGCAATTTAGAAAAAGGTTTATAAAATGTTCTACTTGGTTGGCACGATGAAATTTTTCATGAAATTACTTCCATGAAAATTTTGGTTTGTAGACAAAAGGGATAAGGAAATGCTTACTTTTCTACACCACTCATTCAGAAAAAAAATTGTGGAGGTAATTTTATAAAAAATTTTACTGTGTAAGTCTAGTATTAGTTTAGAGTTATTGACAATGATTTAAAAAAGTTTTGTTTAATAGCGAAAACTAAATATTTAAATATTTTTTATTTCTTTGCAATATATTAGAGACCATTAACACTTGACCAATTTGACGAAGCAACATGTAATTTTATCGATTTATATGAAAAATTTCCTTTACTTTACAATGGAGAACATCCGTTATATGGAAAATATGAGGAGCAGCAAAAAGCTATGAAAGAAATTTGCAGCATCTTGCAAAGTGAACACAAAATATTTTTTAGCGAAGAAATGCTATCCGATGCCATAGAACAATTAGAGTCTTGGTATTATTCAACCAAACGCCAAAAACACAAAGGTAATGAGAACCAACTCGATCAATACAACGAGGACTATCTAAAAAAATGCAAGTTTTTGCCTGAAAAGCGATTAAAAACAAAGATTATTTGTAACATTTGCGGTAAGAACTTTCAATCAGTTCACATCTTTAAATATCATTTAACGAAAATTCATCAAATGGGGGACTTTAAATTTCAATGCGATCAATGTGGAAAAAAGCTTGTTTCAAAGTCAGCTCTACAGTGTCATACTCAAAGAGTTCATTTGAAAAAAAAATATTCTTGCGAGTTTTGTGGAAAGTTATTTGGTATACGGGCAGAACAGAGATCTCACACACTGGTACACACGGACGAGAAGCCACACGTGTGTGAATTGTGTGGAAAAGGATTTAGATTACGAAATGCTTTAACTGTTCATGTTACACGTATGCACACAAAGATACGTGCCTTTAAATGCACAATGTGCCCCAAAGATTTTCTGAAAAATCGTGATCTTAAGGATCATATCAAATCGCATTTAAATATACGCGACAAAATATGTGAAACTTGTGGCAAAGGTTTTACCAATTGCCACTCATTGATACGTCATCGACAGATACATTCAGAAATAAAGAAATTTGCCTGTAAACTATGCGATGCAAAATTCCATCAATTTGTTGGACTAAATGGCCACATGAAACGTACTCACAATATAGTTAAAAAAGATGGTAGCAATTAGAATTAATCCGAAATAAAACATGTACATTTGTTTGTGTGTAATTGTATGTGCATGCTAGAGCTGCAAAACTATATGGAATTAGTCCAGTTTGCAATTTTTAAAATATATTAGCGTAACAAGTGTTAACTAGAATAAGGGATATAGGGTGTTTTCCTAAACGCAGATTGCATTGCATCACGAAATTTCACATCCTTCCTGACAATAAAGCTGAGGGTTTCGATAATTTCTTCTGCTCCCAAAATAGTGTTTAAAGTTATATTAAAGCATTGGAAGCAGAAAACATTGTCAGAAAGGAAAGGGCTTTATAAAGGAAGAAGGTAAAATTTCTTGATGCAAAGCAAACTTCGTTTACGAATATAGCCATATTTAATAAAAAAAAAAAGTAAAAACAGACTACTTATGTATATCGGAAGACGTCGGCGTAAAATATATTAACGGTGTATAAAACACAGTGCCATCCAGCTGACTGCTTTATTTTTGCAATTTACTGGTGATGGTTTTGTTTATTGTAAGTAAATTTTTAAAAAAGAATTTAGAGCTAATTTTTGTATGATAATAGTTACGTTCAAGGCATATGTACTTTAAGCTTTTTATATTTATTTATAGTTTTTGCCAACAGCTTTTTAGAATTCGATACTATCAATTGTTTTATGACAAACTATTGAAACTATCAAACTTGTCTGCTATCGACTATCGAAACTATCGAGTGAGGTGACTATCGATAGTTTTTCAGCTCTAGTGCATGCATACAAATGTTAACATTTATTTTATTCTCTTAGATAAGTATACCCAGATAGCATTTGAAATATTGTTTGGTGATTAATCACCAAAATGAGTCCCAAAAAATGAATTTACCTTGGTGGCTTACATTTTAATACATATATGGAATTTGACACAGGCGTTGTGAAATAATTTGACTTGTATTGTAAAACTTTATACAGAAAAAAGTAAGAGAGTCAAAACACTGGTTTTCTGTTGCGTTCACAAAATATATACATACATACATAATGTCAGCATTGGTGTTAAGAAATCAGATGACTATGAATTTGTTTTGAAATATTGTAAAAGTGATTGTCAGATTTATTAATTTTGTTTGAAATTAAAAATTTTTGACATGGTTCTCAAACACAACAAGTAAGAGCGCTATATTTGGCTGTGCTGCATCTTATATACCCTTCACAACGTGTAGGGGTTCGTACTCTAATTTTTTTTATTTTTGTATGGCAACCGCCTTAGGGAGAGGAAGATAGGGGCAAGTATGTTCTAGGAAAATGTTTGCAAGAAAAATAAGTTGTGGTCTGTTGGAGGAGGGGGATTTATTACAATTTCTCAAACTTTGTATGGGACCCCCTTTAGGCGATGGAGATTGGGGGTAAGTATGTCCTAGGAATATGTTTAAGAGGGGAAACTAAAGGGGGTCGGTCGTACATTTTATTTCTCTAACGCCGACTCTGGGGAAGCTCTGGGTGTTTTACATTATAATTTTTGTAAATTTTTTATGACAACCCGCTTAGGTGATGGTGGTAGGAGGTAAGTATGTTCTAGAAACACAGCCGATACCGATATTTATTCGCAGGCTATACGATTGAGTCTGATTTTCGTATAGGACCAATAGCAGACTATGGGATGATTACAATTATATATATTTAGCAATTGACCGAAAATGTATTTTGCATATATAAGGTAATATTCAAAGGGCTTATAGATGAAAGTGTCTCCAGTTAGATCTCCATAAATTTCAATAGGCTTTGTTTCTATGCCAAAATTCGTATCCGTGCTAATTTTTTTTAATATCGTAGTAAATGGAACCGGTACTAACAATTCAAAAAAAAAAAATGTTAATAATAGTGATATTGTTTTATTTCTAAATACTTGCAAAAAAAACTAAATACCTACCTATACAAAAATCATAATTTTTTTAATTGATATATCATCATTTGAGGTAAAAAAGCATCAAATCATATATGTGAAAAAATCATCAAATATATGATAAAATAATCATTCTGGCAACGCCGACAACAGTGCTAAAATGTTGGATAATTTTGTTTGAAATCATATGAGGTAATAAAAGTATCACAGGCTGCCCGTGGGCAATGCACAATTTTCTTAGTTTATATTGACAGAATTTTATTTACGATAATAGTATGAGAGTTCCTTTAATAAGGCTAGGCACTAACCTTAAACCAATTGTGCAGCAATATCTTTGTCGTCGGTTTTCGAAACTAGTATGTTGCTCTAGTAGAATTTCAAACCCAAACAGCTGCAATAATTTGGGAAATCTGTTAGCGGATAATCAAATTATTTTTGGTGAGTACTTTTGGAAATCGTATTGTTCAGCTTTAGGTGTTGCAACGTTACTTGGTGAAAAACCACATTGCAACATTGGAACTATTGGTCATGTGGATCATGGAAAAACGACACTAACGGCTGCCATAACTAAAGTTTTAAATAAAAAAGGCTTAGCAGAATTTGTTTCTTATGATCAAATTGATAGGGCACCCGAAGAAAAAGCAAGAGGTATAACCATAAATGCCTGCCACATTGGTTATAGTACACCTCAAAGAACCTATGCTCATACAGATTGTCCAGGACACGCTGATTACATTAAGGTATGCCTTTTAAGGACATGAGAATATATATTAAATTTGGGAAACTTTTATTTACAGAATATGATATCTGGGGCATCGCAAATGGATGGTGCAATACTAGTTGTGGCGGCAACAGATGGTCAAATGCCACAAACCCGAGAACATCTATTATTGGCCAAACAAGTTGGTATAGAAAAAGTTATACTCTTCATTAATAAAGCTGATTTAGTTGACCAAGAAGTTTTAGAGCTGGTTGAAATTGAAATGCGTGAAATGCTAACGGATTTTGGATTTGATGGTATAAATACTCCTGTCATATGTGGATCGGCATTACTGGCTTTACATGATGATAAATCACCTTTTGGAGTACCTTCGATTGAAAGACTTATTGATAGTATTGACTCGTATGTAACGACACCAAAACGGGATTTTAATTCACCATTTATACTACCCATTGATAATGCTTTCACAGTACCGGGACGTGGTACTGTTGTAGTTGGCACTATAAAACGTGGTACAATAAATAAAAATTCAGAATGTGAGCTATTGGGCTTTAATCAGAAAAAAAAGACCACCGTTGGCGATATTCAAATATTTCGAAAAAGTGTACCAAAGGTAGTATTTATATTTTTAAAACTTTATTTATCAATACAAACTGCTTATAGGTGGCATAAATTTTTTTATATAAAAGAAAAACCATTCTACCATAAGAACCCTGTTTGTTAATCCATCACTGCACTGCATCACGAGTCCAAAAATGCAAAAACTGTATCGAAATCCTAAAACAGTTAAATGATGCAACAGTTGTAGCTGTAGATATTTCGCTCATTTGCCAGAACAACGTCATAATTCAAAAAAAGCCATTTCGAGAAAAACGCGAGAAAAGACAAACGGAATTGTATCTTTAAACGCAAAAACCAAAGATGAAATTTTTAAACACGGTATAAAGCATTACACAGCCAATAATATGGCATCGTTAACTCCCAAAATGGATTTTTTTTATTATGACGTTCTTCAGCTTAATGAGCGGTTTGTCCTTTAAAAAGTTTTTAAAGATTAAATTGTTAAATATGGTTTTGCAACATTAAATTTCATAATGCAGTGCTGACTTGCACTAACGAATAGGCCCTATGTAAGTCCACGTTACTTGCGCATATACTAAAAAATATTGTGGGATTAACAAAGAATGGCAAAAGTATACCATAAATATAACTGTTATGTGCTGTTTATGAAACACATTGGACGAAACGACTTGGACGTTTTTTGTGTATTTTGCTTTTGCTCTGTAAACAGCACATTAGTGTGGTTTATGTACATATATTGACGTTGTCGTAGCCGTTTTTGGTATTGTATACCAATGACGTGAGTATTATGGCTGAATTCCAAAACGCAGTTTGCTTTGCATTACATATTTTCACTTCTTCCCTTATACACTCCTTACAATTTTGACGTTTTTTGCTTCCAGGACATTAATATAGCTGTAAAAACTCATTTGGAAGTAGAAGATATTATTAAAAACCTCATCTTTGCTATCAGGAAAAATTTGAAATTTTGTGATGCAAAGCAAACTGCGTTTTGGAATTCAGCCTATAATAGAACTCATGTTATTTTTTGTTTCGAATTCGACAGAATGTGAATTTGTTAACTGAAATTGGCAACTGAAGTTGATTAGCCATACGTAATCGACCCATAAGGTTTTTATTTCAAACAGATGCGTTTTAAATTCATTTAAGGCTGTAGCTGGAGAAAATGTTGGGGCTTTACTGCGTGGCGTTAAAATATCAAGTGTTGAACGCGGTATGCTTTTATGTGCTCAGGGATCTGAAGATATATCCAATCATTTTGTAGGCTCCATGTATTTACTGTCAAGAGCAGAAGGTGGACGCTCAAAACCGATGCTTTCTAAATATATTCAACCGTTATTTAGTGCAACATGGAGTGTACCAGCGCGCATAGACATGAGTAATTTTAACAACAAACTAATTAAAAATATGTATAAAACCTTTTTATAGTTCCAGAAAATAGTATGTTAATGCCTGGGGAGCATGCAAATGTTCGTATTACACTGTTGCGAAAAATGGTTATGACAAATGGACAAGCATTTACGATAAGAGAAAATGGTGCTACAGTTGCAACAGGCATGATTTTGGAACGCAAACTTTCTATTGATTTTCCTCAACAGAAATTATCAAAAGTAGTTGTTAATTATGATGAATAAAATAATTATATAAACATACATACATACGTATGTATGTCTGTGTGTATTTAACTAGTTTTTAATTAAAACACGTTCACATACGGGTGAAACATAAAAACCGAATAAAGGAGTAAGATGAAAATATAATATGTATATTTAATCCAGTGAAAATTTAGGGAAAAAGAAGCAGAAAAACCCCAGAACTAGTTATGTCAATAAATTTTACGTAGGTCTGCCGTTGCAAAGATGGGCTGCATTCCTAAACGCAGTTTGCTGTGCATTAAGAAATTTTACCTTCTTCCTCTATTAAACCTTTACGTTTCTGACAAACATTCTTTTGGGAGCAGAAAACATTATCGAAACCCTCAGCTTTGTTGTCAGGAAGAATTTGAATATTCGTGATGCAAAGCAAACTGCATTTAGGAATGCAGTATGCTATTAATTTTTGCACAATTAAAACCGTAAATATTCACATTATTCTTAAACCCAAGAAAACGAAAATCTTTAACATTATTGGTAAGTTGGTTTTAATATTCACTTTAAAATAACAACGGAAAATTCGAAAAACATGTACCAGCAGTTTTTGGTCTCATTTAAAAGTGGTTTTTAAAAAAATCACAATTATTTTTTGCTGGAAATTGTTAAAGCTTACAAAGAAAATGTTTTGATAGTTCTAATCAAAAGTAATGAATTTATAAAATTTCTCCGAATTCTTTTATTAAAGTTAAATGATGTTATCTGCTACTTTGTTAGAACAGGTAATCCTGCTAAGTTTAAATTCTATCAGACTCTTGGAAACCATTTTTTTCGCTTTTAAGTAATTTTTTAAGAAGAGCACAAACTCCCTTTGCTGCATTTAGTTTTTGGCTGCATGGAGGATTTTCTTCTATTGAAATAAATCAACATAATTGTTCAGAGCAAACGCTTGGTTAAAAAGTTTTAAGAAAAAAAGGTATGTTAAGGTTTTTCAAACTAGCTGTTTAAATAGAGTATTGTGCTATAAACATAATCTTTTTTTATACAAGCATCCAGCTACAAAGAAATTGACGACGCCAGACGTGTACAATTACAAATGCATACAACCTAATTGACTCCCGGGCCATAATAATTTAAAAAAGGCGAAAGTTTTTAGTGCTAAACCATAAGAGCCAGTAGTCATTTTAATTAAAAATAATAAAAAGTGTTTAATTGAACGAATCTATTTCTTTTTTTACTAACTGCTGTATTTATTACTTTATTTATTTTGTAAACCATTTTAACTGTACAAGCTGTAAGTAAAATAGGTCAAAAATATATTTTTTTTATTTAAAATAATTCTCATTTAGTTTCACCAAGTTTGTTGAGTTTTGGTTTGTTACCGTGTTTCAAGAAGCAACAAGCAGGCATGTTCTACAAATCACGTGGTTTTAAATCACTTGTGCTTTTAAAATCACAATTCTGATTTTAAAATACATATTTATGTAATCATGTATTTAATTTCAAAATAAGGTTATTTAAAAATTTAACCCAGTGATTCTAAATCGGCAAGCATTTATCTGGCCGGTGTAAAATCACATAAAGTTTAAAAAGTTTTGTGTTACTTGTGATTTCAAATCACTTTTACAAAAAGTAATTTTCAAAAAATGCCGTAATAATTTTGTTATTATTATTATCATATTATTAAAACTAGGCTATAAACAAAGAACGTTTGAAAAATCGAGTTTGTTTTGTTTCCTTTTATTTCATTTTAAATTACTTTTTTAATTACAAACTAAAAATAAATAATAATAGTTTTTTTTTTAAATTTCATCTCTGGTTTGTTAAATTTAAATAATTGTTTATTAATTTAAGCTAAAGTTCATTTATAACATTTTCTTATTATCAAGAAATTAATTTTTGTTTAAGTCTTACTTAACAAAACGATTAACAGCACTTTTGAATATTTTGCTAAAAAAAAAAATAAATGAGGATTAAATAAATAAAATTAAAAGTAATTTAAATAAATTTTCTTTAAATTATAAATTAATCATCTTTATATGTATGTTTAATCAAGTTTATAAGTTTGCTTAAAACAGAAATACATCCTCTTCTGTAGAAAAATAGTAATATAAATGGCAGTTAATATATATTAAAAAAGTTTCACTTAGTAGAAGAAAAAGATTTATTTTTAGTATTTTTTCAAATGCTGAAGTTTTGTTAACAAGAAAAAAGCAAAGTTAAAACCAGGGTTAATTTATTTTATAGGGTGATAACAGTTCAGTGGGACTTTAGGTGTGCTCTTAAATCATAAATTTGTAATAATTGTTACTAGAAAGTGTTCATTGATTAAAAAATCTTGCGTCAAATGAGAGTGAAAAATTGAAATAAAAAAAACTGTTAACTTCCAAGAATTTTTTAAAACAGCTGTTGGTGTTTAAAAAGATTTTCGACATTCATTTTATTTTAAATATTTTTGAGAATAATTTCGTAAAAAATTTGTTTAACTCTCTCTTAGTGAGAAATAAACACAGCTTCTACTTCTCTTACTTTTATATTCTTTATACACATATAAAGTTTAGCGCACTCCCGTTCGGGAATTTCTATTTTACAAACGTAACTGTTTTTAATTTTGTATTATTTATTAAAAAAAAAACACAAAAAGAGCCAAAAATTCTTAGCAAACTGCTATCACCTTAAGCTTATTTTACAACGATTGAAACTTTACAAATATAATTAAAGGTGGTATTCATATACAAGGCAGCCAATCTACCAGTTCTTTATTTTTGAATTCAATAGTTTTTCCAAAAGTTAATTTAAAAAATCATTTCCGTGCAGCAATGTTACAGAACTCCCAAGAAAAACACTGACAGCTGCAGTTAACTTGTGTACTTGCACCATTATTAATGTAAATATTTGTCTAAAACAAATGCGAATTGACTGAAATTAAGCAAAAAAAAACACTTTCTGTTTTTGTCTGTAATCTTTGCCTTTGCTGTTTACTTTTTCTCAGCGTTAGTTGTAGCAAACTTGAAAATATTCAAGCAATTTTTAATTCTTAATAATTTTTAATTTTTTCGATATAAAGAAAGAGTCTATTGTTTTATTAATATTGTCATATGTTTTTGAATTTTTTTTTATATTTCTGGAATGCATAACTTAAAATAATAGGAAATATTCCCCCTTATTTCGAATGTCAGTGACGACACAAATGACGTCGACTTAAATTACTGTCAAATTATATATTAATGGTATTTATTTCTTTAAAAATATCGATAAAATGTCACATCAACACATATCTTCAAATTTAAAAAAGCTGACATGGGAAAATTGAATTAAATTAAGCTGGAAATAAGGGGGATTGCTTTGCATCTTTTTCAAAACGTCTAACAACTACATGTTAATATATTGATTAAACTAAAACTATTATTTCACATTTAGAACAGGTATACGGGTTTTTAAAGGCAACAGGGAATTTATATATATATATATATATATATATTTAGCTATTTTTGTTTTTTTTTTTTTTTGAGTTTAACTCTGCTTTTCAAAATTTGTATGTGTGTGAACAGGAAATAATCTTTCAACAAAAAAAAAAAAAAACAATTTTTATACATGTTTTGTACTAACGTAATTAGCACATATGTAGTGCATATTTACATACATACATAAATTAATACATAAATAATAATATTCACAAGTAAATTATTTAAAACAAATAATACATACAAAAGAATACATAATAAAATGTATACAAATGGGCATTTCCAGGACCGAAAATACGGCGTTCTTAGGTCTTTGATGCGAAAATATATATAAAGAAATTTTGTAGAATTCGTTTTCCTGATTTTAATTTAAAAGTATATAAGTAGTGACCCTTCTAGAAATAAGTGGAAAAAACATGTTTTTTTTTAATATTTTCTTTCTAATTTAAAAGCAAAAAATATGCGGCCGAGAACGCTACAAAAAACGTAACTAAATTTCGACTGTATCTAAAAAAAATTCAATAATCTTAAATGCAATGACTTTGAATGCAACATTTTAAAACAATTTTTTATTTCAAGAGGTCTCTATAAAAATTTTAAGTAAAAATATTTTATTTCCATTTTTTTACTAGTTTTAGTAGAATAGAGAACGCGACATAGTTTTCTATCCGATTTCAGTTCGTACTCATTTGTTTTTTTTTTCTTAATCGTGCATTTAATATATGTATGTTATTTCATTATATGGAATTAAATTTACATACTTATTTATTTTTTAAATGCAATTTTGTGTTGCCCGAAGCATTTTATTCAACTTTTGTTTATAGTTTTGACATCTCTTTAACTATATTGACACTTTTACTTTTTTTTTTAGTTTTAGCTACTTGCTGTTGTACGCATTTTAACAAAGCCTACTTTAAACAAATTCATTTTGTTATACTTAATGCTTTCTTTTGTTAACTACCTCAACTCCATTCGAATCACTTTCTTTTCGCCAAGTTGCAGTGTAGGTTCATAAGGTGGTTTTGAAATCGAAATAAATCGAGAAATCAAATAAAAAATATTAAAAGATAGAACGTGACACACTCCGACAGAGAAAAAAATTATATATTTAAAGTGATTACGTTGTAAATTAATTTTTATTTTAAGTAAATTCAGACCATTTTTTATTAAAACTGATAATTTTAATCATCTGTGTATGACCATCGCCGCGTATTGACATAAGGAAGGGAACGTGACACTAATAAATAAATATTATTAAGTGTAAATTCGTAGCTATTTTACCTCTTTTTCGATAATTTTTTATTCAATTGTATCAATTTGTTGTTGGTGGAAGAATTCTATTAAAAAAAAATTTAATATTCATTAAGATAATGATAATATGTATGGTTAGTTTGCAGGTAGTTTTTCTCGTAATAACACCAACTTTCCACTTAAAATTTATAATTTTACCAACATTTGTATACTTTTATGTTACACTGTTTTAAAAAAAAATTTTTCTTTCGATTTCGTTAGACCTTTAGTTGGAAATGCCCATATGTATGTAATAAATACCGAAAAAATACTAAAGTAATATTTAGTTTCACTCTTGTGTTTTACTATAAACAATACTTAATAATACTATGTAAATAGTCAATAAAAAAATGCAATTTGTAAATGGAATGATACTGTTTTGTTAAATTTTGGATAAACCTATTAAATAATAAACAAAAATTTAGATTTTTTGCAATAAATCATCTAGACCCAAATGTTTAGGTATTTCAATATCCTCCAATTTAATCTCACTGTACTTGAAAACTGCTTTGAAAGGATAAATAAATTTTTGATCCATGGTGAATTCATTACTTTTAACCTAGAATATTAAAATATTAAAAAAATAAATAATTAAATATGTAAAATGGAATGTGAAAAAAGTACCATTGGACGCGAATTAAGTTTTTCGGCTAACTTCTCAAGGAATACATTGGTGATCTCTCCTTCGTAATCGTCCAATTTATAGGATTTCATTATCTTAAATTGTATTAAAATACAAAAGCAAAATAACTTCAAATGGCAACGGCAGTTATATTGTATAGAAATTACCTTTAATACTTGAGCAGTATTCAAATTCGTGCACAAGTCACAAATACTTTGAACATCCTTTTCACTCTTGCGTGATTGTAATAATTGAGAAACTTGATTAAGTGGTGCTAAAGGTGTCAAAACATCTTTGGACTAAAAGTGTAAAGTGAAAACCATATGCAGACATATGTATGTATTAACCTATGAATTGTAAACAAAACCACTTGAAACACTTACCATTTGTTTACCTTTTACCCATTCTTCAATATGCCCCAAATTATAACGTATTATCATACCAGTTTCCCACATGCATTTATCTCCTCTCAACATTAAACAATTCATCGCTATAGCGCAAATAAAGTACATGAGCTGTGTAAAAATTTGTTCAGAATAGCAACAATCTAGACCGAAATGTAGGAATTGCTTGAAAAAATGCTCCAATTGGCTGATTAATTGCTTCCATGCAGCAATTTTGCCATGCTCAGGCGATGACGAATTATCAAATGAAGAAGCGCGTTGTACGCGTCCTCCTGTGGGATTTTGATGGCCTCTTTGAATCTCGTCATTGTCTAAAATAGCCTCCACAATGTTACCTTCAAGAAGGCCTTGAATTTGTTTGACAAGGGCTTCGTAAAGCTTAGTAATAATTTCTAAAATCACACGGCGATACTCGTAAAGATTAAAATTCTTCAACTGCTGCTGATTTTGTTTTTCCGTATTAAGTTTAACATACTCCTCGACATCGCCATATTGTTTGAGAAGATTCAAGAGGCTATTTTGATTTTGTAATTCGTATTAGTTTTAAACTTTTATAATCTTAAGAAGGAACTTACGTGATCGAATTGACCAGCCACAATATACGATGTTCTGTCACACACGGATTTCGATGAATCTTTTTAATTTGTTTTACAAACTTGCTCAACAATTCTCGAACATCTTCGTCAGCATTAATGAGATCAGTATAACTGTAATACAAGATTACAAAAAAAAAATAATCTAAATTGTATTAACAATAAAAATTAGGACACCGATTGCCCTTAAAAATATGAAAATGTAAAAAAATAAATTGCAAAATGACATGTATGTAGGGATCATGCCAATTTTGTCACTTTGTTAGTAGTAGTTTCAGATTATACAAAGGCAATAGGCTAAAAAAGTGTTGTATTAAATTAAGAATACTTGGAAAAATTTTAAGATATGTTATCATGTCCTATTGTCATATTGTCTTATTATTGCTATTTTTTTATATAAAACCTAACATGCCTTGTGAATTACACAATTGTTTTTACGTAAACAAATAGGGCGGCTTGCATTTTCTGTAACGATATGTTAGTGGCAGCGCGACTATAAGCAATATATCCTTTAACAAATTTTTTTATTTTAATCTAGAAAAGTCAAAATTTTTTCGAGTAATTAAAAATTAACTAAAACCTCAAAAAACAATTGAAAAAGAATTAAAATTAAAAAAACGTTAGAAATGACCTAAAAACTTTGTGTTTATAAAAAGAAGTTCTTTTGTACGGCAATTTCTGCGTTGTTACAGCTAAAAAAATCTGCCTCTTCATCGAAATCACATGTCACTATTTTTTATAGACAATTCAAAAAACTTTAATTTTAGTTATTTTTTAACATACCGTATACACATGAAGAGAACATATGCTGGAAAACCAGGCAGCAGGCCAATAGCAACACGTGTGCTCATATCGACAACGAGACGATGAAATATTTTATCCAGATCTTCACTACGAAATTTCATTAAACCTTTATAGAGAAAAAAAACAATAATTTTTAGTAAAAACAAATATTAATAAAAAACTATTTATTTTTTTAACAAATTTAAGAATCTAGGAGAGAAACAAAAGCGAATTTGATTTAATAAGATAAACTAGAAAAAAATTAGTAGTTTTGGGACCGCTTGTTCTAAAACCAAAAAGCCGTCAGTGCAATGTTTTTTTTTAATAAAATCAAAAAAATTAATATTTATTTAGTCAAGTTATATTATTTGCTTCCTTTTCCAGAACAAACAATTCTGTAGGTTATATTTCCTAAAAACATAGCATAAATTCTACTAAAAAAAGGGAAGAATGACAATTACTATGTTCCAAAGGTAATATGCCTTAAAATTTAGTTGGTTCCCATGTTCGAAAAATCAACTAAAATATTAGTCAAAGTTACTTACAAACTTTATTAAACTAACGAAAATAGCAAAGTACATTACCCTAATAACTTTAGCAGAAAAAAGTTTTAATTTGATTTACAATATTTTATTGAAAATTTAAGAAAAATGTAAACTTGCTATTTTAAACAAATAATAAAAATTAAAATGTATTGCATACCTCCATAACTCTTAGCTTTTTGTTTTCCAACTAAAACCTTGGAGTTACTATTGTTATTAAGAGAGTTTGTATTCTGCTTAATTGAATCGGGATGTTCATTGACTATGCCTTGTTCTTGCAATTTCAATGTCAATTTATCGCTGCGATGCTTCAGAGAGTCATATTTTTTTAAGTATGCATTTAATTCTTCCTGAACTTGTGAGTATTGGAATAGTGTTTTCTTAAGTTCGTATTTTAAATAACGGTTTGTTTGTTGTAATGCCTCCGGATCTTTGGTATCCACGTTCTGGTCATCAAGGCTGTTATTAAGAACTTCTTGAAGTTGGGTGTTTTCTTGACGCAACTCATCCATTTGTCGGCTCAGGTCAGCAAGGTGGGCATTGTTTTCCTCTGTAAGTGCCTTTAGTTCACTTTCTAGCTGTTTGTTTACTAACTTTTGTGCCTGATACGCATCGTTTAGTTCGTTGTCTTGATGGCCAATACTTTGATCCGAACTACGTAGTGAAAATCTTTCATTGCCCAGCGATTTAAACGATTGCGTTTGCTGTTGCAATACTGTTTTCAATTGTATACACTCTTCTCTGCGCCTTTTTAACTCTTCCTGCAGGGCATTGTGTTGGGCTTCAAGCTCTTGCATTTCAGCTCCATTGCGTACGCTTTGCCTGAGCAAGTGGTAATCATGACGAAGTTTTTCATTTTCCACTTCTAGTTCAGAGACTCTTAGTGAATCTTCTGTCGGTCGATGTTGGCTTATGGCCTTATCCAATCTTACCCTTAGAGATCTATTATGTTTCGTTGCTTCCTCCAACAAGTTACGCAACTTGATGACAATCACGGTGTTATCACTTCGCGGTGACGAGTTTACCTCTAAACTGCGGAATGGATCTGGTGACACGCGGCTATTATCAAAAGCACTAAGCGATTGGTTTGTTTTATGCTCCAATGTATTTTTAGCAGATCCATAACCAACATCTTCTTCATAGTGAGTCGAGTAACTGCTAGTGGAACGTTGATGTGTTAGCGATACATATTCTCCACCACCTAAGTGACGTGATAAGAGTTTTAGTTCTTCCTTAAGATGGTAATTTTCATTTTCAATTATCTCTTTATCCGTTAGAGCCTTCTGATATGCATCGTGAATTTCATTTGTTTCGGCTTCAGATATAAGACGCTCCCTCTGTGTAATGGCACTTGTCTTCTCATGCTCGATTTTTTTAGCACTCTCCATTATTTCATTTAGTTGTTTGCGTAACTCATTATTTTCGGAAGTCCATATTTCCTTCTGTTTATTCCACTTATCAAGATTGTTAGCATTTTCCTCCAATAGCTGCATTTTTTCATCCCTCTCTACTTCCAATTGCTTTATAAGACCTGAAATCCTATCATCTTTTTCGATAAGCACATGTTTTAATTTCTTTACTTCATGTTCAAGCGTTTTTTTCATTTCAAGCTTCATTTTTAATACTGAAATTTCGCTGTTTTTATGCTTAAGATTTCCGTTCTCCCTGTTTAAGTCGTCAATACGTTGCTGCATTGAAATAATTTTATTCTCCAGTCCCTTGTACATGTTTTGTATGTGAGATATAGTTTTGGCTTCAGCTTTAAGAAGTTTAAATTGGCGCCTGGCCAAGAATCTCCGCACAGCTGATTGGCATACGATAATCTGACGGCGTCGTTTGTGATATTCCCGTCTAGCCAAATAGCCACGCAAAAATCGTTGTATTTGTGTAGCACGATAATGATCCAATGCTTCTTGAAAACGTCTGCGGGCTAACATACCGCGAGCGTACTGCTGTATGCCACAAACAGAACGTCGCAAACGAACGTAACGTCTACGGCACAGCCAGCCTCGGGCATATTTTGAAATCACTACTGCGGCCCGTTGTTCTCGTATTGTTTGTGCTCTCTGGCGTGCCAAGTAACCTCTAGCATAACGTTGTATACCCAAAGCTATGCGCTGCATACGTAGAAACCTTTTGCGGCAAATAAAACGCCTTATAACACTTTGTATTATGGTTATATATTTCTTTCTTAAGTTGGCACGAACTTGCTCCAAATATGCCACCTGACCAGCCCGGAAGAAAATTTGCGTATTGCCAAAACGATATTTTTCCTCGTCTGTTATCCATTTACCCACAATATTGCGGCACGATTGCTTTAAGTCATTCTTATTTATAAGAGAACGATGGCACAATAGTTGATATCGCATATAAAAATCAAGGTACAACCATCGCGAGGGAAAACCTGCCGCTGAAATACGTACAGTTTCCAAAACACCGCAAGCACGCAGTTGTTGCACAATTTTTGGCGCATCCCATTTAAATGAGATTTTATCTTCGTTTGGCTAAATAATTTTATTTTATTTTTAAAGTAAAAACAAGAAAAAAAATTGCATTTAAATATTCAACTCTTACCTTTATGCAACGGACATAATGGGGTGTTGTACAATGAAGCGTGTTTATTAAAGATGTCAAACTGTCACGAAATTGTGATCCAACTGAACGACGGTGTTGCTTTGATGGTGCGACCTTATAAAGAGCAATAACGACATAAATATTATTGATTCGGGGGGAGGGAAAAAGATTTTAAAAGTTATTAAAATGCTTAATCACCGCTTGAAATTTAAAGTAAAAATAGGTTTGTTAATGTGCAAGAAATTATTATAAATTTTTAATAGTTGTTACTTGAAGGTGTTCATTCATTTAATCAAAAATTTTTAATGGAGCTAAAAAAAAAAATTAAAGCTTGCGGCATAAAAAATACTTGAAAGTTTACACACAAAAGGCAAAATCCTGTGTGAAATAGGACTAATCATTGGAAGATATCAGCGTTCAATAAGAAAATCATAGAGAAGTATAAAAGAAACTTTTTCAATTAGGTTTAAAGCAATATGTGCCTTCCTTTTTTAATTCAACATTTTTTTTGAAAATAATCCTGCCTGATGCTGCAGTTAATAGAGCAGGCACAATTTACAACAAGAAGCGTATGCTACTCGCTTACGTCGATGATATTGACATTATGTGGCGGACTTTGCGTGAAGTTATTTCCAGTATCGAAAAGGAGGCGGCGAAAGTGGATTTGGTAGTGAATGAAGATAAAACAAAGTTAATGGTATCAACGAACGATGTAGTAAAAAACTTTATTTATCCCGGTACCGCCATAAGCCAAAAAAAATGACATCAGTTTGAAAATAAAACGAAGAACTATTCTTGCTAATAAAGGCAAGCAAATAGTTTAAAAAGAAGTCCCGTGCTATTATATGGCGCTGAAGCATGGGTTCTTAAGCAACAGGTGAAGCTGCTTTTGTATATTTAAAACAAGATTCTTCGCAAAATATATGGACCCATCTGTGTCGATGGAGAGTATCGCCGTCGAAAGCATTACGAGCTCTATGAGTTGTACCAGGATATTAACATTGTTAATTGCCACAAGGGACAACGGTTGCGCTGGCTAGGCGATGTAGTTATTATTTTTTTTACCCTGTAAGCATTATACTTCCACTTACAGATTTTCCTAAAGTTTCAGCTATTTTTACAGCACTTTAAGCTGAGTTTGTCTCCACTTCTCTTATTAAGTTTAGTTCTGATTTTGGATGCTGTAAGACGCTTTGGTTGCTTTGTAGCAAACAAATTTTCTACGGATTAAAGTTTTATATACATACTTGTTTATGATTTTTTTTTAATTAAACATTGATGTCTTCCAATTAAAAATTTTTATTTTATAAATTTATGGGCAAAACTTTTATTATTTACCAAGTTCCGATTGAAATTGAATTTTCCATTATATTTTTTTATTTTCTAACGACGGTACTTAATCTTTTTTAACTTATAAAAAGGAACAAAATTTTAACTTGCCCTTATTTTTGTTTTATATTTTTATGAGTTAAGTCCTACTTAAATATAATATTATTTATATTGATGTAATTAAGATTTTTTCAAAGAAAATGAGGTATTTACTTAACGCTCACAGTATATTAAGTAGGATGATGTGATTTACTAAAAATGTGATTAACTAAAATTAAAAAAAAAAAATAAAATGATACGGAGTACCTTTTTCACACGCAAAACTACTTAATAAACAAAAAAGAAAAACACATACTATAAACAAACATTTTTTGATTTTTTTTACAAAACAATCTTCCAAATGCTAACTAGGAAAAGTTATTTTGTTAGTATAGATGAAGGAATGTATGTATATGTATGTCAATATATATTAGGAATCGGCATGCATTATTAATATTTTTGGAGTTTAAACATATATGTATATTAATTAATATATTTGTGTTAAAAAAAAGTGTCAAAAACATATAATAAAAAATAATAAAATATCAACTAACTCTGCGACGAGCCTCTTGAGCTACTGTGGAAGACTATTAATGTAGAATGAACAAAAGACAAATAGTATCAGACAATTGTACAGCCATGATCGACATTGTTTTTTAAATGTACATAAAAGCAAAAAGTAAAAAAAAACATTCAAACAAATAAATAAAAAAATAGTAAATCTGTATAAAAAATTAAAAATACGACTTTTAAAGGTTAAAGATATAAAAACTACCTGTTTCCTGGTCGCACTTATAACAACTCGTCCACCAAGTGTATGAGTTTTTGCAGCATCAGCACTAAGAGTATCAATTTCTTCCATTTCCATTAATTGCTTACACAAAGACATCTTCGATTGGCGTACAACATTCACCAGTTCTTTGGAAACTGTATCACGATTTTTTTCCAAAAATCCACTTACATCATACTCCACCGTATCAGAGAAATGTTTAATGAAGAAACCTAACGTTTATATGTAAGAAAAAATATATATTATCAACAGAAACATTGTTGTTTGTATATTCTAATATATAGTACATACATACATACATATTTTTACTCATAAAATTTAGGCCTAGTTTAAAAAAAAATTTTTTTGATTTATAAAAGGTTTATAAAACACATTTTGTAAGAACATTTTGTTTTATAAAGCTTTTTTTAATTTAAAGTTCGTTTATGAGTTAGGCCTTTTGATACATACATATTTATGTTCACTGAAAATAATACATTCAACAATATACGAAAAAAACTTTCGAAACTAACAAAATATGTACTTTTATTTTTTTTTTTTTGTAATTTTAATGAAAGTTTTATTTATTTATAAAATTTTCAATCAATTACAAAAAAAAAAAAATGATAAACTTTAATAATATTTCGAAAAAGTCATAAATTTTTCGAACTTTTTTATATATGCATATGAAATTATTTTTCGCCAGAGAATTTTGCACATTTCGTACATTCTACGAAAGAACTTCCTAAAATGTATAAACAAATTCGTTCGTACGTTGCATGAATTTTTTTGACGGACTACTTCTTCATCATCGTACAGCCTAAATTCGTAAGTACAGCTAGAGACAAAAAATTTTAACTATGTTAAGATTCATTTAGACGAGATTTCTCGGGGAATTCAGACTCTTAAGGGAATCAATATGTGCCAAATAAGGAAAAATCTAAAAGATGTTATCCCATAAAGTATACAAGATAGAAAATAAAAAAGAATTGCATTGAAAAAAACCTACGAGCTTCACTAGCCATGAATTGTTGTTAAAACATGATATTATAACACCGTGGTTTTAAAATTTGCACTAACAACAGTGTTATAACACGAAAACAACGTTAATTTGTGCGATCTACACTTAACACTAACAACATGTTTTTTTGTTATTGATAGTTTTTATACCCTTTTCCAAGGCCTTGACCCTTTACATAGCGGAATAAGAAGGTGACCTCGTCCCTATAACAACAACTTTCTGCAAAAATTTAGCATGTATTTTGTTGTTGCTAAATTCCAGCTTAGTTGTCAAAAATGTTTCGATCACACATACACACAGTATATACAACCATTATATAAAATAAAAAATTTGTCAAGCTAAGTTAAAAAACATATGGCGGAAATAAATGCCAGCTGATTAGTTGCTCCTATTATGTTATATATACCTTGTTATAGCCTTTACATAGCGGTAATAGTATATATAAGAGCGATTTAATCAGCTGTGCCGTATTTATATACCCTTCACAGGCAAGTTGTTTTCGAACCGTAAATATCCCAGCAAACAAAAGTGGCAGTTGTTCTTAAATCACAGCATTTTCATTAAATACCAATTATCTCTTAAGTACTGAATTTTATATTCCCAAACAGTTATTTTTAGACACATCTAGGTATGTCCAATGATTTGGAAATAATTTTTTATTAGTAACTAAAAAAAAGCCAGTAAATAGTATCAACTTATTTCACTGATCAAAAAGCTATTAAAAATTTAAAATTTTCATCAAATGCCAAGTTCTTTGGACCACTTACTTCCTATGGCAAGCACGTGTTAAATTCATTGATGTTTTCCCAAAAGTAGAACTTTTTCGGGTTGACTTTCATCAATGAATTTACTTATGATTCGTATGCTCTTTTTTTGCTGGGATTGTAATCATTTTTGGTGGGCTTAAAGTGCATATCTACCATATATTTCGATTGAACAATTGTAGCGATTTCCTTATCTTTAAGGATCCAGAAAATGTATATGTACGTTATGGGGTCCAAATGGATAATAAAAAAATTACAAACGAAATGACAAACTGATATATACCCTAACCACTATGTAAAGGGTATAACAAGAATGATACAAACACACACACACAAACTATGGTTTTAAAAAAAACAGAAAACAAATTAACAAAAGCAATATACACGTATGATACGATATACATCTATTGTCTTTGCAAGAGTGTTAAACTCTTTTCACAAAAAAAGTCTTCACTTTTTTTGCGTTTAAATTTTAAAACGTGTGCAAAATTAACAACATACAATCATACTTATATATATGCTTAACAGCGTTGCCAGTTAGTTACATTTGTTACATGTTTTGTATGGATCTTGTTCTAAAATAACTTGGAAAACTAGGGCAATCGCAGTTTTTTTGCCTATATCTATGTCCGTGGTTAACCGATCTTGCGCATTTTAAATAGCGATCATCTCAGGGATATTTCTGATAGTTTGACACCCATATCTGGTCCGCAGTACTTAAATTGACCCCGAAAACTGATTTCAACACACATAGACGGACATGGCTAAATCGACTTCCCTATCTATAAGGATCCAGAATATTACTTTATGGGATCGCAAATGAAAAATAAAGAAATTACAAACTGAATGACAAACTGGTATATACTCCTAATACTATGTGAAGGGAATAATAATGATAGGTTAATTTGAATTGATATAAAATCGTTTTTTTATCGCACAAATCTAAAAATTGATAGAGGCACAGAAATTAAGCTAAAAAATCATATTTTTTTTCTTTTGATAATACATACGTACTTTTGGACTTTCGACAACGCTTTGTACTTTTTACAACTTTTAGACCACTAAAGATAGAAACATAATTGCAAAAATTGCGTTTGACTGGTTAATTCATACATTTTTGCTACATTCTAAAATTGTGTGGTGGGTGCACAAAACAAGAGAAAATTAAATGTTTTGGTACGTTTAGGTGTTGTTTTTTTTTTGGGGGGGGGGGGGTTTAGTGTATTACTTACTTGTGTTACCAAAGCGAGGTTTTTCGAAATGAGGAAATTTGTTGCATTTTTCAACTAATTTTCTAGCCCAGCTATCATCTGACCCCCGTGGCATCTGTTTAGATTTGTTTATAGTATTAAAAGTTGTGTTTAGTAAAAAGTGTATCTTACTTACTCTACACTCCTCGTCTAATAAGTCTAAAACACCTAGTTTTGATTCAATCAAATCTATGCAGGGTTGATTATCATAGAAGTCTATCATGGTCCAGGCTATGCCCTCTTTTAGATACTCTTCTTGTTCTAGCTTAAAAACGTGCTGATTAAATTGCTGCTGAAGCTTTTCATTAGCATAGTTTATACAAAACTGTTCAAAAGAATTGACTTCAAATGTTTCAAAACCATAAATATCGAGGACACCAATAAAGCAGCTATGTTTAGGATCATTATTTAGACCCTTGTTAAGAACACTGACAATATATTGAAAGAGTTTAGCATAAATATGTTTTGCTAATGCATCTCTAGCTGCCATAGCTGTCTCCATGTTATTTGGTATAAGTACAAATTCATTGACAGATTCGATCTGTCGAGTTTTAAGCCATTTACGCAATTCATCGGCATTGATTTTTAATAATTCTCCCATTATGCGTAAATGTAAATCATCTTGCTAAAATATATTGTTGTATGCAATATTACGCTAAAACTTTTTTATATACAAATATACTTACATCGATTTGGCAGCCATCGGAATCAATTTCTTCGGAATTTTTTTTTAATTTATGAGAGAATTTTAAATTACCCAAATGAAGGATTCCAGCAAGAATATTTAAAATGTCTGAAATCTAAAAGTGCAAACAATTATTAAGTTATTTAAATACTTGCCCATATCTCTAAGCCTTAAAATTACCAAAGAAACGCAAAAAAAGGTCGTGAACCGACTAGACAGGGTGATCGATTAAGGTTTGCCACCGGAAACAAAAAAAAAAAGGGTTTTTTAATGTTGTTTTTTTTTTAAATAAAATATAAAAAAAATCAAAATCGATATTTTAATATATCTGAGAACGTTTAATTGAAAGGCACTTGGCAATAAATTTATTAAATGTTGCACACAAAACTTAAAAAAGAATGCTGGAAAAATAAAACAATTAACAAGCACTGCCTTTGTAATTTCGAAAATGTTTTTGCTTCTCCTGTAAAATTTTTGGAAAATGTATTCACGTGGTTTTGCATTTCAGCTTACGATAAAAAAATTATTTTGCCTAGAAGGCTTGCATATAGGGCATTCTACCGAGATTTTCCACCTCGAAGGTCCACTGAAATCAATTGTTTATGTTTTCCGTTCTCCCGGGATTTTTCAACAGGATCCCAAGAAATAAAAATTTAAACAATTTAAATCTTTTACGTTTTCAAAGCAGCTATTTGTGCTTTAAATATTTTATAGTTTTAATTTCTCCCAGTACATTTTTAGTCTAAGTTTTACCAAAAAAATAGGTTTTGAAGTACTTAAATGAAATTGGTGTCCTTTTTCATATTAAAAATAAGTTCAATTGCATGGATGTTTAAAAAAACCGACTTCGGTGCGATTAATGATTAATTTCTAGTGTTATTTATGTTAGAAGGGGCAGTAATATCTCTTTTATTATGTTTTAATCTACTACTGTTTTTCGTCATGCAAAAACAAAGGAATCAGCTTTTTGAACCAGCAATAAAAATTGATCAAAGGCCGGCTAGTCAGAGAAATATCCATATTCGCAGCGTGCTCTTTTTGCGCAAAAATAATCAAATGCAAATATCGGAGCATCGGGCTGACGCGTCATAACAACACAAATCGACCTTAGCAAAAAAAAAAATAGTTGAATGGGAAAATTAAGAACGTCCTCAAATTTAAATAAAAGCTCAACTTACCAAAGGTTCATAAACATTGATTGAATTCATTAACAAAGAAATATAAATAAATAACTAAAAAGGCTCAGGTAGCCGGTTTGTCAATTGTCAAGGAGGCAACCGGTTTTTGAAAAAAGTTAAATAGTCGGTCACCCAAATTGATAAAAAAAAAAACAAACTTACTTGTCTTTGATCAAAGCCCAAAACGAGCATTGCCTGCATGGTTTCTTTAAACTGTTCTTTATCGGACACTTTCTCAATGTCTGGTGATTTACCCATGTTAAGATATTCAAATTTTTCCTGATGATCTAATAAAAACAAAAGCATATAAAAGCACTTTGTGTGTTTAAATATTATAAAATTTACCTAAAATTAACTGAGGATATTCTTTTCTCGCAGAGCAAAGTTGATAAAATATATGATAATTTCGTTCGCCTAAGGCCTGAAATACAACTCGAGATTTCTCCAAAAGATATGTGTGCATAGTGGCTCCCGTCAAATACATAACACTCATATTGTTTTTAAACAACAATTTTGTAAACTTTCCAAAACGGGAACTATTGTCATTTCTTGTTGTTTTAGCATTACCAAAGGCCTCCATAATGGGAGATGAAGCCAGTACTTTGCGCTCGACTTGTGTTTCAGATTCAGAACCGCCAACGGCAGCGAAATAACGCATTGCATATTTAGCGGATACGGTTTTTCCTGCGCCGGATTCACCGCTTACAATTATACTTAAATTACATTTTTCTCTTTCTAATTTTGTGTAGGCTTCTTCTGATAACGCAAATATATGAGGTTCCAGTTCTCCCATAGACCTGCCACGATATGCTCTAATTATACTAGATCCATACAGTGGTAAATCTGCGTATGGATTTATTGCTACTAGTATAATACCGCAATAAGTGTATATGGTTTGGCGCTCGCAAAAGCGTACTTTCAAATTATGTAATACTCCTGGTTCATGCAAATACGATAATGATGTTAAATCATTTTGTCCAATTAATATAGAGGGATTACGTAATGGCGGTAAATTGCTACCATCAGCCTTCACTTTAACCTCAACTTCGTGACCACTCACCAGCTGAACCCTTAAAGAAGTACAACCCCTGTGATAGTTCCCTTTTAGAATGGCGCTTTCCCATACAGTTAATACATTTGGTAGCCATACTTTAGAGCCCTAAAAAAATAGTAAAATTCATTAGAAAATATCAAACCAACTCTATTATTTTTTACAATAATATTAATAACAATAAAAATAATAATAAGCTTTAAGTTGTAACACATAAAGAAAATTTTCAATTTTTAATACCTAATTTAAAACCTAAAAAAAAACTTAAGTAACTAGTACATAAATCTTAATTTTATAGTTTTAAAAACGATGACATTCTTACAAACAAATTGAATTTGCATTAAAATTAATTATTAAAACCACACGTTAAAGGTTTGTCCTCTGAACTGAGAGCATTCGAATCAAATATAAATTCAACTATTCTTATTGGGACTCCAAGATGTATTGGAATGATTTTAATATAACAGTTCTAATAAGAAAATTATAATTTGATTTGCCTATGAACTTTTTTTAATTGAACTCGATAGAATTGAAAAAATAAACTGTTATATCCATAAGCCTACATTCTGTGTAGTTTTAATATAAATGCAGTGTTTTGCTTTGAGGTGACCTTCCCAGTGCTTGTGTGAATCCATATAAATACCTTTGTATAAAGTAACTCCTCACTAGCCATTTTTTCAGCAAGTTATACTATTTGCACAAGGCAATAATCTTAAGCAAAACATCAAAGCTCCAAGGTATTCCCTTATTCGTCAATGGCTCATTGGAAAATTTAAATTTTTTTCAAACAAGAGGATTGCAGCAAGATAACAAAACACAATGCGTTTCGCTATGAATGAAAGATCGTTATAAAAAACAAACGTATTTTATGTACACAACAAGATTTTAAAAAAATATATTGGCAAGCAATTGATTTTACAAAATTTTATACATGAATAAAAATAAACAGATAATTTTATTTTTTGTTTTATAAATTACACAAAAAAATAATTTGCTATTGACGTCGACAAAAGCAACGAAAACGATATTTTTTTACTGTAAAATACTTCACACATAAAAGAAAATACGAAGAGGTGCTGCCAGACTAAAAAAATGTATTACCAGAGATCAAAATATATCTGTAACAGTGTCTATCCAAAGAAGTTAGTAGACAAGGAACATGTAAAAAGTAGCAGCTGTATTTATTTCCATCATATGTTTTTTAGCTTAGTTGGGCAAATTTTCATGCATGTGTATATTATGTATGTGTGATAGCAACATTTTGTCAACCTAGCTAGAATTTGTCCACAGCAAAAAACAATACAGTAAGTTGTTGTTGTAGGGACGATGTCAACTTATTATTCCGCCATCGCAGAATGCTTGAAATTTTAGCCATCTTGTCAAAATCATCATAAGTTTGTTTTTTAGGTATTGATTTGCTCTGTAGCTAATACTAAATTAAAAAACTATATACCTATATATTAAACAAAATAAATAAAGCCGTATACCGGAAATAAAAGTCAGTTGCTCCTATCTTATTCAGTATACCGTGCTCTCAGCCAGGTGTTTTTACATTGTAGAACCTAGAACAAACATCTAGATGCCAAAAAAAATACAAAGAACACACACAACCAATAAAACTTAAAATATGCAGTATTTGACGATTAGGTTGGAGCAAAGCAAAAAAGTAAGCAATTATCAGCTGACGCTATAACGACTAAAACGGAAGCCTTGGCGATTTTTTACATATAATTTGGCGAAAAAGATCAAAATAAATCTGACAACTCTGCTTGCAATTAATGTTGCTTTATTATTGGCAAGGCACATTCATATCAAGTAGGAGCGATTCAACAAAAACAACTAAACCGTTATAAGAATGTCAAAGACAAATAACAAAAACTCACAAATTCTTTCTTCTTCCTTTGAGCTTTTCTTACAATACTACAGTTGTTATTGTAAAAAAGAAAAAAAATACATACACAAAATTTGACATTAATATGACAAAATACCGTTACTCAGCTGGTTATCAAAGGCTACGTGTACCCTGATTATTGGCCTCTTTCACGATGCTCGGCTATAATCATGGTACAAAAAACAAAGTATACTTATTTCTACAACAACAATTTTAACGTTGATTTGTTTGTGAAAAATATTTTGAGTTGTCAAAAAAGCCGGCAAATTTCAGGGACAGAAGTTTTACGTTTATTTTTGAAAACATATTAGTACAGATATAGAACAGTGCAATTAATAAAAAACTTTGCCCATAACTTCCCCAGAGTTGGCCTTAGAAAAATAAAGTGTACGACCGACCCCAATAATTTTCTTCTTTCAAACATATTCCTAGAACATACTTACCCCTTGTATCCATCGGCTTAGGTAGCTCCCATACAAAATTAGGGAATTTGCAATAAACTCCCCTCTACAGCTTCCAGTGTGCCCGCGAAAAGGACATATACAGGACGACCTTAACTCATTTTTCCTTTCAAACATTTTTCTAGATATTTGAAAGGCATTTGTGAAGGGTATATAATATTCGACACACCCGCATATAGCACTCATACTTACTTACTACTTAATTTGACATTTTTAAAAGGAGACCATGGCTTAACCTACATCTCGAGAAGACAAATTCTTACCTACACAAATGTCAAAATTCAAATTAAAAAATCTGACATAATAAAACTTGGCTAACCCCGGGTTCAAGAACCCTAATTAATAGCATCCTAATTTTGCAACTGTGTGATTTATGTTTGCGCGCTAAAATTTTGTAAAGAGTACTGAAAAACGCTCATAAGTTGTCGAAAAAGAACTTTATTATCGAAATTTGGTTGTTTAACTTTTGCAGTTTTTTGATTAAAGCAAGTGGAATTATGTCTAGTCCAGCTAGAACTCCTCAAAGTGTTACAGCCTCTAAAGGTCCAAAAACTCCAACACAATGTAAGTTTAAATTTTTGCTCTCACTGCAGCTCAGTTTTTTTATATTGTTTTAATTTCCTAGGTGCAGACACGCCGATGCGTATGGGGCCCAATCAACATGTCCAAACTTCTGATAACATAAGTTTGCCACCAACTTCGCCGGGTAATATAAGTTTACCTGCAACTAGCCCAGCCAGAGGATTGGGAGCTAATATGAGTGAAATTGATCTGAGTTCACCATTAAATTATGGTACGCCTAGTTCAATGGGCTCCATAAGGACACCTCGATCGGGTATACGGGGTACACCACTACGAGCAAGGCCTGATATACGTACAGACAAAAGAATGCGCCAGGTGGCAATCAGTGGGGCTGGGGTAAGTTGGCATTAATGTTAAACATTAGCGTAACGAATGATAAACGTTATTATTTTAGCTCGAAATAATACCCGAGCTTGTTTCGGAAACAACTGACACGGTGTCCGAGGCTTCTACAGCTCCGCAAATGGTTGTTTGGGGTACGAATGTTGTCGTTAGTCATTGCAAAACTAAATTCAAACAGTTTTTGCTTCGTTATATTGATCCTACGGCTGAACAAGATGAAATTTCGGAAAATATTGATGTTAACCAACCACTGTATTTACAAAAATTGGAAGAAATTCATACTTTAGAAGAACCTTATTTAAATTTGAACTGTCATCATTTAAAGACTTTCGATGAGGCTCTTTACCGCCAATTAATTTGCTATCCACAGGAAGTCATACCAAGTTTTGATATGGCGGTCAACGAAATGTTCTTTGAACGTTATCCTGCTGCTGTATTAGAACATCAAATCCAAGTTCGACCTTTCAATGCGGATAAAACTCGCAATATGCGTTCACTTAATCCGGAGGATATGGATCAATTGATTAGTATAAGTGGAATGGTTATTCGTACATCAAATGTTATACCTGAAATGCGAGAAGCATTTTTTAAATGTATAATTTGTGATTTTGTTACTACCGTTGAAGTTGATCGTGGTCGCATTGCTCAGCCTACATTGTGCACAAATTGTAATACAAATCATTGCTTTCGTTTGGTGCACAATCGCTCGGAATTCACAGATAAACAATTGGTTAAATTGCAAGAGTCCCCGGACGACATGGCGGCAGGCCAAACGCCACACAATGTTTTGCTATATGCTCATAACGACTTGGTTGACAAAGTACAGCCCGGTGACCGTGTCACCGTAACGGGAATATATCGTGCTACGCCTATAAAAAATAGCAACAATTCATCCAGCGTAAAAAGCGTCTATAAAACTCATATTGATGTAGTTCATTTCCGTAAGGTGGATAACAAGCGTTTGTATGAGGAAGAAGAGGGGTAAATATTTAAGTTATAAAATTAAAAAAGCATCACTCAAATGTCATATTTGGAAAGTTTTATATAAATTTTAATTTTTGTTAAATCTAGCAAGGATCATATCTTCCCTCCTGAACGCGTTGAGTTGTTGCATGCATTGTCGCAAAAACCCGATATATATGACCGTTTAGCTCGTGCTATTGCACCATCCATTTATGAAAACGATGACATTAAAAAAGGGATTCTTCTGCAGTTATTCGGTGGAACCAAAAAGAAACATTCCACTTTAGGAAGGCAAAACTTTAGATCGGAGATCCATCTTTTGCTGTGTGGAGACCCAGGTACCTCAAAATCACAAATGCTGCAGTATGTTTTTAATTTGGTACCACGTTCTCAGTACACATCGGGACGTGGTTCCTCTGCAGTTGGATTAACAGCTTATGTAACAAAAGATCCTGAAACTAGGCAATTGGTATTGCAAACGTAAGTGTAAACCATTTGTAAATTGATTTAGATACGATTTTTTTGATGTCAGGTGTCGATATGTTCTTGAGTGAAAATATTAATGAATTTGTGCAATTCAAAAAATAATTCACGTGATACGTTTATCATGGTACATATATTCTTTGAATAAAATATTGTAAAATCATTAATTTAAAACTAACTTTAAAAAGTGTTGCCGGCATGAATTTGTCTCGTCAAGACGTACAATTACACAAAAGTTTTTGTAGTTTGATTTTAAATCCAATTTTGAAAACTATTCGTTTCCATTAAAACCTCGAACATTTATTTTAATGCGACAGACAACAAACAAACATTATAAATTTAAATCTTACAAAAAAATCATGCATTCATACTTTAAAAAAATGTTTTGAATTTTGGCAGTGGTGCCTTGGTTTTAGCTGATAATGGCGTGTGCTGTATTGATGAATTCGATAAAATGAACGATGCTACTCGCAGTGTTTTGCATGAGGTTATGGAACAACAAACCTTAAGCATTGCAAAGGCCGGCATTATTTGCCAGTTAAATGCTCGTACTTCCATATTGGCAGCTGCCAATCCTGCAGAGAGTCAATGGAACAAAAAGAAGAATATAATTGATAATGTTCATTTGCCGCATACTTTGTTGTCACGTTTCGATTTGATTTTTTTGGTCCTTGATCCTCAAGATGAAATATTTGACCGTCGTTTAGCTGGACACTTGGTATCGTTATACTATGTAACACAGCACGAAGAAGAAGATACAATGTTTGTAAGTATAAATAGTCGGCAGTCAATATTGATAAATAATATGTATATGTAAGTAAATCTTTCTGAATATGATAAATAATATTTCGTTTTATTTAGGATATGAGTGTTTTGCGAGATTATCTAGCCTATGCACGCGAGCATATTGCTCCAACTTTATCAGAAGAAGCCCAACAACGTTTAATACAAGCTTATGTTGACATGCGTAAAGTTGGTGCGGGTCGTGGACAAATTTCTGCTTATCCCCGTCAGCTCGAAAGCCTGATTCGTCTTTCCGAGGCTCATGCCAAAGTCCGCCTGAGCCAGCAAGTAACAGTGCAAGACGTGGAGGAAGCCTGGCGTTTGCATCGCGAGGCTCTTAAACAATCGGCTACAGATCCTTTGTCGGGCAAAATAGATGTTGGAATTTTAACTACAGGTCTTTCAACAGCTTCTCGAAAAAAACGTGCTGATTTAGTGGCTGCAATCAAAGAAAACCTGCAAAAAAAAGGCAAAATACCAACCGTACCATATCAGAAACTTTTCAAAGAACTTAAAGAATCTTCACAAATTGTAAGATATCACATACATACATATGTTGTTCTTAGTATACATATCCTCAGCTTATTATTGGTTTGGCGCATAAACATGGTACAACACATAATAAAGCAGCAAACCAGTAATCATCCGACGTTATGTATAAAAATTTATTTCTTTAATTCTAATTACGCATAGATTGTCTTAATGAAAGTTGTTAAATTGTTTTTCTTTTACAGCTTATCACTCGTGAACAGTTTGAAGATGCTCTTAAAGAAATTCAAGACGAAGGCGCTATTGTTGTTATGGGTAAAACTACAATACGTATTTGTTAAGTCGTTTACTTCGTCAATCATTTTTATTTATATATGTGTATTTTTTTTAACAATGTTCAAAAACTATTCGCAAAAGTTTAATACAAACGTACACTGATCGCTTCTTTTAAGTAAACAAACTATGTAGATATTAAAAGAAGAACGTACTATGCATATAAATATACATACACACATACTGTGGCCGTAGTTTGGATTTTGAGGTAAATCGCATTTAGAAAAAAAACGGAGCATATAGGTTAGGACTAGAGCCCGATCGAACTTGCACTTTTAAAACCAAACTTTACCTGAGTTCCCCTCATATTTTTAATGTTCGGCCGAACCCGAACACAAACCGAACTCACAATTCTTTATTGAACTTGCACTTTTAAAATCAAACTTTACCTGAGTTCCCCTCATATTTTTAATGTTCGGCCGAACCCGAACACAAACCGAACTCACAATTCTTTATTGAATTAAAGTTATTTCTACATTTAATTAAAGCTATTTTACCATTTAATTCATAGGTTTGTTTTTTACTTAAAAAAAAAGAATAACAAATATGAATGAAAATACGTTTTTGAAAAAAGAGCTGAAGAAGAAATGAGTTCTGGGAAATGAAAAAGCTCTAAATTGGCATCGCTGTTATTAAGGTGGTTTTATACGGGATGACTTGTGACATTTCCCACTGTAAAATTAATACATGTGTGAAAGCGAATCAATGCTTATGTGAAATACATATGTAAAAGTAGGTTGACAAAATGTTCGATTAGAGGGCGCTCTATTTTCATCTGACATCAGCTGTTTCTAACAAAACAACAAGAAAAAGTAAGTTCTTTTTTTGTATTGGGGGCTATGTCAGGCGAAATTACAATACATATGAACGTGTGAAGGAAAAATATACATTATGTTAAAAGTTTGTCTATATGCATTTTTTTTTAATGGTGACATTTTCTGTACGAATTTTTCGCCCTGCTTTTGCTGCGTTCACTTTGTATGAATTCGCCTTGTGTATTTCCTTTTTGCATTTAAACGGTAGAATGTCAGAAAAGTTAAAAATTTGATAAAAAATTAAATATTAATATGTAACGTGAAAATGTCAAATTGATATTAATCAGCTGGGCGGCTCTTAATATTACCGGGTTGAGTGAGCCCCAGGATACACTTATCAGGTAGGAGCGGTTCTACAAAAACAACTAAAACCGTCATAAGAATGTCAGAGACCAATAACAAAAACTCACAAAATTTTTTTTTTCTTTTTGAGCTTTTCTTACAATACTACAGTTGTTGTTTGAATAAAAGGAAGAAAATACATAAACATAAACAAAATTTGACATTAATATAACGAAATACCGTTACTCAGCTGTTTATCTGAGGTTACCTGATAAGTGTACCCTGGTGAGCCCTGAGCTGTGCTAGCGATGCCACCTTGTTTAAAAATTCACCTTTTTAATAACGGCGTCAAATTTCGGTAATATCTGACTATGATTTGCTATCCAGTTTTGTGTGTAAATTTTGGAATATCCATTAATGTTACTAAAAGATGTCTCTGGACACAAGTAAAAATAAAATTTCAAGTTCGAAAATAAAAGAGAAAATTGAAAATAAAGTGATTGTTTGTGATTTGTCTTCAAAAACAGCAACGGCAAGCCAATCTAATGAAAGTTCTGTTACTAAAACTTTGCATCATATCAACACTCCAGATAAACCCGCTGTTGAGTTTTCGATGTGTAATGGTGCCTTTTTAAAGGTGCCGTCTTCGATTGTCGGTCGAGAAAGACGAAATATTCCATCACCATCGATGAATTTAAATGAAGCTTTACCTGATCCACAGTCACCATCATCGTCGTCTTCTACGTCTCAGGCTACTAGTGCAAATGATGCCACTTTTGAACCAACTATAGAAATGATGGTAAACGATTTTGATGATGAGCAGACCTTAAACGAAGAAGAAGCTTTGTCAGCTCTCGAAACACAAGATACAGAAGAGGAAATAAACACCCTCAAGGAAGAAAGCGAAATGCCTTTGGAAGAATTGTTGGCTAAATATAGCGCTTTACCGCCTCCCTCTTCAGCATCACCATTTTTAGAACCAATGCGCAAAAAATCAAAAAAGACTCCATCACACAAGAAAAAATACAAATTCAAACAAAGTCTTACAAAATCTTGTGACGCTGACACCACTAAACATGTCAAAACGAATTCTGATTCAATTTTAGCAGATAGTGCTGCTAAAGATGATTTGTCGAACAACGAGCTCCATGAGTTTTATGGCGCTACGGGTGAATTGTCTAATAAAAAACCCGTCCCAATATCAGAAGGCGAAGAAATAGAAGAAACCCGTGGTATTGAGCACGATAGCGCAATTCTTAAAGCTCGACGCTCTCATTTACTTGATTTGTACCCAGAAGGAACTTTCGACTCTTTAGTAGTTCAAAATGATGTTGCTGGCAATATTAAAGGTTCGTATGTAATAAGCAGGGCGAGTTGAAAATGGCATAGCACTTATGCCATTTTTTTCAATTATTTTTTTTTTTTTTTTTGTTGTAAAAAAAAACATTTGTAATCTGAACTTTGGTTACTAAAAATATTAAAATTTATTTTTACGGTTTGAGTAGTCAAACTCAATATACCTAGGTACCTATTTATATATTTTATTGCCACTGTCTGGCATGCTCTTAACTTCTCTGACACAAACTTTTTGTACGCTTTTAAAATCCGAAACTGCATAGGTATTACAGAAAAATAGTCAGTTTCTTTAAAATAACGTGCATATGTTAATGTAAAATTTTTGCCTAGGTATTTAATAGACCTTAAAATAGAGGTAAAATAACCTATTTATTTACATTATAACGGTAATTTTGTTTGCCATACAAAATAACTACAAGTTAAAAAAAAATAACATCAATTTATAATTTTTGTAGCCTATTAGGTTTTTGAAAAAAGAACAAAAAAACAATTGGGCAACAATGCCTATGTGTATGCCGGATAAAAATGGTTGAATATGAGACAATTTTTAATATATATATATCTTATATATCTTATATCTTAGTAACTATAGCAGCTATCGACGCCAAATTTCCTACAAAAAGTAATTGTGCAACAATGCTCACATTTTGGACAAAAAATAAGTTGGAAAGGAGCAGGGAGAGCGAGACCCTGTTCTGATATTAATTCAACTAACTGTTAATTATTTTTTTTAATAAAACAAATTGTACTTAAAATACAAAGACTACTTATAATCATTATTATAAGTAGTTTTATTAAAGTGCAGGAGTAAATTATGGATTATATGTTATTAACATTCTTTTCTCAATTTAATCCCCATAAAAATTAAAAAAATTTTATACATTTTTTACCCAAATATCTCGAAAACTGTTAGAGCGATCGACTTCAAACCTTATACAAAGTATATCTACCTATTATGTTTTTTTTATTTAAAATAATTGTTGGATAGAAGCCCAAGAAGAAAAAGAAACTATGGCAAGGTAACAAAAAATTTATTTAATACATACTGCATGTCTGTGCAGCTTCAGTACAACAAAAACAGTAGATACACCTAATAAAATAAAAGCAACAATTGGACGTTTTTTGCATTTAGCATACTGAAAGTATTATTTAAGTAGAACAATATTCAAATTTTGCTAAGGCACCAATTTGATTTCTTACAAATATTCTATTTAAGAAAATATTTCCCTAGAAACTATATATGGTGTTGGAGAAGACGACGAGGATGGGGAGGTTGAAGAAGAGGAGGATGAGGATTACAAAAAGAAAGTAATGATTGGAATATCATTTCAAGCTACTATACCTGTAGGACTATCGCAGTATGGCGATATTTTACCCTATGAAAATGAAGATAAACTTATATGGGAACCCAGTCAAGTTAGTGAACGTGAAGTAGAAGAATATTTAATTAAAATACGAGACATTAAATCTAATCAACAAGGCGAAGAGGAGCAGGACGAAGAAATGCCGACTGAAACGAATATTAAAAGTCGTCAAAAAGAAAATGGCATATCTGAAAGCACCTTAGCCAGTTTAAAAACAAATACCTCTTTAGCAAATTGTAATAAATTTCAAATTGAAAACAACCTTATGATAGATAATATTGACAGTCAGGCGGTGGTTAAAGATAACGAACAGGTAAGAAACAATTTGCTAAATATTAAATGTCAAATAAATAAATGAGATTAAATAAATAATTGGTGTTTGTGTGTATGTGCCTGTAGGCTCTTCATTTACTCGTACAATGTGGTTACGATTTTAAGGAAGCTTTGCGACGCAAACGCCTTAATGCACTTCCGCTAAACGACTGCATGAGCTTATGGTCGGAGGAAGAGTGCCATAAATTTGAGGAGGGTATACAAAAATATGGAAAAGATTTTCTTAAAATTCGACAAAATCAGGTTAACAAAAAATTATTTAAATTCTTTAAAAGGAAGTTTACATTGTATTCTTTACTTATTGTTAAATTTGTTTTTTTTTTCTTTGCTACAGCAATGAGTACCGAAAGCAGTATGATTACTCACTCCATTAATAAATATTTTTTGTAAATATATTTTTGCAGGTTCGAACTCGTACAATGCGCGAATTGGTGCAATTTTATTATTTATGGAAGAAAAGTGAGAGACGGGATCACAACTTTGCAAATGCTGATACCGTTGATCACATGGATATTTATCTTAATGAAGATAATGAGTACGGTTCTAATTCCGTGTCAGTTGTGACACCAGTTGAATCGTCTGTCGGCAACAATCCAAATTGTACAGGGGCTCAAAGAAATAGCAATACTTCACAGAAGCACATTTCAATAATGTCAACTACTTCAACACCATCTTCTAATTGTTCTGGAGCTTCAACTTCAAATACCACATCAGAGAAAAGTGGCTCAAATGCATCTTCGCAAAACCATAAGAGACGTACGTTTGGCAGTAATGCGACAACGACGCAAACCGATTTTAAACGTGAAAACTCTGTCAGCCAGCTAACAAATGTTATTAAATGATATCGAATTAAACAAGTTTTACCGATTTCAAATCGGCCTTAAAGAAAACGTAAAGTATTACACAAATATTTTTGTAACAATATAGGTTTAAGTAAAACTGCAAAAAATGTTGTACATTAAATTAAAATACACACATACTACATACAAATATACAGTGTATGCATTAAAAAGTAATCAAACCCCAACTTTTTTTTAGTCAAGACTTGTATCAACACAAGTTTATAAGAACAAATTACCAGGAAGCCAAGCAGACCAATTTGACCGTTTTTAAGTCATCGTTTTATAAAACTATTTGTCTTGAATTCTAAAAATGCTTTAAAAACAATAGGTTTGTTTATTTATAAAAAAACTATTAATAATTTTTAATTATTATTACAAGTAAGTGTTCACGTACACAAAAAAAAACCAGAAAGGCAAAAACGATCGTAAAAATGTTAAGCAATAAAATATTTCTGAAAGTTTCTAAAATTGTTTTGAAAATAAGAACGAACAATTTTAAAATAAGAAAAAACAAACTTAGTTCGATTTTATGACTGTTTTATTTTTAAAATAAGATCGTTTCTGCTTGATTTTAAACTTTTTTTTTCAGTGTAAACGTACATATGTTTTATTAGGAAGTTTATGTACATACGAACCAAGCAGATCATATACCAAAAATGTATAAGTATATGCAGTTTTAAAATATACGTACTTAGTACATGTACTTCCTTGTTAATAGGGGTTGAGATAAGTTCAGTTGTGTATAGTTAAATACTATTTAAAGTACTAATATTTTTGTTTCTATATTATTATTATTATAGATTTAAAATTCTATTTTCCCAGCCAGATATGTCTGCCAAATTGGCAGAATTCTTAACGCATTCATTGTCTCTTTTGTTTGCCGTGAGAAAAAAAATACTGAAACACAAAAAGTGCAAAGACAAAAATTCCCGTTTCGTATTTTACAGCAAACACATAACCCAAAACTACAACAAACTACGAGAGAATAAAAATCACATAGACATGTCTGCAAAAAATCGATCAGAAATCTTAAAAATACATACATACATACGTCATAGTTTAAAATTGCCAGGCATGTCAAACAGAATCAAGTATGAATGAATCATTCAGATTTTTGTCAAACTTATCTGATACAAACACTGTCTGTCGTTCTATTAATCAGGCTGGATTGTTTCATATCGAACACTAAATTAAAAAATGTTTATTTTTCATAAGTCTTGTTTTTTGCTTTTAAAGATTTTGTTTTATTTTTACAACGAAATTGAGCATAAAAGTAAAAAATCTTGCCTGAGAATGCAGTTTATTGAAATTTAAACGAAATTTCCCCATTCCTTACAGATTTGATCTGGAAATTGGGGGAAGAAAAAAGATATTACTATTTTGATGAATTTTTTAAGTTGTGACTGTTTTTGATTTAGTTTGCGATATATTATTTATGAACTTTGTGAACAGTGAACTCGATATTTAATAAATTTTTGTAGCCCTTTTTTGATTAGTATCAATTTGTCATATTGTTACAGTGTCGATACAACTAGAAATAAAAATAAAGTCGAAAACAAGACTTGTAACAAATTTAACTGCAGGGTATGTCAGCATAGATGTACATTCATATATGTATATGTATGCATGTGTAATTTTTGGATAACAACATTTACTAAGCTCCAATAACCTCTGGCAACACTAACGCATATGCTATGTTCTGCGGTGTTCGCTACATTTACTTTATTCGATGGTGTAAATAAAAATACCTTTTGAAACTCAACATAATCAGTCTGAAATCTAAAGTAACAGAAATATAAACAAGAAAATATTAGGAAAAGTAGAAAAAATACTAAAAACAAACCAACAAAATGTACGATAATTATAAAATAAATAAAAAATGATAAATTCAAACTTAAAAACGAAAAAGGAAAATAAACATTTAAACTAACAAAAAAAAAAATGAAAATTAAATAAACAGACTGAATAGGCAACTACAGCCGTACATACTTGCATACTGTTTTATGTATGTATGTATATAATTAATTTATAAAATAATTCTTTTGTGATTGAAACGGTGTTAACAACAACAATTGTTTTTTTTTTTTTTATATAAAAGTCTTAAAGACAAATCCTAGTTAAAATACAGAAGATTTGTATTTAAAAATGATATTAAGTATCAACTAACATTTATATTATACATACATATGCATGTATACATACATATACACCTAAAAGCTATTGGATTCGTATGCCTGGACCAGAAACTGTAAGTAGGTACACATAAATTGTTAAATTATCCATTATTTACAGTTTTTTGTTTAGCAAAAACAGTAAATTGTATTAATGTATGCATATAAAAAAACATTAATTAAATATGTATATGAACATACCTACATACAAACAAATGCATGTACCAACTACAAAAGAATGTAATTTTGAACATACATGCATACATGTGTATGTACATATGTATATACATACATATGTATATAGGTACTTATTTACTTATACTTGGTACATAAACACATAAATATGTATGTATGAACTTATGTACATTTATGTTTTGTTTTAATATTTTTGTTTTTATATTCAATAATACAGTTATCTAGTGTTTTTACTAAAAAAAATAATTAACTTTTCGGCTCTTTAAGTAGAGCTTCTTAAAAATGAAAGAAAAATGTCGTTTGAAAAAATATTGATTTTTTTCCCACTACGAACAAAAACAGGCACAAAAAATTCAAAATATTGTCTCGAAAAGTTGTTTCTTTTGTTGAACATCCCCTAAACAACATCATAAAACAAAAATATACATCCATACACACACAAACACATACATATGCACATGCATACACACGTACATACATATTCACGCAAATACGTCCTTTTTTATTTATTTACCAAAACTAGTTTAACTAAACAGAACCTCAAAGGTATGAATACATTTATTAATATACAAATTAAGCCAACTTCAAAAGAGCGTTGCAAACACCTGTTTGTGTCGAATCTAAAATCCCCTTATATTGGTATTTTTTAATTCTTAAAGGTTTATTTATGCATGACTTAATCATGGCTGTTCGAACTAAACTTATGGGCAACACTGTATTTGATTATAGGTAATTTACCATAACGCCATAACCATAAAAACCAATTGAGTTTTGGTTTTTACGGCAACGGTTATGGTGTTATGGTAAGTCACATATACTTAAACCTTAATGATCCCGTTCATCTCTGCTGTTTCTAAAATCTAACCATTAATGTTTCGGTTTTGAGACACGTTTGATGAATCACCTTAAGAGTTTTGCGTGTGTTTTGTTTTTTGCTACAATATCCAAATACATACTAAACATCCAAGACGTTACGTCAAACGTGTTCCCACAACAGCACATAAAATAAAATTACTTTGTGACAGGTTTGAAAATAATGTCGGCATACAGAGCATAAAGTATTTTAAAAATTGCTCATTTGAATGTGTTTTTTCTTTTTTAATAATTTCATAATAAAATTAATTTGTAGCAGGTTTAAAATCGATAGCTGTAATATCTTCCGAAATATTCTGCATTAAAAACCTTCAGACCGTTGGTTTGCTTTTATGGGGGCAAAAATCCCTCTTCCCCTGCTTCTACTTACTACCTTAAATTCGCTCTACAACCTGTTGTTTGTCTTGACCTGCTTAATGAGTGCTTTCAAAGCACTTCGTTATTTTGCGTACTCTACAGTTTGTTAGACCAAGGGGTTGCATGTCCTTATCTACTTGGTCCATCAACAAAGTTTCAATATTTTCTTCTGTCTGCGCTTTTTGTGGCAGTTGTTATCCAATGCTTTTTTTAGGTCAAGCATTTGTGTCTGTTCGACCAACATGGCCCAGGAAGCGCAATCTCTCTCCTTTGCGATGCGCTTGACTACGTCTGTGTCGGAATTTAGCTCATAGAGCTCACGGTTCATTCGACGATTATGATCTTCGTTAACACAAATCGGGTAAAAGATTTTTCGAAGGATTTTTGTCTCGAAAATACCCAGCAATGCTTCATCAGCTTTGGCAAGTACCCATCTTTCAGCGTCATAAAGAAGCACGGTGCTAGAATTAAGCCAGCAGTACACGAAATGTAAAAACTACATGCACATGAAGATCTGACGTAATTTTGACGTCATCATAAAGCAACATTGCTTTAAATAAATCGTAGAAGCTTTTTGATGAGCGTGTTGAACAATGCTACTTAAGTTTTGTTCATTAAATATTTGTTTAGCCCAAAGTAGCATCTATTTGCTAAAGTAGGCCTAGATATGTATGTATATAAACTATTTTACTGCCTCGATGCTGAAATATCACCTTTCCGTCATTGCCAAGTTTACCTAGCAGTTGCAAGCACAATTTTCGTTTTTTCCTTATTTGCTTATCTTTGCCGATTCTTATACGCAGACGTAGTCTCAAAAAATTTATCTCTTATCGATTGTAGTCGATAAGAAGGTGATATATATCGTTAAAATATTGAGCGAAAAATGGTGAACCGGATGAGGCCAGGACTAGGGGTATTTTAAAACTTGGAAAACCTGAAATGCTTGTTGCTATTAGAAGAGTGGGTCCTTTGAACGTAAATATATTTATTTTTTATTCTGTTGCTGTTATTTCTTACATTCGGAAATTAAAATTCGATGTAAAGACAAGTTCATATTTATTATAACTTAATTATAAACCCGTTGCCAGTATCGTAGTGAAAAACGGTGACAAACGCTGACAATTTTCAATCACGTAAACTTTTTTTGGTGCCACATAATGTATTTTTATTGGCGGTCCAAATCTGTATGGGACGTGGAGCAAAACTTCATGAAGAAAACTAAGGTGAAACAGACTTCCCAGAAAGGAATGGCACTTGCGACCCTCAGACTGGTAGACTTGCGCACTTGCTCACTTGTCCAAGATTGCAAAATAAAGTTTTAGTAATATTCTAATTCTGCATAGCACAACAAAGCAATTTCTTAGTAAAAACACCGATGGAAAATTTGTTTTGAATAAAAGCTTAAGTTCTTTTAAATTTTTAAGCAATATATCAAGAGTTATTAACCCCCTTATTTCCTAAAACGTAACGACCTAATACAAAAACAAAATATATGGAAAGTTTTTTTTTAATTTCAGTAGTTTCCAAACAATTTTATTTTGCGTTGCGTTTTATGTACGATTACGGATAAACAAAAAGGATATAAACATAATTTTTTTTCTCAGCTACATTCCTATATTTTGTTATTTTTTAAAAAAGTATTGTATTATTTTTAAGAAAACATTCTTTTGATTCTGGTCAATAGGCATGAAGTTCTATGTGAAGGAATAAAAAACATAAACGTAGAAAGAGGGAAAGAAGCATCAGAATAAGAAAAACCAGTAGATACGAAATGAAAATACGAAAAGGACTTTGTTTTTGTTTGTTTCCTTGTTTCATTTTTTTAATCTTTAGTAAATTCACGTTGCTCCTAATGCTGATGTTTAAAAATTTGACGTCGTATTTATTCATTTATTACTTTTATCTGGCTTTATTTTGCCGAATACTTTATTTGTTTGCATGCGTAAGTAAGTATGTACACAAACATGTAGATATGTATGTATGTATTGATCTTTGCTTGCTGGGGAACTACACATACAACTTTATGTGTTTTTAGCATATTCGTTATGCTGTTGCATACAATAATAAACACTTCAGTTCAGGTAATTAGATCCAATTGGTTTGGGGAATTTATAACATAAGCCAATTTTTTAAGATCTTGTGTCGGCAGATAAATTGATGTGTCGATAATGTAGAGCAACCCAACTTCAGTTGCGTTGCGCAAAGGCAGCCACAACTACTCAGTTGACAACCATTTCTTAACTAAAATTGGCAACTGTTAGTCGTCAATTTCCATCTGTAATACAATATCGGCAACTGGCAACCGAACTGAAGTTTAGTTGCCATTAGTAATCGACCCATTATACATACTGCAATCGGTAAGAATATTTTCGTAAGGAAACTAATGTTTATCGTTCGCAAGCATATTTCGATGGGCCATCCCAAACCTGTAATCATCACTGCGCTGCAACATATAACTTGCCTTTGTAATCGAACAAACATTGCAAAATTGATAAAAGTAATAATGAGAAATCTAACTCAGCTTTGGGGCTAAAAAGCGCTTAAAAATTATTTGACATTTTTAGAAAGCATTTTCAAGAAATAAGTTTAATACTTAAGTTTAAGGCTGTTAAAAAAATGATAATAATTAATGTCCGCAAGTTATGCAACAGAACTTTATGGAAATACGAGTTATCTTCGTAAACATTAAGAAAAGTTGCATTTTCAGCATTGGTTAGAAGCAGGCGTACAAAGCAAGAAGTAAGCTTTCTGTTAGTGTAGTCGGTCCAGATAGGGCTGCCAGATGCCAAAAGTCAAATTACTGGACAATTGAAAAACTCACCTGGATTTTTAAAAACTAACTGAACAATTAAAACATGCACTTAAAGTTCAAAAAAAAAATTTTTTTTAAATTTTTCTTTGCAAAAATAAAAAAAGATAACATTAAAATGTAACAATTAAAATTCAGTCTTACGTCATATTACATACATATACAAACGTATGTGTGTTTATATTATTTTTAATTTACAAAATAGAATAAATATCTAAAAGGTTCGGCATAGCCGAACATAACGCTCTTACTTGTTTTTTCGTCAAAATCTTTTTCTTACTTTAAACATCATCATCTCCTTTGCGATCTACTCACTAGTCTATCGAGACTCCCCTTCTTTCGGCCCTTTAAAATTTTATAACTTTGGGGTTATTATCAGTGTGGCCATATTAGCTTTTTTGGAGCTAAATTTAGCTTTATTTTTCTTCATTTAGCCCGAAATATTTACATTTAGCCTTTAGCTTTTTTTTTAGCTTTTTTCGAAATTGAATTTAACTTTCTTAAATAGTTTTTGGAGCTAGATAAAAGGTTAAAAATTTGTCGCATTATATTTTTTGGTATATATCTCAATTATACTGAAAGGTATCAAGCTCCAAATTTTCTTCGAATTCACAACTTTACAGTTTCCGAACCATTGTTTTGTTTAATAATTTACTTCTAGCGACATTTAAAAAACGTAAAGCAGCACAAAAATTCAATAAAACAAAGATATAAGAAAGGTATGGTATTACAAAAAAAAACGTAAGAATTTGTTTTCCAAAACAAATACTTTTAAATGCGGCATTTTTAAAGAAAAAATCCAAATGCTACACAAACATTTGTTCCGTCTTTTGGTTAAATTAAAACATGTTTTCATGTATTGCTCAAAAATGTAAAACACTTTTGTCTTTCGTTGAAACAAATTGTTATATTAATATTTTTATTTAATAAGAATTTTAAAGTTTATTTAAAAAAAAAATCAAATCAAACAGGACCAAAATAGTTTTTCAAGAAAAAAGCAGGCACAATGAAACATCGTAGGGTCAAGTAAAGCTCATCATTTTGATAGTATTAAACTATATTTGTTGAAAATCATGTTCTTTGTAAATTTAGTTTTTTTTAGCAGGACGTTAATTTTTTAATTTAAATAAAAACGGTTAATAACGATAATTATTATTTTAATGGATAGGGTTAAAAAAATAATAATATTTTTTATTTTTTTTACAGTCATTGGTTTTAAATACATATTTAGACAAACATGTACACATAAAAATATTTTTAAAAATGCTTTCTTACAATGCAACTTTTTTACATTAAAGACTATCTTTTTTTCTTTTCTTGAACAAAATTTACATGAATAAAGGCATTTTTCATGATATATATATATCTGTGGACTTTTGACAAAACCACTTATTTGAAAAAAAAGATTTTTACAGGAGAGCAAAAAAACTACTTTAACATCGCAAGTACATGCAAAAATTCAATATTTGAAACTAATTCAACTAACTTACTTTATAATTTTAGGTTTTCAAACTTTTTAGAAAATAATCACGATGTTTCTTGCGATGTTTAAGTAGTTTTTTTGCTCTCCTGTAAAAATCACTTTTTTCAAATAAGTGGTTTTGTCAAAAGTCCACAGATAATTACTTATGTAACTTGAATGAAAATTTTCGATTTTTAACGAACTGTGTAGAAAAGTAGTCTCTTTATACTCGTTTTGTCAACAAACAAAAATTTCATTAAGGAATATTAAAAAAATTGCATCGTGTAAATGTAATCTTATTGTTTCGATTTTTTTATTGTTTTCATGTGTTTGTAGTTATGAAAAAAGTTTGTAAACAAATTACTTAAATTTACGTGTTTTTGTAAAAAAAATGAACGAACAAAGTGTGTTGAGTATTTATATCTAAAACAAATTTTCGTTTGTTGTTTTTTTTAATACATATCTTACAAATTAGTTTTTTTTTTTTTGCCAAATCAGGCAGCAAATTAATACCTGCTTCTAAAAACTTTTTAAAAAAGCTCTTGTACATGCATATGTATATGAACACATACATATTATTTTTCTTCTTACTGAAGGTAAATAAAACCAAAATTTTAAAAACAAATTTTCTTTTTAAATATTTTTAGCACAAAAACGTTTCGTTCCTATTATGAGAAATGTCTAAATAACAAAGAAATTTTTTAAAAAACGAATAAAGAAATGTAGCTTTATTTTTTGGTTTTAAGTTTTTGTTTTTAGCACTTTTTAGCTGTTTTTTAAACGTGATTTAGCTTGAACTTTACTTGAAAATCTGGTCACACTGGTTATTATTCTTAACCCTTTCGGGACTACTGGGATAATACGTCCCACTAATTTTCAAACTGTCATATTTTCTTTACTTTTAATGCAATTGCTTATCTAAGTAGTCCCAAAAACAGTTTTTAATGTCCACTACAAAATGTAAATAAAAACATAACGGTATATGTCAGCGTACTTAAGCCAGCATGCAATGAATTTCACAACATCGGTAGAAACTGAACAGTTTTGGTTGATAATTTGCTAAAAACTCTTACAAAATAAGCGTAACTTACTTAAATTGCATTGTTATATAAAAAAAGTGTTTGATTAATTTAACAATATTGGTCGGTGGTGGTTTTTGATAATAAAAGGTAAGTAATAGCTGATTTTGTAAAATTGGGATATATAGTCCCAATACGCTTTTTACGTGGGATTGATTGTCCCAGTACATATTTTAGATGGCAAAAAAGAAGCTAAGTCTTGAGGAGCTTGAGCGTATTGTTTACGAAGAATCGGACTCTGATGTTGATTTTGAGGAATCTGGAAGTGAATATTTGGCTCAGAGTTCCGATGGCACCGAATCTGCCTCAGAAACTGACAGCAACTCTTATATTCCCTGTGAGCTTGACGTCATTGATAGCAAGTCCCAGCCCGTTGTTCAGTGGGTAAATATTACTCCTGGTGACCGTCAAAACTTCAAACCAAAATATGAATTCCCGGCTGAACGAGACTGCAAAATCCTTCTGAATTTTTCTGACGAGTGCAATGAATATAAAGTGTTTTCAAAAATATTTCCTTACAGTTTGTGCATCCGAATTGCTGAATGCACTAATCAACGCCTGAGTATTTTAAATCGTCGTTCACAGTCAAAGCGAAATTTAACTGATGCAAATGAAATCCTTGTATTTCTGGGCGTTTCATTAATAATGCATTATAACAAGTTGCCATCTCTAAAGGACTATTGGAGCAAAAACCCATCAATGGGTAATTCAGTTATAAAGAAATGTATATCGCGAGATCGCTTTTTATTATTATCATCAAAGCTATATTTCAATGACTGCGAAAAACCTACTGACGCTTGCAAAGATTATTACATATCTGATATTGTGGACTGTCTAAAACATACGTTTGCTGCTGCTCGCAGTGAAAGTCCTTTTCAGTCTATTGACGAATGCATGGTAAAATTTAAAGGTAGATCAAGCATGAAGCAATATATGCCCTTGAAACCAATAAAACGTGGAATAAAAATTTGGATGCGATGTGACTCAAAGGCAGGATACACTTACGACTTAAATGTTTATATTGGAAAGGAAGAAAACCCTGTGCAGTCCAAAGGCGCCACTCTAGGAGAAAAAGTCGTATCAAAATTGGTCTCTTCTATTCGTGAAAAAGATGTATGTTTGGCTTTTGACCGTTTTTTTACTTCAATCAACTTATTGGAAACAATTGATTATCCCGCACTCGGAACATACATGCAAAACAGAAAGAATACACCTAAATTTATCGGAAAGCTGGCTAGAGGAGAAAGCCAAGTTCAAACTAACTCAAATGGTATTTTGGCAGCTCGATGGATGGATTCAAAAGAAGTCCTGTTAGCATCCAATTGTCATGTGCCTTCACTAATAGACATTGATAGGAAGCAAAAAGATGGCTCAAAGAAAACAATAAAGTGTCCTAAAAGTATCAGCGACTATAACAAAATTATGGGGGGAGTTGACATAGCCGACCAGAAAACGACCGTTTATGATTTTAACCGCAAGTCCCAAAAATGGTGGAAGAAAGTTTTCTACAAACTACTGATGGCTAGTGTAGTAAATTCGTGGGTTGTGTATTCGGAATATAAAAAGAAAAAAATATCGTTGAAAGAGTTTCTGGTCCCTCTTGCTGAAGGTATGATTTTTGAAGGAAATAAAAAACAAATGATAATGCCACGTCGCCAGGGGGGAAGAGCTCCTAAGCGCCCAAAAACTGATAGCCTAAATGTTGGAGATCACTTGCCGGTAGAACAAGAGAAGCGTTGTCGCTGCGTTCGCTGTTCTTCACTTGGTATCGAAAAACGCACAAAAATGATATGTTCAGGCTGCAACAACGCTTTGTGCTATAAGTGTTTTGGGCCCTTTCATAAATTAAATTCCTAAATACATTGCCACAATGTCATTATTTATTATATAAGACAAATAAATATGAATTAAAATTGAAATCTACTTATCTATTAACATTTTATTATTTTTTTTCAAATTGGAAAACACCTTTCGAGAACACTTATTGGGATTTTATATCCCATGAAAAATGATTATTGGGATATTATGTCCCACTAAAAATGCTTATTGGGATTATATGTCCCAGGATAAAAGGACAGTTTTAGGATTTTTAAGTATACAGAACATAATTTTTTATCCCCATGTCTTAGAACATACAAAAACTTTCATAAAAAATAACTTGGCTTTTAAAATAAAACTCCGTCCCGAAAGGGTTAAACGACTTGTGAAGGCGAACAACAACTCAGTGTTAAAGAGACAATAATTCAAGCTAATAAGGACTCCTTAAAGCCCTTATGACACTTGCTTTTTTCTTGATTGATTGCTTTTGGATTGAAAGAAAGAAATAGCAAATGTTAGATAGAACAAAATATATATGTATTATGATAAAAAGTAAACAAACGAAACAATGTTGCCCACTTGATATTTTGTTGCAGAGCGGAAAATCTGAAATAAAACTTAATAAACGCGCGAAAAATCGCTTTTTTAACTATAAACTGATCAAATTGACAACATGTTTAGAGTTTTAATCTTAAAACGTCAAGTTTAAGTTAAAAATTTTTACATTTTTTTTGACAGCTTCTGCTTTTTTATCAATTGCATTTGGGGAGCTTTTGACGTTTTGGTATTTTTCTTTATATAGCTTAACTGTTCACACTTAGTGTAATTTTCCTATATTATAAGTAGGTACTGTTCTTCAAAGTTTATAAAATGCAAAAAAAAGCAAGTGTCATAAGGGCTTAAATGATACATAATAAAAATCTATTAATTTTCAAAAACTATGCAAGTGGCACTAATCAACTGAACAGTAGTGTAGTTTCGCACTTACATATATATCTACATATTTCTTTTCCTTGTTATGTAGGCAAGTACGTTTCAGTGCTGCCAGCATTTACATATAAAGTTGCAAGTCTTAATTTAACTTTTTTACACAAAGTTGCATTCAATTATATTTTAAGTAGCAGTAATTAATTTTTTAAATATACTTGAATTAAAAAAGGCTAAAACAAAAATTTTTTATATTGAGTTTTTTTAAATTTTTTAAGTTTAAATGCTTATTAATTGATATATGTATGTATGATAGAGGTAGTTGACAAAGAATAAAAAGTTTCCAAATTAACACAAATCTTGCCGAACGGCATCACTAGCACGGTACAAAAATGTAGTTCAACTTCAACCTTAATAAATAAATGTGAAGATATAAATACATTTTCTACATTAAAAATAAAATACACCCATTATTGTTGTTGTTTGGTATATGCCAAGAGTGAAGGGTGAGTCAAGTTGAGGTAATGGCAAAGTCTGGGGATGATTTGTACGTGTGTGTGTCTGTTTGCGACACTTTTATTTCTACTCGTTTTTTCTTTGTCACACAGAAAAAATTAACTAAAAAGAAGGTAATTTTTTTATAAAAAAAAATGTGTGTACGAAATAAGAGTCCAAACGAACTCCATGGTATAGGGTGCCTTTTTTTAAGCTATATAAGAACTTAAAAGAATAATATAGGACGAAAATATTGTTAAAACAATTTCTTTTTGTTTTAATCTGATGGAATTTATTTCTTTAAAATGACTTTTGGCAAACATACCTATAAATTTATCCAAAAAACCTTTCAGTATAGCGCCAATGGTTCAAGAGTTGCGCGTTTCTTGGTATTAACCAATGACTTAACATAGCCCTATAAAATGTACAGTAATCCAAAAGCATTAAAGCGCGCGAACGAGGGAGCCTATACCAATCTAAATTGAGTTTGCAATAATCGGTTGCTAGGTGCCGTGTGGTAAATGTTTACCTGATTATTTTTGGGAACAAAAATTCAGTCGGCTTTGCTCAATAACGCTTTTAATTTATCTTAACGTGATCTCCTTGCTCATTTCCAAGGACCGGTGATGCCGTTAGGATGGAAACTGCACCAAACAGTCAATTAATTTGCATCTAATGGTGATTCGTTAACGGTTCGATGCTCGCCTTCGGTTCAAATAACGCAATCTCGTTTATTTTACTTGCTCACCAGGCCGATTACATATATTGATCTTAAAATGTTAGCAAGTAGATTGATTTTTTTTCAATGTAAATTTCCACAATTTTAAAGTGTTGTTCTGGTGCCATAGTTTGGTTGTACAGGGTGGCCCAGAAAGACCGAAGTGGTGTGAATTGCTTATAACTTTTTATTTAAGAGATATTTTTTTAATTTTTTTTTTTTTAAATACATTAAATTTATGGGGAATATTTTTGGATTAGTTATTAAAAATGATATCCCGCAAGTGGTGGCCATATTCTGCTTCGCACAAATGTGCTCTTTCCAACACATTTTCCATGACCTTTCGCAAAACTTCCGGTGGTATGTTGTTAATTTCTTCTCGAATATTGGTTTTTAACTCCTCAATACTCCTAGGCTTATTAACATAAACTTTTCCTTTTAAATAGCCCCAAAGAAAACAGTCTGGAGCGGTTAAATCCGGGGAACGCGGAGGCCAATTAAAATTGCTGTTACGAGAAATTATTCTTTCACCAAAGATGTCGCGTAAAAGAGTCATTGTGGCCCTCGCAGTGTGCGCTGTGGCTCCATCCTGTTGGAACCATATTTGCGGATGGTTTTCCACGGCTGGCCTTACAAAATTTTGCAACATGGCCCGATATCGATCACCATTGACGGAAATGGCGACACCTTGTTCATTTTCAAAAAAATATGGGCCAATGATCCTTTCTGAAGAAACACCGCACCAAACGGTACACTTAACTGGGTGCAATTGTCGTTGATGAAGTACTCTCGGGTTTTCCGTAGCCCATATCCTACAGTTTTGCTTGTTAACGAACCCATTTAATTGAAAATGGGCTTCGTCACTCATTATTAAGTTATGAATAAAATTTGGATTCTCTTGTGCTTTTTGCTGGAAATAAATTGCATAGTCAAGTCGTTGCTGGTAATCTGTTGGTTTCAATTCTTGAACAAGTTGAATTTTGTATGGAAACAATCCTATGGTGTGCAAAATTCGCTGCAGCGAAGTTCTTGAGAGGCCCAGTTGTGACGAACGTCTCCTGGTTGATGTTTCTGGATCCTCCCGAATACTCTCCTGTACCACTTGAATATTGTCAGCCGTGTGGACAGTTCGGTGTCTGCCGGGACCAGGAAGGTTCCTTACTGCTCCTTGTTCTCGAAAATTTGCAACCAGACGGTTTATTGTTGACTGAGAGGGTGCAACCCGCACATTAAATTGACGACGGTATGCACGCTGAGTCAACACAATGGACCGTTGATTTGAAAAGTAAATTTCAACAATTTGGGCACGTTGTTCAATTGTGTATTGCTCCATTATAAATTATCCAAGTCTTCTTTACAAAATACTGAAAAGAAAAGAAGAAAAAAATTATAATAAAAAAGTTATAAGGAATTCACACCACTTCGGTCTTTCTGGGCCACCCAGTATTAGCTATCAAACCGTAGTTATAATCAAAATTCTAGCCAAGTTGTCAAAATATTGCTATCACACATACACACAGTTGTATATACTTAAACATAGCATAAAAAATTTGACAAGGTATGTAGAAAATATGTGTCGAAAATAGAAGTCAGCTGATCAGTTACTTCTTCTAGCTTATTCAAGGTTTTTATAATTCGGCTTTTTAGTTTTTTTTTAAGTTTCGTGCGAAACAACAAAAGCTGTAGTCGATAGCATGTTTTCACTTAAGCCCAATAACGTGCTTGGCTCTATCATTCCTAATTTGACCCCCAATTATCGATTCATTTACGATGTTTTTCATACAAATTTTTGAGAGCAAATAATGAGTTTTACAGTTAATTAATTGAATTAAGATTACCAATAATACATACCTACATATGTATATGTATAAGAAAAAATGTCAGTTTTGATGTTTTATTCCATAGTTTACCTGCACAGTTGTCAAAAATTAAAAAAAAAGTAAAACAAAAAACTACATAAACTAAGAAAAGATTAATACGAAACAAATAATTAAGAAAAAAAAAATAAAAAAAAGGTGATGCAAAAAAGACTGCAGGATTGTGTTCGTAAGTATGTACATATATGTATGTGTGCACATATTCATATTTACATCGAACTATCGATTTAAACAAAGGAGCCCAACTAGTTTAGTTTCATATGATTATATACCAGTTAAAATACTACCTTTTTACCTGTACTTTGTTTTTATTGAACTTATTACTTAGCGCAGGCCAGGGCACACTCAACCAGGTAACATTAAGAACCCAGCTGATTAAAATCAATTTGACATTTTCACGTTATAAAAATTTAATTTTATATGAAATTTTTAATTTTTCTGACATTCTACCGTTCAAACATAAAAAGAAAATGCAGAGGGCGAAATTTTTGAATTCGCCTTGGGTTTACCTTGTTAAATGTGCCTTGTGTAAAATATTTTTTTTATTTTTTTTTTTTTTTTTGACTGACACAAACTTATCACTTTTACAACAGTTTTGGTTACAACTAGTACATAACAATTCCAAAACGTTACTTGTTTCAACTTTAGCTGCAGGGTATATTTTACACAGGAAAAAACAAGCAATTATCGAACCCAATTACGAATTCGTAATGTAAAGACTTCGAGTTATGTTGGTAATTTGGAGAGCGAAGCAGGTAATTGGTGTTAATGTTAATGAAATGACGAACGTACCTAGGCTTATGTAATAAAAGATACATATTAAATTAATAATAAAAATTATTATTATTAATTTTTAAAAGGTATGTCTTTGTATATTCAATTTAAGCATACATATGTATGTATATTCTTTGGTCCTTTTTTGAAATATTTGGCGCAAAACTATAGTTAGCAACCATCAGTGTAGTGAATTAAAAATCAAATGCCAAATTTAGAATTAAAACTGGTTACACTGTGAAAGAGAGGGAAGAAAATTGAGACACACTTTTCGGTACAACCCAACCAGCCACCCCAAAATGTTTCTTTAAGAAAAGCCACCCTATTTACATACATATGTACACACATATTTTCAATTGAACAAGTAATAGCCTGTACGGTGTAACTTATTTAAAAACGACTTTTGAATTATTTTTTTGTTTATTAAACGAAGTCTCATGTAAATTTTGTTTTATAAAATTCAAATAATTGTTTTTGCAGACTTTAATTGAAAACGAACCGTTTTTTCTAGTCCTTGATTTAATTACAATGTATACATCTTATAAAATAACCCCATTCTACAGGGTAGCCCAACTTCGATTGACTGATTTGAAATAGGCAATTAACTGCCAACAGGAAAATGGACGCCATTCCATACTTTGCCTAAAAACTTAAGTTATATTTACGTAAGTTCAGTGGGGCTATGCCGAATCTTATATACCCTTTTCAAAATACTGTACAAATATCAAAATATTAAAAGTTTCATAGCTTTTTGTTTGTTTTTGAGATATAGCGTAGAAAAAGCTGCATAAAATTGATCGGGGGCTATTATTCTCCTTGCTCCTACCCAACTCATTTTTTTAAGAACTACATGGTGACAGGTTGAATTCAATATCTGCAATAATTTTCGCGGTAAAGCGCAATAAAAATTTTATAAAAGTGCCCGTTTGTATGGGGGTTGTCATTTTAAAAAGAGAACACCAAATCATAGCAACTCAAAATCATTATTTTTCCTAAAAGACTGTTTTTGTTTTTAAAAACGTTAATGTTATTTCATAACAAATTGAACTCAGCTCTAAACGATGGTCCTAGTATAATATTCACTTAGGATAGGTTGGGCTAGGTTGAAAGGAGTAATGAAATGTGGCCCATCCTCTCATACATCAGTAACCCCTAAGTCCATTGACGTCAAGTAAAAGAGAAAAGGTGTAATAAGTGTAAAAAGAAAGAGAAAGACCAGAAAAAAAGAAGTAATATAAAGTGCCCGTTAGAAACCCCTCTCTCCGTTGCCTACTCTTTAGCCACCTGACTCCCTTTCAAACGAATTCGTCATGTCGCATTTAATCTGGGCTTGATGCATTGAAGGCCTTAAGGGCTACCCGACTGTTAACATAAATAGGAACTACTATCCTTCGGAACATGTTTCGCTATACAATCTGTTGTTTTTTTAATGGCTGGTATCTCCGTTTGTAATACACTACACTCATCAGAAAGTTTATAGGGCAGTCAGACGTCCTTTCTTATAATAAAGCTCCGATGCCCATATCTATGCCAGATCCAAAACTCAACAGGTGCTGTGCAAAGCATGACGACTTGTGCCGCTTAAGATGTGCCCCTCATGGCACCAGTGATACAAAGTTAAGCACATCTTTTGACCTACATAAGTAATAAGCTTCTAATAACATACTTTTCTACTACCTCACACCACACAGTACATTAATACGTTAGAATGTTTAAAACCAGTTTATCACCGCTGTTTGCAAGCCCAAGATCCTTTTTTGAGAATTTTTGAATGCCATAGCCATAACCGTTGCCATAAAAACCAAAATAAAATTGGGTTCTATGGTTATGGTGTAATGGTAAGTCACCTATGATCAAATACAGTGTTGCCCATTAGTTTGGTTCGAACAGCTGTTTTCTGTTATGTCACTTGAAGCTCCGACTCTTTCCTCTTTGGCGAAGACAACTAGTTCCCTTCCCTGACCCCCATTGCTGTAGCTTCCCAAATATTTGAGAAAACTTTTTCCTGACCAGAATGATCACATCGTTTACTAATACAACGATAAAATTTCTCCCAGCCTAGAATCTATAAGCCTGCGCTTAATCATTGAGGGATGTTTTCCATCTGACAAAGAATCCTTGGACTCCTACTTAGGTCCGCACCTTTTTTCTAAGAAGGCCGCCAGTGTATATCCCCTATCATAAGGTTTACTTAAATGCAAATCAAACTTTCGTGTTCCGTAAAAATTCGCTCTGGAAGCTGGCCTTTGAAAAAACTAAATGATTTTAATAAACTTTGAGTTTTAAAGAGCTTCTAAATTGATTAAAATAAATACTTACGTTTATTTTTTTTTTATTTTTCCATAACATTTATTCGCTTTTAGTCAGTATTTAATTGATCTGAATTAAAAAAAAAATTGGGCCATTTTTCGTGGGTCTGTTTTTAAGAAAGACTAACTTTTAAAGAAATATTTTTTTTACTTGGTTAAGGGAATTCCGTCTACTTGCTGCTCTTTAAATACCGCTACGGATTGGCTTAGTTCAGAATACTTCCATTTTGTATGAATGTATGTATGTATGTATGTGCATATATGTAAGTGTGTTTATATGTATTTTATAACATAAAGAAGTAGAAGTTTTAATATTTTCATTGTATTTTCTCTTGCCGTTTTTTTTTTTTGCTAAAAACTTCATTTAAAATTTCTTTGAAAGCCTATAATTAGTTACGGACGAAAATTTGTTTAAAAGTTGTAAATCTTTTTTTTTTTTTTAATAAATTCTAGGGATTAAGGATATTAGAAAAAACAAAAAAACTCATTATAATGCAGAATTGACCTGCTATTGATCTATCTATGGATGTATTTACATATGTATTTATGTATGTGTGTCTTTCTTAATGCATCCTGTAAAATTTTAATGGAATAATACAATATGGCATGCATCTGCCCTTAAAAAGGATAACAAATTCTTCCTAAAACATTCAATACAAACTTAGGTACATATCTACATGTGTACATAGTTATACAAATTTCAGTATATTTGTTAGGTTTTTTCTAGCAGTGAACAAAAGGATCTTCTTTTTCTTTACCTATAACAGCCAAACACATACATGAATAACCATCGTAAACAATAAAAGTGCACTCTCATACTAATGCGCAGCACAGTTATAATCTAGGATCTTTTGACACTAACACATACATGCATACACATACATACGCATATCTTAAGGTTTTAACGTTTCTGCTCATTAATTTGTAGTTTGAATAGAGATACCAACTAAGATTGAATACAAAGAAAATAATATTAAGGAGAAACTTGTAGTATCTTAATGATGCAGAAGTACTTAAGTTGTAGTGTGTAGTGTTATTTGATTTAGTTGCACATTGTAACATCTGGCGATATCACCATCATCCATAATATTGTCTTCTTTCTGATCGTTTAACGTGTGCGTTTTAAACGCTAAATATATAATAATAATTTAGTTAAATCAAGTTTAAACATTTTTTACTAAACTTCTTTGGGTGCATTTTTTTAAAAAAAAAAGTTAAACTTTATTATTGCAAAGTTTTTAAAACATCCCCTTAAAACAATTAACCACACACACACACACACAGCTCATACATATATTCTTAAAAAGGATAAGAAAAGAAAAACCGAAAATTTATTAAAAGAAAAAGAAAAGAAAACAAAACTTGTAAAAAATTGTTGGAAACATATGTATGTACTATGTACCTTATTGATTAAATTTATAATTATTTTGTTTGTTTTAATCTTTTTTTATAACGCGCGGATATAAACAAAGTGTTACGTTATATATTACGGCTTAATTTTTCGCCGTCAATAGTGCCGTAATCTTTTTAAACGGTTGTCGATTATTTTATGATGGAACTGTTGTCTAACAACTCCCCGTTATCTGGACAAATGGAATCGGCAACTGGCAATAGTTCAACAACAAATGGCAATGCCAGCAATGGAGCTAGTAGCAATGCCGAACAAATGTTAGCTGGTATTTTGGATGCATTTCCCTCTTGGGACATTGCAAGCGGTATGATGAATAACGAAGTTCAAAATGAGTAAGTAATAGTTGTAAAATTCTCTGAACATTCTAAGACCAAAGTGCCTTTATAAGCCATCTAAAGGCACCCATGTCTATGGACTAGAGTAAGCATTAAACATTTTGTAACTTATCTTTGATTTTCTTTTGTTGCCTTTTTCAGTTCACCACCTCGTAATGATTTCTTTTTTAATAACTTTCTTTCATCGTTGGAAGCTCCACAAGAGTTTAGTATTGGTGTAGCACCAATCAGCAGTGGTATAATGAGAGCACCAAAAATATCTCCAGAGTCATCAAATAACTCTAGCATAAGCTGCAGTTGGTGCGATGTTAATGCCTCGATACGTTGTTTGGAATGCAACGAGTTCATGTGCAATGGTTGTTTAAGAGAACATGGCAAATCACCATTATCCTCAAATCACTCTATTGTCTCCTTACCAACACCGATTGGTACTTCGCCCACTGGCGGTATGTCAACTAGCGCACCCAATATACCCACTTCGAATTATTTTTGCGAACATCACAATGAATTGTTGCGTTATGTTTGTGAGCACTGCAAGAAATTGGTATGTCAATGTTGTACTTTGCACGAGCACAAAGAGCATTGCTACTCCTCGATTCAGCACTTTGTAGATGAGTCGCGTGAAAAGATTGAATTAGCCTTAGAAAACAGTCGCGTTGGTACCAAGTGCATCAAAAGTAGCATTGATAAGGCCTTGACATTTATGCGTCATATTGAAAGAAATTGTGCCGAATTGAGCGATAACATACGCAAAGGCTTTCGTCAGTTCCTCATTGCCATCGAAGATCGTGAACGCTTTCTTTTGGATTTTGTAGAAAAGCTTAGACAGCGCCGTTTGGCCATGTTGTATGACCAAATGGCTGGGTTAAAATCAGCTTTGGCTGGCTTGGCGGAAACTTCCGAAATGTTGCATAAGGTGGCAGAAAATGGTGGCCGTATGGATCATGTTGACATTGCGATGAAAGTTACCAATGGTCAAAGGCAATTAGAACAGTTTGCAGCCATATGCAAAGATCTACAGCCAAAGCAAGAAATATTTGCTTTCGCTGCTCCTGACTTTAATCTGCTACAGGATATACGCAATCAAGGTGGCATAGTTTTGGTAGATGAGAAGAATATGCCTGTAATGAATATAAGTGGTGGCAGTATTGTGGGGGGTTCTGCCGCTGTTGAGTCGATCGGTACTTTATTGCCGATGGCTGGGAATGGGCTGGCAAATGGCGTAGTGCCGGTTAATATCAGACGCCCGTTGCTTAGAGACAATTCATTCCGCAATCCTTCGCCAGTAATGCAAGCTAGAGGAGGTAGTGCTTGCAGTTTGCCGAATCCCGCTTTAGATTGGGACCACAGCACGGTACGCGGTTCACCCGGCTTACATTTTAACGTTCCCCGCACTACACCTGCCATACCGGGAACTACAGAACCCGTCAAGGCCCGTAAATCGAATGCCCTCTCACTTTCGTTTGCCACTGAAGGGCACGAAGATGGCCAAGTCAGTCGCCCTTGGGGTTTGTGTGTTGATAAATTGGGTCATATTTTAGTCTCGGACAGACGTAACAACCGCATTCAGGTATTTAATCCTGACGGATCTCTTAAATTCAAGTTTGGCCGCAAAGGTATTGCCAATGGAGAATTTGATCTTCCTGCCGGCATTTGCGTGGACATTGATAACCGTATCATTGTGGTAGACAAGGATAATCATCGTGTACAAATCTTTACATCATCTGGCGTATTCCTACTCAAATTTGGCAGTTTCGGCAAAGAGTATGGACAATTCCAATATCCCTGGGATGTGGCTGTAAATTCAAGACGGCAAATTGCCGTTACCGATTCACGTAATCATCGTATACAGCAATTTGACTCGGAGGGCAGATTTATACGTCAAATTATATTTGATAGTCATGGTTCCAATAAGGGCATAGCCTCGCCGCGTGGTGTGTGCTACACAACCACCGGCAATATTATAGTATCCGATTTTGACAATCATTGTTTGTACCTGATAGATCCCGATATAAATGAGGTACGTCTACATAACTTTCAATAAATCCTTGCTTAATTGAAAAACTCTTTTCATTTTCCTTAGATTTTATCAGTAAAGGGTCACGAAGGTGCGAATTACCAAGAATTTAATCGCCCTTCAGGTTTATGTTGTGACGATGATGGTCGCATTATAGTTGCAGATTCCAAGAATCAACGCATTGTAGTGTACAGTTCTACCCTAGAATATTTATGGGATGTAAGTACTTTTTAAGTATTTTATTTAATTATATCCTGTTTTTAGTAAAACTTTTAAGGCTAAAAATCAAAAAAATCTTGGTGGGCTTTAATTAATGTTTTATTTTTTTTTTAAATTTCTTTGTTTTGTAGATTGAAATAAAACCATCAATGAATCCCCTAATGCCTCCAACACTGGATGAGAAAGATCGCACTTGCGATGTGGCCCTAATGCCAGATGGTCGCATCGTGTTTTTAATTGAATTATCGCCAGACTCTAAAGAGGGATCTAATCCCTACAAACGTTTTGTACATGTCTTTTAACGTTCAACATATCCGTCGTTGGGATGGATAAATAGTACTACGGAAATAAATGCTACAGAGACCCTAATATCGGCAGCCGTAAAACCGGCAACAACATCAGCAGTGGCGTACATGTTAAATGGGTAATAATAACAAAAAAAAATATTAATAATAATATCAATACATCCATAAAAATATGAACATATAGGTACAACAAAAAAAAAACAAACATTTCATCGATCTTCACCAACAGTTGATTGATTTAAAACAAACAAAGAATTAAAAAAAAAGAAAGAATGAAACTTTTTATTAGTATTTAAGTTAAAACGATTACCTCGTTCATCCATATTATTTAGGGATCAGTTATGTTAGGAATCATACATTCTGATTTATTTAGAAACACTCCAGAAATACTTAAACCTTAAAAAATCAGAAAGACCGTTTCGTTTTTACCTCACATCACAAACACGAAAACATACATGCATATGCAAACATACATACACACATATATACGCACATTATTACATTTAATAGCGTACAGTCATGCGTATGTATATAAGTATGAATGCATATATGTATTCGTACACAAATGTTTCTATCATGAAAACTTTACGTTTACACCAAGTAAATGAAAAACGTAATATTCTGTATGTCATCGTTTCTTCCTACCACACACATTTTACTCATATTTTCTTTATTCACAATTCATTAATTTATATGCATACAATATGCAAAAACGTTTTATTTTTTTTTTTTTTTTTTGTTTTAATTAATCCTAGATTAATTTAATTTTTATATAGACTGATAATGATTAAAACAAAGTTAAAAACTCAATTTCAAACAGACTTGATAAATCTTTTATAAAAGAAAAGTTCAACCAATAATACGGCGTTATTAAGCAATTTATTAAAAAAAATACTTTTTAAATACATTTTTTACTATTAAAAGATAAGAAGAAAAAAATATGACAACAACTTTACACAGTAAAGAATTTGATTTACCTTAAATAAAATTAAACTTGTTGACGTAAACGATATAAAGTAAAAAATAATTGCTGTGAAAGTTTGAAAGAAAAATAGAGATTAAAAACTAATTGTAATTATATATTAAATATATATGATTTTTTTTTATTTTCTCTAAAGAAATTTTATTAGTTCTTAATATATTTGGTTACATTTTTTTTAACAATTGAGAGACTGAACTCAAGAAAATTATTTTCAAATGATTTCAATTTAGTTTACAAAACTTATTAATTTTATTTTTTTGTAAGACTGATTACCAAAGTGACTACAAAACACCGAGTAAAAACAAAATGACACAAAAGATTCAGATAATTGAATAATATTCAATAAAATTAAATTTAAAAAAAAAAAATAGCAAAACACTTAAGTACCAGCTAGAAAACTAAATCAGACACAAAAAAAAAATAATAATAATAAATTAGATAATTTAAGAAACAACAAAAACTATTTCAATGTGTTCATTAGTATTATATATAATATAAACAAAAACTTAATAATAATATTTTTAAAAATAATTGAATTATTAGATAATTTTAAAACAAACACAAAATCATAATACATACCTTCATATACTCAATATTTTTCTTATGCGACAGATACATTGTACATACTAACATACATATGTATAAATATATATATGTTTGTATGTATGTATGTTGTATGTAAATTTAAAATCACATTGTATAGTGTTTCCCTTATTTACTTAAAAAAATTAAATGCGTTCTTCGGTTAAAAAAAAACGCTGTTGAATTTTGTCAAATACAATAAGCACAACTAGGACGAATGACTACTTTTGTGTATCAATAAAAATCGATTGTGCGAATTTATATTATGTAACAAAATAAATACGACAAAATGAAGCAGCTAATAGAGTGACATTTTTAAAACAAACCAACCACTAATTAAAAACGAAAAAATATTAAAAAAACAAACAATGAACTACATAATTTTTTTAAGAGGGCGGGGCGTACGCGTTAAATTTGTTTTTAGAAAAATAAAAAGACTGAAATTCCCAATGTTAAAACCCCCTTTATTTATCAAAACACCATAAAAACCAACTAAGTAGTAGTTTTTATATATTTTGACCGACAATGGCTGTTTTAAACAAATCTATCAAAATTCGACTATTTTTTTAATATTAATAGACGACGTATGTATCTGTAAGATTATCGATCGATTTCTTACAGACATGTCTATCTAATTTTTATTTATTTGGTTTATGTCTTGAATATAAAAAATGCAACGGTATTTTTTGTCTTTACTTATTTTGTGCATGGCGGAATAAAAAGGTGACCTCGTCCCTAAAACAACAACTTTCTGTATTACCATGTATTTTGTTGTTGGTCAATTCACATAAAAAATTTGCCAAGCTAAGCTGGAAAACATATGGCGGAAATTAAAGTCAGGCGATCCTACAACAACAAAATTTGGTGAATAAAATTTTCGTTTTTGTTGTAGTTTTCGTTGGCTCGGTTGTCAAAAAAAGATATGTAAAAGTAAACAGCTTTGACAACCCAGCCTCGATTTATGCATGAAAAAAGTAGATCAGCTGTGCCCGTAGCACCACCTGGTACATATTATTTCACCATGGTTAGCATTAACAAATTAAGGTGGCACAGTTGGGTGGTGGTAGCGCGCTAGACTAACAAACATAAGGCGTCGGTTCAACTCTAGTTTAAGACAAGTTTTTGTATGAGGAAATAAATAAAAAAAGAGGTGGTTCAAAAGACAATTTTAAATAAAAAAAAGGATAAAAATTAATTAATTTTTTTTAAATAAATTTTATTCGATAGAAAAATTAATTAAAAAATTTTGAACTACTATGCGTAAGAAAAACTTTTAATAGCTTTTGTTAGATTTTTCATGAAATTTCTGGAAGAATTCTGTAAGATTTGTGTTTGACATGCCGGCTAAAAATTTTCCAAGAGCTGTCTGACAGATTTCGTTTAAACCACTACTTGTGCATGTATGTACAAGGTGGGCAGAAAGAAACCACCCTATTGGAGGATGCTCTTTTTTTGCAAATGGCGGCCGATATCAAATCATTTTTGACATTTCTGAACAAGCGATACACTCTTCAAGAACGCGGAATAATCGTGTCTATTTGTTTTGCGTAACAATTCGTCTATGGGGTTGGCGCAGCGCAAATTTCGTCGCCGATTCCCCGGTCGTCCGGAACCGGCTGCGCAAACTGCGCCGTTTGGTCATCAACCTTGAAGAGTATGGGACCACACGAGACGCTTCCAAGAGTGGCCGGCCCCGGAGCGCCCCGTTCTGCTGAAAATATCGCCGCTGTTGGCGAGAATGTCGAGGTTCGCATGTTCGCGTACAAAGTTCAGTCCGTGCATTAGCTGCTGCAAACCACATCGGATGACTTCTTTTGGCTCACCTTGTATGAATGTTTTACGGTCAGAAATCTGACAGCCCAGTTGGCAGATAACTTTAAAAAATCTGATAGAAACCTGGGCCAAATTGCCAATTCATAACAAAAAAAAAATGTTTTAGAAACTTATAGTTATTTAAAACTGCGTTTTTCATTTAACTTTATGCCTCAAACTGGAGTTGGATCGACGTCTCCTGTTTGCTAGTCAAGCGTGTTACTACCTTTGTTATTTAAGCTAGTTTCTCTTTTGTTTGCAGTTAGAATAAAAAAAAAGTCGAAGGACAAAATAGGCAAAAACAAAAAATCCGTTTTATTAATTTTATTTTAAATTTACTTTCACATGGAAAGTTTTTACATATAATTTGTAACTTTTGCAATACTTATGTATGTAATACACCTGACCTAACATTATTGTGAAAGTTTATGAAAAAACTAAAAACTCATTTTAGAATTACAAGTTTTTTCCATTCGCATAAGAAAAATTATTGAGTGTAATTAATAAAACAGTTAAAGCAATATTTTAAATAAAAATGGCTTTTAAAAACAAAACAAACGGCTGATAAATGGACACAATATTCAACGTCATTACAAGTGTCGTTGTCGTAATCAAAGCCAACTTTATTAGTATAAATTATGGAGTTCTAAACATTAAGTCCTGGTTTTACTAATAAAATAAAAATTTTTTTATAATAGCGAATCCTAAATTATTAATATTTAATTGAATTAAAATAAAAAAGTGTAGCTTAATATGAGGTATTATTTACTCATTTAAATATATTCTATATTAAAAGTATTCCAAGTAGTTATAGGCAAACCCCTCAAACTCATGCTTATATACATAATTAGCATAATTTATAAATGAAACATTAAAAAAAATATATTTACTAATGCATATACAGTATGCGACAAAACATATGCACGAGATTGTACTTACAATCAAATATCTTTATAATATAGAAAATTACAATCGTATTTTTACTTGTGTTATTTTTTTGTAATGATAATACAGTCCTCTTACTAACACAAGACAAAAGAAAAGAAAAAAATATTTAACAAAAAAAAAATTAATAATAAATCTACAAAACCGCTATATTACATGCGACAAAACAAATGCACGAAGTGGGTGGTATTTATGTTCTTCATTTTTTCTAACAAATTACCAACAAAAAAGAACCGTCAAATGAAATGCACAATTTTTTAAATTTTAACGGAATAATTTGAAAAATTTTGCACGCGTTTATTATTATTTATATTCATTCAAAGTCATTGGTCAAAGTTTGCAATATTTTAATAAAAGGATGGCTTACAGCAAATATTCCGATCATTTAAAAGAAAAAATTATAAATGATTATAATAAAGGGCAATCAGTGACGTCGATTGCAAATAAATTTGGAATTAACCACAGTGTCATTTCTCGCATTGTAAGCCGTTTCAGTTCATCAGGATCGTTGGCAACCGTACACAGAGGTGGTAGGCCCCGGAAAACCAGCAAACGAGACGACCAGGCAATACTGCGCTTAATGAAAAAGGATACATTTATCTCAGCAAGATATATTGCAAGTCAGTTAAACTTAAATGTCTCGATTAGATCCATCCAAAGACGATCTGTTGAAGGTGGATTAAAATCATGTAGAAGTGCAAAAAGACCATTTATTTTTGCCAAAAACAGATTAGCTAGAATCGAATTTGCAAAGGAGCACATCAACTGGACCACAACCTAATGGAAAACCGTACTCCTCTCCGATGAGTCTGAATTCAATATTAAAAGTTCTGATGGATTTAGGCTGGTACGTAGACCGAAAGGACAACGCCTTAACCCTCGATATACCAAAGGTAAGGTAAAACATGAAGGAGGAAATGTATTGGTCTGGGGATGCTTTTCTAGCCATAGAATCGGACTAATTCATAAAATAAGTGGTGTAATGGATCGATTCGTTTACAAGGATATCCTACAAAACATAATGCTACCACATGCAGAGGAGGAAATGCCGCTTAAGTGGAGGTATCAACAGGACAACGATCCCAAACATACGGCTAAATGCGTCAAAGAGTGGTTTGCAGTTAATAAAATTAATGTTTTAAAATGGCCAGCGCAATCGCCAGATCTCAATCCCATAGAAAATCTATGGGATATTGTAGATCGTAAAATTAACCGTGATAATTGCGGAAATAGGGATGAACTTTTCCGCCAGGTGGAAGTTGCTTGGAATGAAATTTCTGGAGAAATTTTATCAAACCTAATTGAGTCCATGTCACGAAGATGTGAAAAAGTTTTAAGAAATAATGGCTACTCAAATAAATATTAATATTTTTTTAATTTCCTTAAGACGTGCATATGTTTTGTCGCATACAAAAAACTGTTTTTTTATTGTATTATATGAATTTTTTTAAGTTTTATAAGAATTTTTATTTTTTTTATATATTTTATTGAATTTAGGTTATTAACTTTATAAAAAAAATAAATAAGTCCAAATCCAAATGTGTTTGCTTTTGTTTTTGAGACATATTCTACTTAACAGAAGTTCGTGCATATGTTTTGTCGCACACTGTATGTTTATGTATACTAGCATGTACTTTGTAGTACATGAATACATACATATATTGATCTTTTACAAATATTTTAAGGAAAAAAAATTAAAAATATAATTTAAGTCCTTCCACAAAATTAAGCGAAATGCATTTAATGCGTCACCAAACCATTCAGTATAAACTCTACAATTCTAGATAACTAACAATTCAACACATATACATACATATACACACTCGTATTTTATATACTAAACTTATGTAATTGTATTTTTTTTATAACTTTTGTCATTAATATGCATGCTCAGATATTTTTACACTTACATCATACATACAGATTTTTAGAATTTTGTAATTTAAAGAGAAAAAAAAACGAAAAATTGTTAATTTTAAATGCTGCATATATGCTTTTACATACATACATATATACATACAATGACGATTATTGTGATTTTAACGAAATCATGCATTTTTATTTATCTATAAGTTAAAATTTCTTATTATTTAAAAAGGTATTTTATCATAATTTTTAAAATCCATTAATAAAGTTAAAAACAATTTTCAATTATTCCCCTGACTAATGTGCTGTTTATAGAAGGTGAAACCTCTTGGACGATTTGTATGTGTTTTGTTTTTGTTACAATAACAGAATACAAACAAATCGTCTAAGAAGTTACGCCTATCGTGTTCTATAAACAGCACATTAATTATGAAAATTCTTTATATTAATTTAAAAATAAAGGACCTGTTTCACTTTCACATTTGCATGTGGCTCTGACATAGTTTTTTTAAGGTCTACAGAGCACCCTACCGGCGATGCTGCAGATCTTACTCCTCTTAAGTGGAAAGTTCCCTGTATATTTGTGTTTCTAATGCCTCCTTAATGGGAAATACCTTGAAATTAATAGGGTTTGCCATTTTGCCAGTATTCTTATGAATATATGTTATAAATAAATTAAATCAATCTGTATAAAATGAAGTTAAAACATGAATATAAGCAAACAAGCGAATTATATAGAATATTATATTCTCTAAAATTTTATCTATTTTTTTTTTCTTTAATAACTAATGCTTTAGATTTCCGGTTTTTTAAATTCTTTTTTACTGCAATTCATTTCGGTTTTGGCTTTTTTTAAATTAAAATTTAACAAAAATCTGTATGTATGTACATAAGTGTAAATAGGTACCTGAGCATGCATATATGTATATGACAAAAATTGTAAAAAAATATGAAAAACATACATAAGTTTATTATATAAAAAAACTAGTGTATATATGTACATGTGTTAAATGTGATTGTTAGTTATTAAAAACAAAATGTTAACGTTTTCTTTATGTCCATTTGTATGTTTTTTGTGTTTTCAGCTCAACACCAACTAGCCCTCCCGTAGAGTTTTTACTGAAGGGTTGGTGGCGCATTAAATGCATTTTGCTTCGCTTTGTGGAAGCACTTAAATTTCAATATTTTTTATTTTTTTTTTCTTAAAATATTTGTAAAATATATCAATATATGTATAAAATATTTAATAATTATGTTTAATGTTTCATTTGGAAATTATGCTAATTATGTCTCCAAAAATATATAAAAACAAAATTGAAACATTTACTTTAAAAATTGAAAGAAAAGCTTATATAATACATAAGTATATAAACTTACTTATGTATATATGTACATTGTGCATAAATACATAAATTACTTTAAGTTTTATTCAATTATATTCAATATAATAAAAAATAATCATATACATTTTTGAGTACAAAACGTAAAAGTACAAATTAAAATTTAAGTTTATAAAAAAAATAATATAAAGTAAGTAAAAAAAAAAATTAAAAAAACTGCATAAACAACAATCCACTAACTACATAACCAGAAAGAAAAAACACAGAATCGCAGTTTAACTTCTTTCTAAAATAGTTTTTTAACATTAAATTAAAAAAAAATATTTTTAGTAAAATTCTAAAACTACCTAAAGACTACTAAATATGTATTTAACATAAAAATATTTATAATATATATACATACATATGTACGTACGTACATACATATGTATGAGAAAACAGCAACACATTTTTAAATAACACTTTTACAAGGTGTTGAAAATATAATTCTTATTACGAGGTTCTTATAAAATGAAGTAAACTCAATAAACTTAAGCATAAATACTAACATACATACATACATAGATAAGTATATACATAAATACAATAAAGTAAATAAAAGTCCATAATTAAGTATGATAGGTTTAGTGAAAGAAACAACAAAAATAAAAAAGAAATTTTTGTATTGCATGTACTAAACGCATTCACAACATACATACATATATATTTCGTAATTTAACATACACACATACATACAAACTCTATGATCCTTATAGGATCGTTGAAAATTAATATTTATATGTACATGTATGATATATGTACATATGTATAAGTATATATTGTTTACCGACTGCAAAAATGATTATAAATCCCTTAAAAACGATTTAAACGTTTGTTGTAGGAAAACTTTAAAATAATAATTATTTTTACTGCGGAACTTTTTTTTACCATTAAAACGGTATTATTTAATACAACAACTTGATTATTGTTAATATTTTTTTCCCTGCGTTTTATATAGTATGTATGTAATCTCCTTTTGGCCATTATTTCAAGGTCAATTAGTGCAACGCGTATTTCGTATTATCCGTGAATACGTATTTATTATGAAAGAGGCCCTCCCTTTTCCTATCGAAACTAAATTATAGTTTTATTTAAAATAGAATTTTAAACATAAATGATTAAAATATTTAAGTTCAAATTACTTTTTAATACAAACATCCGTAAAAACCAGGCAAATTGTGAAAATTCGGCAAAAAGTTTGGAGATAGTAACAGCTAAATGTTTGAAACTCTTAACTGTCTGAGAAGGCCAAAGTAATACATATCGCCGTCTCAAAAATTATCTAAATGTCACAAAAAAAAAAATTGGGAATTTTCTTTAGTAGATAGAGGTACATATGTATGTATTACATACATTTTTATCGCTAACAAATTTTCACTTAATCTCAATCTTGACGACGCATGTGTATGTAAACTGCTCTAAATAATGTAAATTTTAAATTATCATAAAGATGATACGCTAATTTGTCCTTTGCAAATGATAGCCAGTGTGCATCTGCTAAATTAACTTCCCGATGCTCAATAAAGTCCTACAGACCAGTTATAAATGCCAAACTATTAAAAATATTCTCCATACAACGACTTAAAAAAACAGCCGCTTTGTGCTTAATTTGACTTAATTTCATACGTAATATAGTTTATTCATTTCTAACTAACAGTTAAGCTAAACCTAGTTGTCAAATTTTATTTTGAAATGTAAGAAAAAAAATTAAATTTTGAAATATGATTTTCTCGAAATCTATGTTTTTGCATATACAACCTGGTAATATTGAGCAAGCGATACGTAACTTCGAAACAACGATATGTATTTTGCAATTCACTCAGCCTTTACGGTCTACATGGTTTGAATTATTGATTTTCCCTACAGGTTTTAAAAAGATTTATTTAGCAAATTTCTTAATTAGCTTATAACAATTAAAATTATGTAAATGCAGCAGCCGGCAAACAATCTTTTAAATATTTCAAATTGATTTGTATACAAATCCTACTATGGCTTAGAAAATTATTTTTTCATAAATAAATAAAACTATAATTGAAACATAAGAAAAAAAATATAAGAAATAGAAACATGAATATACATTCATACACAATATATTCTCATTTTCGTATTAAAATTAAATTATTAGTTTAAGAAATAGTTTAATACATCCTAAATACTTTTCATGCATTTTTATTAAGACAAGAGTTGCATTAAGTGTAAGAAAATTTTAAAATAGAAAATATTTTTTTTTTGGCATTAGGTTAGGTTAGGTTAGGTTAAAGGACATGCAGTGAGATACGCTCACCGCATCACCCAGAGACAATTTGTCCATTGTGACTGTCCTATAAGAAAGAAGTAATAAAATAAAGAGTAAATATAAAGGTATGCCCAGATGTATGAACATGAAAGAATAAGGTAGAAAGGACAGAGGTTAGAGTAGTAGTAGTAGAATAGTAGTAAGTAAGTGAGAGTGTGGCAGTGTCCGTCACGAGTCGTTGCCGGTTGTCCATTTGGCACGTGTTCTGCTCCGGATATCAGTTGCAACCTCTCGCCAGCCATGCCATCCCTCTCGCAAATCCTAGTAAGACCCTTGGGTCACAGTCGGCGAGCTCAGAGATGTGGTTGTAGTAGGGTACACCAAAGTACCGGTTCCTCCTCCTGGCGATCGCCGGGCATCGACACAACAGGTGCTCTACAGTCTCGTACTCCTCTTCGTCTTCGCATAGTCGACAGAAGTCGACCGAGTTTGGCTTCCAGTTTGCCTCCAACGATCTTATACTGCAGTGACCGGTCAAAAGGCCGGTGATCAGCTTAAGGTCCCTCTTACCCAAAGATAGAAGGGTCTTCGTCCGGTTTTCCGAAGCTGCTTTCCATAAAGATTTTGAGACCCTACATCCAGCAGTATTCGTCCATTTCTGGTTCGCCAGGACTCTAAAGTACCCATCGATTATTCCGTAGAGTTTGCACAATGGGGGAAGGATCGATGTGACCGCCCCAGTGGCAGGTAGTTCGGTTCCCTTCCGTGCCAATTCGTCGGCATATTCATTAACGGGTATCTCGGAGTGACCGGGAACCCAGCACAGCCTTACGGCCCTACCAAGCTCCCTACAGTCTCTAACCGCCTTCGACCTCACAGAGTCTAAACCCAAGGCCCTTAGGGCGGCTTGACTATCCACGTAAATGGTGACTCATTCGTTGCGGCCTTGATTTGTGCGTCCAATCAATCTTGCGGCCTCCTGTATTGCAAATATTTTCGCTTGGAAGACACTGCAGTGATCGCCTAGCCTGAAAGACTCCGCAATGTCCAGTGCTTCGCTGAAAATACCAGCTCCAGTACCACGATCAGTCTTCGATCCATCAGTATAAACAACTACTCCTCCGTACGGAACGTGGCCATCATCCCATACCGACCTTTCAGGAATGGTTATCACAGCGGCGGAGTTGAAGTCCAGGTAAGATGGCAAGTATCCGTCCTCCCGACTAGGTCTCCTAGCTGCTCAAGCCTCCCCATTTCGATCAAAATGCTGGCATGTCCCGATTGAGAGTCGCGCCAAGTTCCTGATTCTCGAAGTCTCAAGGCTCCTTTAACCGCAAACCGCTTCACAAAAAGTGCCAGAGGTAGAAGGTTCAGCATTGTATCCAGTGCAGCCTGTGGGGTGCTCCCGAGCGCTCCCGTGATACAAATAGAAGCAGTCCTCTGCACCTTGTTCAGCGCTTTGAGGAGAGAGGTTTTCGTTGTGGCCGTTTGCCAAACCAAGCAACCATAGGTAACAATGGGTCGAACAATTGCCGTGTACAACCAGTGGACAGTACCAGGCCTCAGTCCCCAACTCTTTCCTATCGAGTTCCTGCACGCATATAGAGCATTCAGCCCCTTCTTAACCCTTTCCTCGATGTTCCTTTTCCAGTTAAGTTTCTGGTCCAGGATAACGCCAAGGTATTTGGCTTCCGGAGACAGTTGTAGCTCTACTCCATCCAGTACCGGTCCACAGAAATCCCCGACCTTCCGCTTGCGAGTAAAAAGAACTAATTCGGTCTTCGTGGGATTTACTCCAAGTCCTTTGGACTTGGCCCAGTCAGACAGTGAACTCAGTGCCCTTTGCATCAAATCAGTTAATGTAGACAAGAACTTCCCTCCAATAAGTATGACCACATCATCTGCGTATGCCACGACTTTCGTTCCTTCCCTCTCGAATTTCTCCAGTATACCATTTATCAGCAGAAGCCACAAAAGAGGTGAGAGGACTCCACCCTGTGGTGTGCCCCTGGTAACAATTCTCCGTATGGAGCCTTCGCCCATTCGCGCATTGATAATTCGGCCCTTCAGCATTCTATCAATCCAGCTTATGAGGAGAGGAGAAACACCAGTTGAAACGAGGGATTCATGTATCGATTCCAGCTTCACATCCAGAAAGGCCGCCATCGTAAAGTTGGAATTGCCATATTGTGCTCGATAGTCCTAACTACATCGTGAAGCGCACTCTCCACCGACCTACCCTTGCGGTAAGCATGTTGAGAGGCACTTAGTGACGTAATGTCCATCGAACTCCTGATATGTAAATCTATCAGTCTCTCCACCGTTTTCAACAGAAAGGAAGACAGGCTGATAGGTCTAAAGTCCTTCGGCTTGGAGTGAGATGTCTTCCCTGCCTTCGGAATGAAGACAACGCTGACCTCCCGCCAGGCCAAGGGAATGCACGATAGTTGCAGACAGGCCCTAAAAATTTTTGACAGTGATGGTAACAGCATTGGCCCTGCCATTTGCAGCATTGCTGGGATGATACCATCCGGCCCAGGTGGTTTGAAGGGTTGGAAGGAATCCAGCGCCCACGCAATCTTACTATCATCCACTATACAGTCAACTAGGGGTACCCCCATGAACGGATCGACCATAAAAACGTCCTCCGTCATGGTTTGTGCCCCATCCATTTCCATGCATCCAGGAAAGTGAGTTGCAGCAAGTAGATCCAATGTCTCCGAGCTCGTCTCGGTCCATGAGCCGTCTTCGCGTTGGATGCTATCCAGGGTTTTCGGGTCCCTTGAGAGCAGCCTGCGGAATCTCGCCGTCTCATTTACGCCTTCTATCGATTCACAGAATCTTAGCCAGGAGGCTCGTTTCGCCCTTCTGACCTCGCTCTTATATCGATTGAAACTGACTTTATAGTCGTCCCAATCCGATCTCTGTTTGGTCTTGTTGGTCCTGTTGTACAATCTCCTCGAATCCTTCCTTAAAAAGCCCAGTTCTCGATCCCACCATACTGGCTGTGATCTTCTACCTGGGTATGACAAGGGACAGGATTCTTCAAAGCTCTCTGTAAGGTAGCCAGAGAGTCTATCAACTGCTAAGTCAACCTCCGTTTTCGTCGTGCAGGCGTTGACCGGATTCGACTCAAGACGAGAGGTAACTAGTTCCGAAAACTTCGACCAATTCGCCCTTCTAGGGTTCCTAAAAGGTTTTTGCCGGTTCCTCCTAAAGTCTTACTCAAAGAGTATTTTTCTGTGATCCGAAAAGGTGCACTCGTTGGACACTCTCCAATTTCTTACGCGCGATTCGTCCAGGTAAGTCAACGTTATGTCTATCACCTCAGCCCTATCTCTAATTTGAAGAGTGGGGGTATTACCCCTATTACAAATACGAAGACCCGAGCGTAAAATGAAATCAAAAGTTAACTCACCTCTTTTATTAATGTCCTTGCTGCCCCATTGCGAGTGGTGAGCATTGGCATCGCATCCAAGGATAATATCCCTACCGTGCAAGGCGTTATTCACCAGATTCCGGACATTAATATTTGGAGGATCGGGCTCATCATACGGCGAAATTGCCAACGGAACCAACATTTGTTGTTGCTATAGGGAAAAGAGATACGCGTGAATCTGTGAGTTTAATATGTACGCCATTCATGATATTCGAGTTAAGGGCGATTTCTTCATTTTCAAACTCAAATGATTGAATTGCGACTCCAGCGTCCTCAAAGAATCTTAAATGTTCCGCACTTAAAGTCCTAGCAAATTGATAACCAAGGCAATTTCGCGTAATAGCATGGTTCGGATACGCGAGCGGTTCAGGCAAATCCCAGTTTTTTGGCCTGTCTCTAATACGGGTGCGGAGAAGGTCCATCGCAATTGCCTGCGCGAAGACTCCCGATGAAGGATATGATGCGTAGAAGCTTAAGTTTTCGTTTATAGGTCCAAAATATCCCGGTATGTTCAACTTTCCATTTTCGCAATAATAAATTTCGCCAACCTCCAAAGTTGGCTTGTCGAACGCGAATTGTAGCTCTCTTGACTTTGGGGCTTTTGTACTTCCCATACCGGAGAGATAGAGTGAGACAGATTTTGCAACTGTATAGCTAACATTTTCCATTTGCGATATAAAATTCAATTTGCCTAATGTTAGATCTCCTGAATTTTTCTGGTGGAGTAACAATAGTCTATAGTAGACTATAACTGCAATATAATAGTCGTAAGCACTTCGTGGAACAGTCTTTCCAAATGATGGGCTTACACTTACGACTTTGACATAGCTTTGTTCCATTAGCTCAGGCAAGTTGGTGCATGTTGGATACAGTTTTTTGCCTTCCAACTAGAGCCCTGAACACTTCTGATGGTCCGGGGAAATACGCTTTCTCAGATAAAGGGTCATTTGTAAGTGCCGAAAGCACTTTTGATAGATATTGCCCTTGTGGTATTTCTCCCGTAGGATTTTGCGCTCTAGGACCATTAGCATTTACGGGTGGCCTGCCTCTTCCTCTATTCTGACGTTGGCGATTATTTTGACCTCTTCCACGCCAATTTGTATTATTTCTGGCATAGTGTGAACCACCTTGTTGGGGTGGAACATTTGTTGTTGCTATAGGGAAAAGAGATACGCGTGAATCTGTGAGTTTAATATGTACGCCATTCATGATATTCGAGTTAAGGGCGATTTCTTCATTTTCAAACTCAATAATTGAATTGCGACTCCAGCGTCCTCAAAGAATCTTAAATGTTCCGCACTTAAAGTCCTAGCAAATTGATAACCAAGGCAATTTCGCGTAATAGCATGGTTCGGATACGCGAGCGGTTCAGGCAAATCCCAGTTTTGGGGCCTGTCTCTAATACGGGTGCGGAGAAGGTCCATCGCAATTGCCTGCGCGAAGACTCCCGATGAAGGATATGATGCGTAGAAGCTTAAGTTTTCGTTTATAGGTCCAAAATATCCCGGTATGTTCAACTTTCCATTTTCGCAATAATGAATTTCGCCACCCTCCAAAGTTGGCTTGTCGAACGCGAATTGTAGCTCTCTTGACTTTGGGGCTTTTGTACTTCCCATACCGGAGAGATAGAGTGAGACAGATTTTGGAACTGTATAGCTAACATTTTCCATTTGCGATATAAAATTCAATTCGCCTAATGTTAGATCTCCTGAATTTTTCTGGTGGAGTAACAATAGTCTATAGTAGACTATAACTGCAATATAATAGTCGTAAGCACTTCGTGGAACAGTCTTTCCAAATGATGGGCTTACACTTACGACTTTGACATAGCTTTGTTCCATTAGCTCAGGCAAGTTGGTGCATGTTGGATACAGTTTTTTGCCTTCCAATTGGAGCCCTGAACTCTTCTGATGGTCCGGGGAAATACGATTTCTCAGATAAAGGGTCATTTGTAAGTGCCGAAGGCACTTTTGATAGATATTGTCCTTGTGGTATTTCTCCCGTAGGATTTTGCGCTCTAGGACCATTAGCATTTACGGGTGGCCTGCCTCTTCCTCTATTCTGACGTTGGCGATTATTTTGACCTCTTCCACGCCAATTTGTATTATTTCTGGCATAGTGTGAACCACCTTGTTGGGGTGGAACAGGGACTGCTGGATTGCCATTATTGTTGTTATCAGCAACAATATTATTATTATCATTGTTATTATTTTGATATCTTCTATCCATCGTAGTTTGTTATTTATTATTTGTGCGCTTGCTTGCGTCTTATATCTGGGGTAAAGTTTATTATTTCCAACTATATGAAAACTATATATATATTTCGTAATTTTACATACACACATACATACAAACTCTATGATCCTTATAGGATCGTTGAAAATTAATATTTATATGTACATGTATGATATATGTATGTATAAGTATATATTGTTTACCGACTGCAAAAATGATTATAAATCCCTTAAAAACGATTTAAACCTTTGTTGTAGGAAAACTTTAAAATAATAATTATTTTTACTGCGGAACTTTTTTTTACCATTAAAACGGTATTATTTAATACAACAACTTGATTATTGTTAATATTTTTTTCCCTGCGTTTTATATAGTATGTATGTAATCTCCTTTTGGCCGTTATTTCAAGGTCAATTAGTGCAACGCGTATTTCGTATTATCCGTGAATACGTATTTATTATGAAAGAGGCCCCCCCCTTTTCCTATCGAAACTAAATTATAGTTTTATTTAAAATTTAAAATAGAATTTTAAACATAAATGATTAAAATATTTAAGTTCAAATTACTTTTTAATACAAACATCCGTAAAAACCATGCAAATTGTGAAAATTCGGCAAAAAGTTTGGAGATAGTAACAGCTAAATGTTTGAAACTCTTAACTGTCTGAGAAGGCCAAAAAAAAAATTGGGAATTTTCTTTAGTAGATATAGGTACATATGTATGTATTACATACATTTTTATCGCTAACAAATTTTCATTTAATCTCAATCTTGACGACGCATGTGTATGTAAACTGCTCTAAATAATGTAAATTTTAAATTATCATAAAGATGATACGCTAATTTGTCCTTTGCAAATGATAGCCAGTGTGCATCTGCTAAATTAACTTCCCGATGCTCAATAAAGTCCTATAGACCAGTTATAGATGCCAAACTATTAAAAATATTCTCCATACAACGACTTAAAAAAACAGCCGCTTTGTGCTTAATTTGACTTAATTTCATACGTAATATAGTTTATTCATTTCTAACTAACAGTTAAGCTAAACCTAGTTGTCAAATTTTATTTTGAAATGTAAGAAAAAAAATTAAATTTCGAAATATGATTTTCTCGAAATCTATGTTTTTGCATATACAACCTGGTAATATTGAGCAAGCGATACATAACTTCGAAACAACGATATGTATTTTGCAATTCACTCAGCCTTTACGGTCTACATGGTTTGAATTATTGATTTTCCCTACAGGTTTTAAAAAGATTTATTTAGCAAATTTCTTAATTAGCTTTTAACAATTAAAATTATGTAAATGCAGCAGCCGGCAAACAATCTTTTAAATATTTCAAATTGATTTGTATACAAATCCTACTATGGCTTAGAAAATTATTTTTTCATAAATAAATAAAACTATAATTGAAACATAAGAAAAAAAATATAAGAAATAGAAACATGAATATACATTCATACACAATATATTCTCATTTTCGTATTAAAATTAAATTATTAGTTTAAGAAATAGTTTAATACATCCTAAATACTTTTCATGCATTTTTATTAAGACAAGAGTTGCATTAAGTGTAAGAAAATTTTAAAATAGAAAATATTTTTTTTTTTTTTGGCATTAATTTATTAATTTCTATTTCATGAAAGCTACTAACAACAACTTAACATGACATCCATACATATAATACATAAGTATATACAAACATACATAAATTTTTATATTTTATAAAACGTAAAATTATAAAGTCAAACTATGTAAGTATTTACTATATACAATAATGTAATTCATAATCAATAATAGAAACAATTTTATAAATGTTTAATAAATAAATTGTACACAAAAAGGAGCCAAAAAAAAAACATGGTGTTTTATTACGAAAACAATTGAATATGCAACAAGTAAGAAAGTTTATATTCAGTCAAATTTTAATAAAATTGCATTTACACAAGCAAGTATATACGTGCTTTTATAAAATTTTTGCAAACGTATTATCATGTATACTAAAGGTTTGTGTATGTTAGTGAAAATATAAGAGAATATGTAAGTGTATTGAGGTTTTTTTAGTACTGTTACTGTCCTTTCCAAACCCCAGGTAAGTAAAATAACTCTGTTATTGGCAGCGCCTATAAATATTTAATCCAGGTCAAGGCGCATCGATACAAGGTGGCCGCAATTTCGAAAAGATATTTTCGACTCTCTTACCTTTTTCTTTTTTTGTGAAGTTTGACACATACATATATTAAAAAAGAATTTTAGATTTAGTGTCAAACTCCATAAAAAAAAAGAGAATGACTCTCTTAAAGCTCAAGTTCCTATAAATAGGCATGAGCACAAGGCTTATCGATACAAGGTGGCCACAAGAAAAAAATTAAAAGAGTCGTTCTCTTACTCTTTATTTGTTTATATGGAGTTTGACACTGAAATTAAAAAATAATTTAAAGTTTAGTGTCAAACTCCGTATAAAAAAAAATAAAGAGTAAGAGAACGACTCTCTTAATTTTTTTCTTGCGGCCACCTTTTATGGATATGCCTTGCATTAGCATTTATGCACATTTGTATAAGCAAAAGAATGCATATTTATGCGCTAGTGTATTAGGGCGTTCACATTTATCATCAATATTTTGAACACGATAAATATCTCTTAGCTTTAGCCTAAAAATTCACTAAATAATCTTCAATTAAATGATTAAAATTATCTTTGCACGTTTTTTTTGTCTATTTTTCTAGTTTTTAATCATGTATTATTAAAAATTAATTTACTGTAAACATTCAAATAATGTGTTGGTAGATAGTTTCTAATTTTAAATGAAGAATAATGGTTCAATATTGCGATTTTAATACAAATACCTACAGTTTTAAAGAAAGTAAGATAAAAAAATCTTAATTATGCATTGCAAATTCTATGTTAGTACATATGTTTGTAATCGAAATCAATTCTATCGATGTATGCAAACGTTGTAATTTCGAAAATTTTACAAAACATCAAATCATTTCAACTTCCATGCATAGATACACGAATATATACAGACATATTTATTAGATATATTAGAGATATAAATTGATTGTTTTTGTAAAACAAAACCATACCTGGTATGTATGTATATGTATGTAGTGTTTTTATTATTATTATTTTTTTCACGCGGCAAACCAGTAAACCACTGAGAAACCCCCTAATATCCACACGGTTGTTTTTTAAGTTTATTCAATACACATAAATAAACCAAAACGTTTTGTTTTTGTTAAAAATACCCAGCCAACATCTGTACGATGAAACGTTTGCCAAATATGCAGAATTCTTAAAGAATTCTGTTCTATTTCTGACCGCAAAATAAATCATATGGTCGACACAAAATTTGTAAGACACATCGTGGGTAATTCTTAGCCGAATTAAAGTTTTTAAAAAATCACATTGGCCCATATTCATAGACAACTTAAAATCGACTTTAAAATTAAAGAAGACTTTTCAAACGAAATTTTCATACAAAAGCAGTGTTTAAAGTATATTTTAATTTTTTAAGAGATTTTAAATTGTCTATGAATATGACCCAATGTTTTTTGCTGATTTTTATGCATTATTTAAATAAAAATAAGTTTAAAAATTGTTGTTACTGCAATTATCGGTAACCTTTGCAGCCTGGGTAAATGGACGCACTTATACATTTAATGCGTACGAATTTGTGTATACATGTATGTATGTATTGTAAGTTAATTTGTAACCCTTTAATGCCTGCTTAATATTCGCCTGTACGATTAAAATAAAATTACTTGTGGGTTCATCATAAACGTTTTAAATAAAAAAAATATTACTGTGCTCACACCTGGGATAGGACATTAGTATTTCAATTCTCAACCGATCTCTTTGTACTATAAAATAAAATTTTTTTTTACTTTTTAGTTATAATCACATTTATACATTTGTAGTTTATTCGTACTTATACTTCCAATGCCATTCCGTTTTTATTTTCTACAACATTCATTTTTAACCCAATAACATGAATATATGTCCGTCTGCATGCAAAAGGCTGTTTAGGGAATTAATTCTTTCGTTGATCTGGAAGAGATCAACACCAATTTGCGCAGTAAGGCTTTAAAGTAAAATTTGTAACGGATAGATAAAAGGTATCCTTAATCATTATTCCACGTGGAGCTTGAGCCCGTTGATACAAACCTGAAGAATAATAAAACCCACCCTATTTATTATTTAAACATACAACAACTTTTGCTCCTTCCCAGCTTGAATATATGCCTACAAAAAATCGGTACCGTGAAATAACTCCCAAATGAAATAACTCCCAATTGAAAAAAGGAAATAACTCCCAAATAAAATAACTCCCAACGAAAATGAAATAACTCCCAATCGAAAAAAATGAAATAACTCCCAACGAAAATGAAATAACTCCCAACGAAAACGAAACAACTCCCAATTAAAATACATATATATAATGCGAAAACCTTTTGTATCCATAAATTAGATGTTACTAACGTAAAATTATTTTCTTAACAAACAAACCAAATGACTGCCGGCCTCCGTCTGGACGCAGGATAAGTTGACTCTCGTGGATCGAACCGCCGGCTTTGTTACAGCTTTAGGACAGGCGCGTGGACTTGAGGCACCTTTTTGTTTAAATAATTTTTTAATAAAAAGGAGTTATTTAGATAGCCGGCCTTCGGCCGGGCGCACGGAAAAAAAACTCCAGTGCATTAGATCCGCCGGCTTCGCAGTAGCCTTCGGCCGGGCAACGGACTTTAAGCTCTACTGCTTTTCATATAAAGCTTCGCCAAATAAAACATGAATTTTATGACACTTTAGTTATTAAGCTTTATTTCACGGTACCCAAAAAATCTTCTCCCATTAGCACTAAAATCTAGCAGCCAACAACACACATAGAATTGCCGACAAACTAACCAACCGTTTTCAATTTAAGACTTCTGGAAGGCCAAGATGAGCATAGCGCGAGCCAGTATGAAAGACATGAAGCAAATACTGCGAGACATATTAAATATGCCATGAACTGCTTTAGAATGTATTCGAAGAAGCAAACGACATCTGCCGACATAAAAATGAACTCGAATGATTTCTAATAACCAAAAATATAATGTGTTGTTAATTTCCAATTACATATGCCATCTCGAAACGTCTTCAAAATAAGTGGTTATACTTTTACGGTACAAAAGATTCTAGAGCAATTATAGCTGAAACTGCAAGTGAGTCTCCAAACAATTACAGCATCATATGATTGAAGTAGAAAAATAAGCAAAGTTATGGGAAATAAAAATAAAATACCAAAATGCATCCACGTTACCTTTAAATTTACGCAAAGAAACTGTTGACATTTTAGGGAAAAGTTGGTAAAATCGGGTAATGGGTGGTGGTATTTCTGATACCAAAATGTCATTGTTCAATGTCTTGAATTTTGACGAAGCAAATCGATGCCTAGACAAATGTCAAAATCCAAATAAAAAATTCTGTATTTTTATACTGTAAGTGCAATATAAATATTTCCGGGAAATTAATTTTCCGGGAATTAATTACCCTCATTCTAAACAGTCAGGGGGGAGCAGTGTTCCGGGAAATAGGTTTTCAAATTTTCGCTATCAGCTGTTTTGCTTTAAGCGCTATTCTGTGTGGAAAAAGGGATAAAATTTCCTGGGATGAGTTTCTGTACAATAAGAACACAAGGAATAGGAAAAAACTCCCTGGGAATTCTTGATCAAAATTGGGCTCATGACATGAAAACAACTTCCTATAAAAAAAAAAAATTGTTGTGCCCTTTTAAATGTGAAGGATATAAAAAAATATAGCGTTCTTTTTGGTTTTAAAGCATTTAAAACCCATATGGCATCATAATGTACCTCAATAATGTACCTCATAATAGCTCAATTGTATTTGGATGATAGATATTACGTGTTATATTTCACACTCAAAAAGTTAACATGTCATAGGACAGTGCCAATTGTTATTTATGATCATCGATAAGCTAAAGATTATTGTATTAAATATCAACGCTGGTCAAAAATGGGTTAATACGATACAACACGAAAGAGTAGTTGATGCCTGTTTTGTTTTCAAACTAAAAACAAACACTAGCAACATTAGTTTAATTTGTGATTGCGTTTGGGAAACATTTAAAGTCGTTTTTATATATATTCTGCCTAATTGATAACATGCGATAATACAATTATCAATAAAACTTGTAATTGATCAAATCTACTAATTTATATCTTGTACTTACCATTAATGTTGTTGTATTACTTTCCAAAGAAAAATTCTTAAAAAAAAATTGAAAAGACTGCATTATCATTCAGTAACGAATTTCCTTAAATACCAGAGTATTCAAGTGCAAGGCGAAGTATGTACATACACATGTGTATTACAGTGCACATTTGTGATTTAATAGTAAAGTTATTGATATTCTAAAAAAAATTTGTATATTTTACGCGCTGGTCAGTTAATGATAGAGTTTTATATTTCGAAATATTTTGTTAATTCGTTTATTTTTTGTTCCATATAGGTATGTGTTTGGTGTTCATATGTGCACATATTTAATTAAATAAAACTACATATGTATGTATGTAACTAAGTATCTGAATACCTACATATGTATGTTTGTGGATAGATATTCAATAAACATTAAGTTATTTGTTTGATACTATTTTGTACTGACATATGTGTATATAAATATATACATAACTATATACATATATATATATACATACATATGTACATATGTATACATATATACATATGTATATGTATAGGTGTACTGGTTTGTAACGTTTTCGTACTTTCAAAATCAAAAATTTACGTCACATTTGATTAAAAAGTAATTTTATTATCACGTATGTTTAAACACATGTAAATAAATGTATATACATATATACATACTGTATGTATGCATAAACATATAATTTAAAAGTGTTATAGGTAACATCAATGTAAAATGCATTGTTTCACTTAATATTATAGGAGTTCTTGTCAAAATGATTTCTTCATCGCTCATATAATATTTGGCGTAAACATTATTTTTGTTCAAAAAATTTACATTTTTCAATGATGTGTGAATGTTTATATAATTTCAAGAAGAGTGGGACAGTTTTTAACAAACATATTTTGTTTGGACAATGCAAATTGTGTTACATTAGGGACAGTGTAAACTGCGCTTAACCGGCAGTAGTAGTACGATTACGTCATGCCACGTGAAACCCTAACATTAACATTTGCCGAGAGCTTTTATAATTTTTGAAACAGAAAACCTTATAAAATTGTACAGTTTGTGTGGGTAATTTTACTCCTCGTGCTTCTACCCAACAATTTTTTTTTTCAAAATAAAAAAACTCATAAAAAAAATTTTCTTCTAAAACTTAAACCTGGCCTATCAAATTTGACTTGGCTCCGGAAACTTGATTTCAACAAACGGACATAGCTAAAGTGACTTCCCTATCTATAAAGACCCAAAACATTTACATATATTTCCTGGGGTCGGAAATGAGTATTGTAGAAATTACATACAGAATGACCAACCGATATACCCTTATTACTTCGAAGTGTACTTTTAAGATTGTTTCACAGACAATTGTATTGTGGAGTTTCACTGAATAGATTTAGACGTATTTTTAAAAACTTATAGTTAAAACTTATGTGCTGTTTTTGGAAGCCGAGTAGTGATCGCCTTGTCACGAGATATGTATGTGTATTTGGTATACATATTTGAAACCCCGAATGCAACATGAAATGAAACCATAAACAGCCAGCAATTAAGGATGCCTGGTTGAAGTTTTCGATTTGCTTACGTTTATTAGAAAAGATAATTTATAAACGAAAATTATACACTGTATACATAAAGCATAATAGGTATAACCATAAATTTTGCATCGTTGACTTCAAAAAAAAAAAAAAAAAAAAATAATAAATAATAAAAACACGGAAGAAACTTTTTAACTGCAGATGTAGATACACGATTGTAGGGCGTGAATAAATAATGTTGTTAAAATAAAAAGATCTTTTTTAAGTTTCAAAATTAAATGATATGATATTAATATGCCTCTGTCACAATTCCACATACACATGCGCCTAGTGTCCAATAGTTGGTAAAGGTTTTTAAACCGTTGTGAAATTTTATAACAATATGGCAATAGGACAAATATAACACCTTGTGAGTCCCCTAAGTATGTTATTGATTGCGTTTTAAGTAAAATTTACGGACTGTAAATAATAATTATTTTCGAATTTTTAATGAAAAAAAGCATGTACAAAGAAACTTAAGCTATATTTACACTACTTAAGTTCTCATCTGAGTTGAGTATCAAAAAAATAATTTTAAATTTTTATGAGTGTCAAAAAACAATTTGATTTTTATATTTCTAGTATTACATTACGTCTAAGCAATGAGTTTTAATCCGCTAATTATAAAAAATGTCAATCTGGTATAAAGATTATGGCAATACAACAACAAACCTTTGATCCGGAAACTTTTAAAAACTTACATTTAAAACTCAGACGTTAAATAATTTAAAATAATAATATGAGGTGAAAATAGAACGAGTTCTATGTTCTTATTTCACCTGATATTAGGCAAAAATATTAACAAATTAAAATAGACATGTTATTACACTATACAAATGAGACTTAGTTGTGAAACTCAGACAAATACTCAGGTAGTGTAAATATAGGAAAATCAAGTGAAATACACAATTTTCATTGTATTAAACTAGTTTTTTTTTTTAAATCAAGTGCTTTTAAAATTTTTAATAAATATGTTTTTTTAAAAAATATTTTTTGATTTTTTTCTCTGTCTAAAAACAATAATTATTTTTTGATTTATATTTTTTTTTTTTTGCAAAACAATAGTTATATATTTAGTTAATATAAAAACCAAAAAACAACGACCAGTGTTATAATTCATTTTACTCAAATTATAAAATAATAATTATTTTTTGCAAAAAAAAAAAAAAAATAAAAACCAAAAAATAATATATAATTTTTTAACAAAAAAAAAATATATTTAGTTTGACAAAAATTATAAAAAAATAAATTTCAACTATTTGAGATATATTTTTTTTTGCATAATTATTACGGTCCCTGGTAAAAATACATGTACGTAATCGATTATTTATTGGCAAGAAAATATATAAAAATATTTGGCTTAAAAATTTAACAATTTATTTGAAATACGTTTTATAGATGAGATCACTTAAAACAAAGTTATAACAAAAAATTTGTCAGGTTTTCAAAATCCAGTTTAATAATAATTTTTTCCAACGTGTAATTATTTAACTATTACATTCATGTTATTTGTGAACAAGTTGGTTTCAAACTCTAGAAAAAATTTCTATTTCGTTATAGGTAAGTATGTACATAAGCAAATTCAAATGTATGTACATATGTACTTGATATCATATTTGCCATTTTAAGTGTTCAAATATCGTAGTGTAATTTCTTATATGCCGAATGGTACAGCGAAGTGATTTAAAAAAAACAATTAAATTTGCTAATTTTGTTGACAAATTCACACGCAAGATTTTTTTAAAATAAAAACATCCATAGAGATATTTTTTTTGAATGAAGCCCTAAATTCTTATATATTTGTAAACTACATATAAATAGTTATTGAAACAAAAAGCGTTTGTGCCGTATTTGGTCAGCTAGAAAACTAATATATGTTCCCCTCAATCAAATGCGGCAAAAAATTGTAAGCTACTTCTTTGGTTCATTAACTATCGTACGCCGTATGTCTTAAGCATAAATGTATTTTTGTGTTGATTCACGTTTTTTTTAATGTAGATATCACAAAAAGTGAGTAATTAGGCTTGATGTCATTCAATAGATATAATTAAAATACCTAATATGGATTACGAGTATGACCAATTAATCATATATACATATGTAAATACGGCAAATTATATGGCGCTCTATTTTGATCTGACAAAACATTTGATATCAGCTGTTTTAAGAACGAGAACAAGCAAAGGGAGCAATAATTTTTTCCAACTTACTAAATAAGCAAAGATTTTACTGCGTATCTTTTCGAACTTTATCTATTCCATTTTGTTTAATTTACTGCCAATTAAAAAAATATTGCCTAAAATTATGTTAGGGTTTTTTTTAAATAATAATAAAATAATTATTTTTATATTTATATTTTAATACGAATCTTTTTGTGGAAACGCGCATATGTAACTGCTTGTTATTACGAGTTTTGCCCAGAAAGGGGAATGAATATTTGTTATATTTATAAATAGAAAAATTATTTGTACTTACGTAAATACATAGATTTGTATGTACAAATGTATTTGTTTGTAATAATTAAACACTTTGTTGGATTTTATAATTAAAAATTCTTTGCGCTTGGTTTTTGCAAATTGCATACATAAATACGTATGTACATATGTATGTATGTATGTATGTGTATAAAAAAAGTGTGTTTGTTTATTAATATTAAATTTTATTAAGTCGCTAATTAAAAATTAAAAATTCATTGTGAGAAAAGGTGATTAAAATGACATTTAGTTTAGTTTTTACTCTTTTTTTTTCTTTTTTTTCAGTTCGTTGTAGCACTGTTACTTGCGCATTTCAAGTCAGTTTTATAAAATCAGCAAAAATTCGAGGTTGTTTTAATATAAAATGTTTATAATTATTAAAGCTATGATAGATACTTGTTTTTACATAAATATCTGCCATAAAAGACTTACAATAATACAATTTTTCTTTTAGTTGCCATAAAGATTTCAAAAACTCTGAAAAGATGACAGAACAAAACCCTCATATACCGAATCGTTCGGTACATACGATAGTAGATATACCAACGATAAATGGTGTCGGTATGTTATTTAATAAATTTATGTATTTAAAAAAAAAAAATTAATTACAAAATCTAATTTAGGAACAACGCCAGTAGTTTGTGACAAGAAAACGATCCCCTATGAGAAGATTGAAGTTATTGATATTGGTAAGTAAATCAATGACATTTTAAAAGTACATTTTTCGGCGTGATTGTTTAAGGTTTAAAATTTAAAAAAAAAATTTAAAGATACTGCTTTTAAAATGAGCGTCTTTATCCAACTTTTGCACATTTTTTTAATTTATTAAAAAATAAGTAAAACTTTATTAAAGTTTAATTTCGCCTATAGATTTTTGAAATTTTTAAGTTATGTTCTTACGACTGGCCTACAAATATAGCAAACATAGCATGATGTTTATGGAATTTAAATTTCATATAAGCGGTTTTCACTCTTGGTTATAAAGTGCCTAGTAAGTTGCGAATTTATGGTAAATGATGTTAACAACACAACAGCAACTGTAAAAAGTGTAAATTTACCTCAATTACCATAAATACGCAGCTTACTAGGCACTCTATCACCAAGCGTGAAAACCGCTATAAGTACATTAGGGTTTCCATTACTTCAAAAGTCGAAATTTGCTCCTATCAAAATTTTTTTTCCAAGTAAGCTTCATACTATTCATGCAAAGTAGTAACAATTGCCGGTTTTCTTAGGGGTTCGCTTAACCCAGGGCGCACGTATACAGGTGACCTTAGCTAATCAGCTGAGTAACGGAATTTCGGATGTGTAATTGTCAACATTTGTTTATGTTTTTTTTTTACTAACAGCAACTTTAGAATCTAAGAAAATCTCAAAAAGAAGAAGAAAGAATTTGTGAGTTTTTGTTATCTGTCTTTGACATTCGTACTACCATTTTAGTTGGTTTTGTAAAACCGCTCCCACCTGCATGCATGCGCCTTGGCTTAACCTTAAATTGTTTGGAACTTTATCGTGGCCCGTCGGATTTGACTTGGCTTCGGAAGCAGGATTTCAACAGACAGACAGATGGACGGATGGAATTCAAACATAAGTCGGCACGAAAAGGCGTTGTCCCAGGCTCGTACTTTATCTTTACTCGAGGTCAACACGTAGCAATACTTTTTGCGGCAATTGTCAAATTTAATGGCTTTAATAAAAAATGCGACGTGTGGAAGGAACGCAAATTGTCATATGTAGCTATTGCTATATGTTAGCAATTATAGCCAAGCAATAAGCTATCATTTAATTTTTTCTGCAATTTTAGTTTATTATGTTTGCAACCCCTTGGAAGAAATGTCAGTAATCAGAGGTAAAAAAAAATAAATGAAAATCTTTTTTGAAAGAAGCAAAAAAGCATAGTAAATTAGTGTCTGGCAAACCACTTAATGTCAGTGATTTTAGTCATAAATGTTGTTAAATGTTTTCATGCTAATTTCTAACAGATTTTTAATTTTATATCCTAAAAATCTACGTTTTTAATTTCTGGTAATTGTTCAAAGCATTTGTTTGTTTTTTTAGAGCTAGAAATTTGTTTTTCTTTGTTCCCGTACTTTTATGTGTTTTCGTTGTTTTGAAAGAGATAATTTTGCTTATTTTCATTTTACCGATCTTTACCCAAAAAGTACAGAAACACACCCATTGCCATCTTAACGGCAAAAATTAAATTGTAGTTTTCTTATCGACAAAAAGAAATTGTAATAGCTTAGACCAAAACCTTTTATTCGAGTCTCGGCTATAGCGCAGTTGCTTCAAGCATAATATATGAGAACTAATAGCTGTGAATTTTTTTTTAATAAAGTTGCCACTTAATTCCTAATATAAACAAAATTCGACAATTTTTACAGTGTTCTTCTATGTTCCAATGTATCAATAAAACTTTATAAACTTATTTTTAATCAAAATATGTGATAAAAACCGCCATATTTGCTGTGTCATGTATACATGTATATATATACATATATACATATGAACGCACCCATGGTGGAATAATAAGGTGACCTCGTTCCTACAACAACACCTTGCTGTAAAAATTAGCAATTATTTTGTTGCTAAATTTTAACTAAGTTGTCAAAAATTTTGCTATTACACATACACACAGTACACACAACTATTATATAAAATAAAAAATTTGCCAAGCTAAGCTAGAAAACATATGGCGGAAATGAAAGTCAGCTGATAAGTTGCTCCTACTTGTTCAATGTACCTAAATTGAGATATACTATTTTTATATCAGCAAAGTTTATATTTGATTGCAGACAAGGTATATTGAACAAGGTAGGTAACTGATCAGTTGACTTTTATTTCCGCCACATATTTTCCAACTTACGTATGTGTGGTCGCAACATATTTGACAACCAAGCTGGAATTTAGCAACAACAAAATGCATGCTAAATTTTTACAGGAAGTTGTTGTTGCAGGGACGAGATCAGCCCCCCTGTTCTGTAACTGGCGAGAAGTTTTCGCAGCGAGAAAATTTTTTTTATTGTCATAGTCTTCCGATTATTAACAGTGTGACTTAGATAATACATAAACTCTCATTATACAACGTTACAAGTTGAAATAATTAGGTTTATCGTGTTCATCCTGTCTTTTACAAGGCGACTATAAACTTTTCGATGCGAGAAGTTCTCACTAAAGTTACAGAACACAGGCACAGCTTCTTATTCCGCCATGATTGCAGAGGTTAATATGTAAGTATAAAAGGTGTGGACTGGCAACCAATATCAGTCTTATGAAATATTTCATGATATAGTTTTCACGAGGTACATACATATGTATCTCATGGCTTCAACATTTAATCTGTTGTTGTTTATACATACATACTTATGTAAATATGTATATAAAAAAAAGTTTAAAAGCAATTGTTTTCTCCCAAGTTATTACACAAACAGCTTAATGTGATGTTTTTGGAAGCCGAGTAGTGATCGTCTTTGGACGAATTATGTGTATTTGGTTTCTGTTTATAATAAAAAAAATATATAATTCGTCCAAAGACGATCGCTACTTGGCTTCAAAAAAACGGCACATATGTTTTGTGAGATAAAAAAAATTATTTTACTTTCATATTAAATTTCCTGCAAGTAATATGGATATGTACAGCCATACAAAAATAAAATAAAGGAAAATACTGATAATAACAAATTCGTACACAAATATGTACATATGTATGTGTATATACAGTGGTTGGCAGCTTATTTGATGCAAGCGAATCTAAAAAACATAAATCAGTATAGCTCATAAAGAACTTTACATATGTAAGGAAAACAAAAACCACAGTAATAAGCAACATTAATTGTTAAAAAAAATCTTGTTTGTTTTTTTTTACTTCTAATGACTTGTAAGAAAAACAACAAAAACAAAAGATACATCTTTTACGAAGCAATCAGCTTATTTGATGCAACAAAAGTTTAACTGTATTTTTACCGTTATATTTCAAAATAATATGCAGACATTTTTGATGTTGTTTTTTCTTACTAATGTTTGCACAATTTTAGTGTCTTTTTGGAGTTAAAAGGTTTTAGGTAGTTTTTATTGAATATGGGTCGGCGCACAACAGTTGAAAAACGAAAATTAATAATTCATCATTTTAAAAATGGAAAAAGCCAGCGTAAAATAGCAGACATATTAAATTTGCCTTCATCTACAGTCCAGCACATAATAGAGCGATATTCAAAGGAGAACAGAATCGAAAACAAAGGCAGAACTGCTCCTAACAAGATTTTTTCCGCAAGTGATGAACGTTGGATAATAAGAAAAATTTTAAAATAACCCCAGATTATCAGCACAAAAAATAGCTGATGAAGTGACCAAAAGTATTGGAAAGATCTGTAGTGCGTCAACAATTCGGCGTGTCTTGCGTTCACATGACTTTCATGGTCGAGTACCACTGAAAAAGCCATTTATAAGCCCAAAAAATAAAAGCTCTCCACTTGCGTTTGCAAACACACACATTTCAAAGGGTTTGGATTTCTGGAATACGGTGATTTTTTCAGATGAGTCTAAATTTAATATCTTTGGCTCAGATGGCAGGTCCTATGTTTGGCGGAAGCCAAATACTCAGCTCCAATCAAAAAATCTGCGCGCCACTGTTAAGCATGGCGGAGGCAGCGTAATGGTTTGGGCTTGCATGGCTGCGACTGGTGTAGGAAATTTGGTTTTCATTGAAGGAAATATGGACAAGACACTGTATTTAAACATCCTGAAAGAAAATTTGATGGAAAGTGCTGAAAAATTGGGTCTGAGGAGCAACTTCCGTTTTTACCAGGACAACGACCCAAAACATAAATCCAATGTTGTTCAAACCTGGCTAATATGGAACTGTCCTCATTTAATGGAACCACCTGCCCAGTCTCCTGACTTAAACGTTATAGAAAATTTATGGGCTTTATTGGAAAATAAAATTAGAAATCACCATATTTCAAGCAAGGAAGCACTGAAAAGGGTGTTACTCGAAGAGTGGAATAAAATAACGCCCGAAATTACACAAAAACTTGTTGCCTCAATGCCAAATCGGTTAAAAGCTGTTGTAGAGCAAAAAGGTTACCATACTAAATACTAACTACAACATTTTGGACAATATCTTTTACAATTTTTAGTCAATAACATCTTGCATCAAATAAGCTGCCTTATTTAAAAATGAAGTTTTTTTGTTTTTCTTATTTTTCTTTAGGTTAGTGCAAAAAATTAAATAAATTAATAAATATTTTCGGTTTTTTAACAACTTTTAAAAACTAGTCTTTTAATGTTTTTTTAAAAACATTGTAAGTTTTAAAGTTACAATCATTTTAAAATACTGCATTTACTTGCATCAATTAAGCTGACAGCCACTGTATTTTTAGTACAGAAAAAATATATGTTTGTACATATGGTACATATGTTGATATAATAATATTTTACATTCAATAACAGACAATTAGTTGTATTTTTCACTTCATTCTTGCCAGATTAGTGTTAAATTAAAAATAAAACGTATGTATGTGCATTAAAACATTCTCTAATATTATTGATAAGCATGTGAAGGATAACAATAGTATAAGAACTTTAAATAAAATTTTGAAATACATATAAAAGTTTTGATACACGAAAACACGTTTAAGTTTCCAAATTCAAAATTTAACGCGATATCTTTTTATAATAAGTATGTACACACAATAATACATACATATGTATGTAAGTATGTATTATGTATATAAATTTTAAAAACGAAAGCTTTGATCATGATACAACTAATCAGGTAATCTCGTCCCTGCAACAACTACAAATTAGTACCAACGTGTCAAACAAAAGCTCATAGAAAAAAAACAATGAGTAATAATTTTTGTTGTTTTATTTTCACAGGGAGAGCATAATTTTGACATCTTTTGACAGCTGGGCCGACGAGACTACCTGGTTCTTTGTATCATGGCTTTGATAAAGCCGGTACATTGAATGTAAACTCAAAAAAATGAATTTATTGGTAGTATTTTAACGGCGAGCTAGTTCTATAGACAAAATATAATTGCTTTTTTTGGTTCACAGAGAACCTACTACATACATGAAATGCACTTCATCCTCTCAAAGTTTGTTCCCTTATTATTTTGGCACGGCAGACAATGAACCTAATATTAATTCTGAGAGATCATAATCTAAGAAGTTCCAGAAAAAATGGAGAATTTAAGACAAGCTTTTTAGCCGTAGGATATGTAGGATATTTCATCCTAGAAATTTAATAACCAAACTTGCTTCAAGGTGCATTAATAGAGCTAGCTCAAGTTAATTTTTTCCCTTTCTATAAAATATTTAATACAGGAAACTAAAATATTTTTTATTTTAAAAATGTCAAATTTATTATTCTTTACTTTAGAATGTAACTGCTGAGGTAATTAGTTAAGAATAAAAATAAAAAATATTTTCTTTTAAATTTTTATACCCATTTAAATTATGTATTATCGAAGGCATTTTTACCTATAAGTGTTTTTACCGTTAAAATATTGTTTTTTTTTTTAAATCAATATGATTGATTCACATTCTATGTGAACGTACTAGGGATGTCGTAGAGGATTAATTTTTAAGAATCTGGTGAATTGATAATTTTGGGATTTGGGGATATTTTGGGTTTTCGGGACTAAATTTTTTCATCTATTACCTTTAATTTCTTTTAAATATCTATTTTAGGGCTGCTGTATTCAGCACAAACACAAAAATGCAAAACTTTGTTGAGAGGTTAAAAGCATTGAACCCCTTGTGACTTATGCTTAGTAGGGAGGAACTATACTCTATCCGGAATTTTACCCATAAATTACCAGAGATTCTGAGATATACATATATATCTAACGTTATAAAAAAATACTACATTTTACATATGTATGAAAAAAACTCCTTAATCTTTGAAATAATTATATATGAACTTGTACTTCAAACGAATGTTAGTAATAACTTAAAAGAAAACATATAAAGTAGGATTATTAAGAGCTCATTAGACAATTATGCCGTAGATCAAATAACCACTTAATAACCCTACTTTAATTTTTATGAATATAAAGGTAATTTTTTAAAAAACATTTTGTTAAGAAAAGCTTTTACCAAGCAAAAAATTTTTAAAAAAGTAATCGAGTGTGGAATGAAGTATTTTTAAGGGAACTAATTCCCAACTGGATTACCAACTTGAATAACTTACAAGGCATGAGACTCAAATTATTGGTTCTTAATAATTGATCACTTTATTTATTTGGTATTTAATTTTTCATACTGCATATTATGCAGGTTACTTAAACGAAATTTTTATAAAAAAAATCAGTATTTCAAATCTGATTTAAATTTAAAAATGTTTATGCACATGCTCCTTAATATGGGAACTGGTTTAAGAAAAAAGAAATAATTTCGCTGAGTTTTAAGTTGTGACTGTTTTTGATTAGGTATGCGATATGATAACAAATAGATAACTGATTGTATTAGTATCTAATAGTTTTATTTACCTATTAGGTAAAACTGTATTGAAAATCCTAGGAGGTAGGGCATACCTACATTTGATTACGATAATTATAGATATCTATACACACACCTAGATATCCATTTTTTGAAATTATGGGAGTAAGCTAGGCCGAGTTCCTCTATTAATGGTATAGAAAATTTACCTCCATTACATGACATGTTTTTCTTCCCCAAAAAACATGTTTTAACTGAAAGGCAAAAAAAAAACAATAATAATATTAATTAGCGAAAACATTTTTAATTGCCTTCAGGGTAAGCGTTTGATTACAAAAACTACAAATTCATAATAACAAACAGCAATTTTTTTTTTAAATGTAGATAATAAAAATAGTTTATTAAATAATTAAATGTGTTTAAATAATACTTTATATACACAAGTACCCGCATAAATATTTGTTTGTTAGTTTAAATAATAATTTTTAAAATGATTGTTTAAAGTTCATAATATTTAATCCGTTAAATCACATTTATATACATAATTGTATGTGCGCTTATACATACACACATACATATGTATGAAATAATCTCATAATAATTTCGATAAGATTAAGATTTAAAAGTTTTATTGTAGCAAATTTTGGTATATTGTTATAATAATAAAGTGCAAAATTTGAACTTTCGACATTGTAGCATGTACACAGGTATTTTATAATTCCTTATGTTTTTAATGATTTCCTTTTGCAAATGTATATACCTATGTACGTTAGTATGTACTAGAGGTCTGCTTGACTACACCCAAATGCCGTTTAAATACATTCGTTTGTTTTTCAACAACATAGTGTTTTGCATTCAATGTTAAACAATTTAAATGAATGAACCCACAAGCGAAAGCAAATAAAAAACAACTTCAACCGAAAACAAAATATTACCCATACATTCATATAAATAAATACTGAATAGAATGTGTGAATATTGCTGTATGATTGGTGTAAAAAATTATTATTCATTTGTGTTTGCAAATTTGTCGTTATTGTTGTTGTTAAACATTCATTAACTCGAAAAAACACCTGAATGTTTTTATAAAAACTCAAACTGTAATGAGACTTTGTTATGTTTTTGTATTTTCAAGTGTGTGTTATACACATTCAAAACGAAAACTGTAAAATGAATGTGTTCTTCTTGTATCGTTGAGTGTAACACGCAATACATTCTTTCTTGTGTTGTTACTGGCTTAACTTTATTTATCTCCCATAGAATGAAAAATGTTTAAATGAATATTGTTTTTGTTGTGTATAGGCAATCAAATGAATACAGTCATGCAGATGTCTAGTATGTACATACGTAAGTATGTACTTGTGTATCGTTTCCTTAATATAGAAAGGCACTATCTTGTATTTTTTATAAGCCCAGATTTTGGTTTATCGATAAATGTCTGTTCACAATTTAAAAATAAAAAAAAATAACGAAGCATAAAATAAAGAAATATTTAGGTTTTCAAGTAATCTTTTTGGCCATTTACACCCCTATTATGGTTTACAACTCAACTCAGTTAAATTGGATTGAATGTAATCATGACATCAAATTTCAGATTAAAACTAAAATAGAGTTCAATTGTAAACCATAATAGAGGGCATAGGAAAATTGCATTCGCAGCATTTGGAAGAAGCAGACGTGCAACGGCAGAAAGCTAAAACTGTTAGTACCGTAACTGATTATATCAAAATTGAAACAACTGATTTAAATGATTGATAATTTTGACCAGCTTTATTAGCCCGTAAAAAATGATTTCTCAACAAAATTAAGTTAAAATTTGCGATTACCCATAAATTGACTTCGGTGGATTAGGTTATCAAATTTCTTTTTCTCATTCCAAATTAAAAAAGTTAAGAAAGTAAATAAGATTTTGATATATAGAGCGAATTTAAGTGTTTATTTTTATCAATTATGAGAAAATTAAAACATTTATTTACGATGTTATTTAACATCGATGTTTTTCATTGAAACATCGAGACTTTTTAACATCGATTATTTAAGAACAATGTTGCATCCCTAGTTTTCTTGAAATGACTTTCTGTTCAATGGAAGCTTGTACAGCTTAATAGGCTTTCACACGATATGTATTTTACACATGATTTGTCAAAATTTGCAGTGCGAAATTGATATATGCCGTGTGAACGCATTTAAACATTGCATGTGTCAAATACATATGTAAAAGTCATATGACAAATATGTAATTAGAGCGTAATTTTCATCTGACAAGTCATCAGCTGTTTTTAGAATAACAACAAAAAAAAGTAAGTTATTTATTTTGGTTTGGAGTTTATGTCAGATGTATTTACATATGTACGTTTGAAAGCAAAGATTATAAACCGTCTGTAAAATCACAATTTTCACAGACATACGCAAAAAAATGTGGATTGCAAAAGTGACAAGTCATGTGTAACATACATACCGTCTGAAACCACTTTTAACATTGTTGATTGTAAGTGAGACCGAAGAATACTTACACACGGAATTTAAAACCATGTGACTCAGTTTTCTTTTTTTTTGCACCGACGTCAGTAACAATTGAAAATATGCTCTCAGCATCTGCATTGGCATGTGGTAATTTTAATAAAAATTTTGGATAATTTTGAGAGGCAAGAGAATATTATATTATCATTGAAATTCTTGGCCTTTGTTAATATAACTAAATTGGTTCCAAGCCCATCCTTGATAGGGTATTTATTAACTTTTCTGAAAAATTATATTCTAGGGCTATCATCAACATGAATCTTTTCACATAACATCTTAAAGTCGTAAATTTTTTATTACCAGCACCAAGGGCTAGTTTTGGATTTCTCTATAAAGAAGTCTTTTCTATATTTCTTCTACATAGTGAGGTGATGTAAAATTTTAAGCAAACAGACTAAATCTCAACTGTCTCAAAATGGCTATTAAGAGAAAGTCTCGTCGCTAAAACAACAACTTTTAGACATTAACAAGATGCGTTTTGTTTCGCTAAACTCTCATCCTTATGTCAAAATCGTCATGTATTTTTTGAAACGCTGCGGTACACTAAATGCTATCTTGTAAAAACTTTCTATGTGAATTAGGCAAGATCAAAGTGCATTAAAACGGTGACCTCGTCGTTAAAACAAAAACTTTTAGACATACGTGGCATGCATGCACTTCTAGCCATCTTGTCTAAGTCGTATTATTTTAATTTTTATAGTATTGTATTTGCTGTATTATATACATATCTATGCAAATTTTAAAAGATAACTAGAAGCTATATACCGGAAATAAAAGTCAGCTGATCAGTTGCTCCTACCTAGTTCAATGTACCTGTTGACCACGTTTACCATAAATACCAAACTTATTAGCCACTTTATCAAACATCCACAAAAATATGGAAGATATATATTGTAACTTACCTATTAGTTTCTATTTTTCACTAATCATTTAATTTAAATAGTTTTTTGTTAATTTATTTTATTTTTATATCATTTTTGTTTAAACTTTTCCTTTTTCCTAATATTTTCCTATTTCCACAACAAAACCTTATTTTTGTGTTGTTAAACTTATTTCCATGTTAATGATTAAACACTAAAATTTGCAGTCCACACGGTCATTTTTTTGTTAGCAACAGATTTTGACAATCTAGATCATAAATATTTGCAAACTTCTGTTTCGTGTAGACTATTAGTCACCAAGAGTGAAAACCGCTAGTGTAAACGCCGTCTATCAGCTGTTGTTATTACAAAAGTATCGTAGGGCCATGGTGAAATAAGAAGGTGGGAGCGTCCCTAAAACAACAACTTCCTGTAAAATTTCAGCATGTATTTTGTTGTTGCTGATTCCAGCTTGGTTGTCGAAAATTTAGCGAACACACATACCCACAGTATACACAACCATTGTACAACATAAGCAAGTGTCCAAGCTAAGCTGGATAACATATGGCGGAAACAGAAGTCAGCTGATTAGTTGTCCCTACCTTGTTGAATATACCTTGCGTAGGGCTTTACTGCCCCAAGGCATATTGAACAAGGTAGGAGTAACTTATCAACTGACTTCTATTTCCGCCATATGTTTTCTAGCTTAGCTTGGCAAATTTTCTAGGTATATAATGGTTTTGTATACTGTGTGTATGTGTGATCGCAACGTTTTTTACAGCTAAGCCATGGTACAATTACCTTACAAGGTAGTATCGATTGAACAGCTGACTATTTTTTGCTCGAGTTTTTCCACACGTTATATCTGTCAAACAGTACGTTTTTTGACATAAACGAGGATGCTTTTACATCACCTTCATAAATTTGGTGTCGAGTTTGTTGTAGTTGTTGCCGTAGCGATAATACCTTGTAAGGTAACTGTACCATGAGCTAAGCTATAGCTAAGGGCCGATTTACATGATGATATTTTTCTTGCATGATATATTTGTTTGTAGACAAAAAAGGGTAATGCAGAGCCTTTAATATAGAAACATAAAATTTCATGAAAAATATTTTATATAAATTGGGCTATAATGGGATTGCCCATATTTATTTTTAAAAAGAAACATTTGTGTTCATTGTTTAAGTAAATTTTACCCCTTTTGGAACACTTATATATTACATATATTTTTATTACCTCTAAATATTTTAACTTAAAAACAAATTTTTTTAATTCCTTTTCAAAATAGGCAGTCCATGTAACAAAAAATGCAACATTAATAAAAACAATTTGATATTAAATAAAAAAAGTAACTTAAGACTTAGCAGATAACGTTATAGTCTTAAAAAAGGTACAATAAAATTTCCTTCTGGGAATTTGTATTCCCAAAAAATGGTAATATGGGGAAATGCGACTTTAACTGAGAACACTGATTTAGAAACAGTGTTGGTAAAGTATGTCTACTTTGCAGCTGATGTTCGGTTGTTATGAGTTTTAGTTGATTTTTAACGTTCGACTAAATTTAACGTATTATAGGGTAAATGAACGCACGGGCTTTGTTTTTTTAATAAAAAAAATGTTGCTTGTTTTGTTGATTAATTTTGCTTTTAATCATGTATTCCGTTTTGGGCTTTGTGTTATAAAATAAGAAAAATATTAACTTTTTGACCGGAGTTACAAAGTGGTTGCGTGTGTGTGCAATTCAATATACATACATACAAACATTAAATTAAAAAACAAAGTATTTTGGTTTTATCAAATTTATATGAAAAATTCTAAATTAATACATACATATAAACACATCCATTTAATTTTTCTAAATAGTTTCATTAAAAAAAACAACAAAAAAATTCTACTCCAGTTTTTGTACAGCTTTGTATGTTTGAAAAATCCAATAATTAAAAGTGCTTTTAACTTGATTTAATAAATGAAAACACAGCAAAAATAAATTAAACAAAAAAACTACATTAAAAAAAATTAAGAGCATTCTTATTGTTAAACTTGCAGATACTCACCAGGTGGAAAATATGAAGGGCTACGACGATGTAAGTACATTAATAAGTTAACTTTTTTTTATTATTTTTTGGACTTGTTTTACTAGTTAATCAAACACAGCGATTGTAAAAATAATAGCACCACTAAAATGCTAGCAGTTGTGTAAAACAAAACCTGTCGAATTTTTACTTTTGAGATAATTTAACATTAGTGTTGTAAAAAGTTGTTACTTTTGACTACTCAAAAACAGAAGTGGTTGCATAATTTTTTCTCTTTTAAAAAAAAGGATTTTATGTGCTGTTTTCCGAAGCAAATTGAGTGATTGTCTCAGACGATTTATGTGTATTTTGTTTTTGTTTACAACAAAAAAAAATACACATAAATCGTCTAAATAATCACTCAATTGGGTTCAGAAAACAGCAAATTAAAGTTAACTTTTTAAGCAAACTTATAAAAGAGGGTTGCCACATGAATAAGACAGAAAAGCTTACAGGAGATTTTAAATCAAAATGTGTAATTTTCCAGACACACCATATACACAACCATAATATAACGGAAAAAATTTGCCAATCAAAGCTAGAAAACATATGGCGGAAATAAAATCCAGCTGACTAGTTGATACTACCTTCTTCAATGTATCTTAAGCATATGCTAAATGAGTAAGCCTAATTAATTACATATGTGTGAAAGAAAAACTTTACTACTCAATTTACTTTAAATTGTCTCAATTTATAATGTATGTTTGAATATGGCATAACTAACGGGTTTTAAGTTAATTTCTATTATAGTTTGTGAAATAGAAAACTTGATAAACTTTACAAATGGTCTCAGTTTTTATGGGGGATCCCATTTCCGCGTGCTACGGTCCAATAAATTTTATTCTGAAATAAGAAATCATAATGAACTACCTTATAGCAGGACTTAAGCCTATAGTTTTTATAATTCCCGAAATAGAGCGTATCAAAGATTTTATAAAAAGGGTCCGTTTGTATGGGGGGCTACCCACTCCGTTGCTCATGTCAATTGGCGTAGGAAAGCCATTATGGGTGTATAGCATACCAAAAAATTTTAAAAATTGGTCCGTTTGTAAGGGAGCTACCACTCTCTTGCTTATATCCATAGTTTTTTTTCCCAAGTTTTGATATTGAATTACCATAACTTTGTAGTAAGTTTAAAGTTGATAACTGTTAAAGTTTTCAAGGTAAGCGTTTGTAAGGGGGCTTTAAATCCCGTTGCTCCCATCCAAATATTTTTCTTTGAAAAATATAGAATTACAATTACTTTGTAGTTGGTTGAAAGTCGATTGCTGTTACAGTCTCCGAAATATTGCATATCGAAAAATTTTATAAAATGTATGCATTTGTAAGAAAGAGAAACTATCACTCCCATTTCTGCTTAAAAAAAATTCCGCAAATATGCTTGCCCTCTTCAAAGTCTCAATGCAAAGCTTTGTAGTAACATTAGCTATAGTTATGGGGTTTGTCCCAAGAAAATAGGGTATAAACAAATCTCAGGTTTTTGTAGGATCCATAATATATAAACTTCATGCGACTCCATAAATGAACAAGCGAAATGAGATACTATGTGAAGGGTATACAAATAATTAAAAGTGCTATAATTTCTACCGTAAATGTATTTATATAGATTAAAAGATATATGTATATAGCTGTGTGTGGATAAATACTTTAAGTTTGATCTGATAAAACTATTATTTTGTAACTGTTTAATAACATAATTATTCTGTTTTTCATTTTCTATTTTTACATAACTTTGCACAACTTCAATTGACTAATCGTTTTTGTCTATTAAAACAATAAAAACATCAACCACCAGATATTGCAAAGGAGCCGAACAGCTTTTGCCAGTGGAAAAACCAGAGATGTCAGTTTTAGGTAAGTGAACACTTTAAAAAGAAATTTAACAAAAATGTTAAAAGCGTTATTAAAAAAATAGAAAAACATTAACTAACATATATGTATGTATATAGGGGTGGCCATTTGTACTGATTTTATTAGTACATGTACTGACTTTTCGTTTGGTGTACTTATTAAAAATTCGTTTACTAAAATGTACTGATTTTTAAAAAAAAATACTGATTGCACGGATTTTTCGGGATAATTTAATATTTAATTTCGTTTCCCTCATAGTACATAGTTTTTTTTTCAGGCAATATTTTATTAGATCCTAATGAAAATATTATCTGATTTTTATGTCAAACAAAGTAATGAAAAATCGAATAATAATTTTGTTTTTTACTTAGAATAGTAGGCATTTTTTTTCGTATAAATTTTTTTAGAAATCTTATAAAATTGTGTATCTGATTTTACAATTTTATTTAAAGAACCGAAATTAGTAAAGCATTTAACTGAGTCAATAATTTGTTTGCCTAAAATTGGTCCTATAAACAATCAGATACACAAATCTCCAAAAATGTTTATAAAAAATTTTGAAAATTTATTTTTCGAATTATATAATTAAAAATGCGACTTGAGGGCCAAATCTTTGCATTCAAAACGAAATTAAAAAAATCTTATTAGAGTTCCTATTCTAATTGATTGCTATGATTTGGCCCCTAAAATTTATAATGTTTGTGTTATAATTTAAAATGTGCAAAATGGCCACACCAGTTACAATGGAATTGCCTATATGCAAAATAAATAAATTTTTTATAAATATTGTTTTCTCTTACATTTTAATGACTTAAATGCCTAGGGATATTGGTAGGGTAACATTTTTTCAACGTGTGGGAAAAAAATTAGATTTTTTTTCGAAAAATCTACTGTCAACTCTGGTTTTAACCATTACTTTTTATCTGCACTATTTGCATTATTAAATTAAATTATTTTAAAACAAAAATAGTAAATTTTTTAATGGAAATTTAAAAAAAATAAAATTCTTCAAAGTGCAATGTCATTTTTTTTCTTGTGAGTAAAGCGAAAACCTGATATGATATAAATTTAAATACATACATACATATACATACATATACATACAAATATGTTTAAAAATGCATTACAAAGCAAAATCTAAATATTAAATTCTTTAAGAAGATTCAGATTTTTTTAAATGTCAAAAATCGTTTAACCTCTTACAATTTTGCCTCTTGATTTTTTTTAATAAATTTAATTTAATGATCAATGCTGATAATTTATGTACATAAAGTATATAAAGATTAATCTCATTTTCAAGAGCAATCTTAAGTATGTAAGTATGTACATATGTACATACAAATTTATCTATTCCATAAATGCTACTAAACTACTTTAAAACTTGTTTGTTTAGTTTAGTTTTTTTTTTTTTAATGTTTAAATTACTTAAATAATTACTTATTGTTATTATTGTAATATTATATAAGAAAAGTGAGTTCTCAAAACCTGTGCATTTAAAATAAATAATTAAATACACACACATGTACATATATAAATGTAATAAAGAAAGGACCTAACTCGAATTTTTTAAAGCCCAGTTTTTCGTTCTTTTTGATAAATAGTCTGCTTATATATCTTAATTAGCCAAAAAAATTCTTGACTTAAAAAATGTCTCAAAATTTCGTGATTAAAACGAAAATACCTTTTGCTATAAGTTTGTGATCAGCTTATTTAAAAAAAATCACCTTAAAACCAACAACTTATTGTAAAGGTGCTTTTACATGGGATACATGTCGTGTAAACACGTTCAAAAATTGCTTGTGAAATACATATCGCTCATTTGCCAAGACAACGTCAAAACTTAAAAATGCATTTTTGGAGTTAAGGATGCAGAATTGTTGTCTATGTTATGCTTTATACCGAATAAAAAATTCATCAAAAGTTTCTATTTTTTACGTTTGAAGAAAGAGTGCCGCTTGATACATGACGTGTTAAAACGTTGAAACATTGATTGTGTAAAATAAATATGTAAAAGCAATAAAACAAAGTATTAATAAAGGGATCTTTTTGCAAAGCGCGCCAAAATAGCGCCGAAGAAATAGCAACGGTTTTGGAAATTCAAAAACCGGGGAATAAAAATCCGGGGAAATAAGGATTTTTATTTAATTAAAATTTTTTTTAATTTCACAGTATCAATATTAATTTTTAAACATATTTTGCTTAAATTATTAAAAAAAAAAAACAATTATATTTATTGATTAAAGAAAACAGTGTTCAAATCGTTGTGCTTGTGTGCCGTTTACCTTTTTCGATATTGTTAGGAAATCGGGATAATCCATAAGATTGTTAACAATAATATTCTTTTATGACTAAAAATTATAGTGTTTTTTAATATTTATAACAAAATATGTCTAAAAGTTTGTATATCTTTTGTTTAATTTTATTAAATTTCTAAAAATCTTTAATTAAATAGAAATCCGGAAAAAATTATTTCCCGGTTTTGAATTCCCAAAGTTTTGCTATTCGTCAACGCTATCTTGGCGCACTACTACTTTCATCTGAAAAAGCATCTGGCAACAAATGTTTTTTGAAAAACAACAAGAAAAAGTAAATTGTTTATATTGGTTTGGAGGCGATGCAGCTCAACTGATTATAAATATTTAAGAAAGTTAATTTTGTTTAAAATTTAAAATTTGTTTGACAAACACAAAGCACAAAAAAGAAATTCAGAGGGGGAATTTTCCTAACTTGCCATGATACTACCTGCACTAGTGTACCCTGGAGGTGATGCCAGAGGTAATTGAATATGTATGTACGTGTGAAAGCAAATTTTTTAATCCATCTGTAAAATTAAAAGTTTGACAGACATACACAATTACACATGGATTGTAAAAGTGACAAACCACATGTAAAATACATTGTATGTAAACGCACCTTAACCAATATTGAACTTAAAGTTGTATCATAACGAAGGCAATTTATATACATTTTATTATTATTTTTACTGGATTGTTCTTAAACATTATTTTTCTAAATGTGTTTATAACTAAACTTGTTTAATCTAAAGTTAAAAAGTTAACTTATGTACTTTGCATCTTTTTTATTACTATACATGCATACACACATACACACTTAAAAATTGGTTGCAATTGCTGCAAAGTTTTGTAATTTTTTCGAGTATGTATTTCTATTTCTAATGAATATACACGTAGGTAAATAAAATCTTAGTGCAAAAAAATAAAAAAATGGAAAAAAGTATCAAACATTGAAAAGAAGTTCTCTTTGACAGCCTAATTAGCTTTTGACTTCAGTTATTCATTTTATTTTTATAAAAATAATCCCAATAAAAGGAAAAAAAGTACTAAATATCTAGAAAAAAACTTTGCGTCCACTTATTTGACTTTTGACCTCAATCTGGGTCAAAATTCCTTACTTTCATTTTTATATACTCATAATCTCAAAAAAAAAAAAAATGTGAAAAATAGTTTCTTAACCTAAAATGTGAAAAAAAAACTTTTCCCAAAAAAGTAGCCTAAAAAATTAAAAAAGTACGGTTTACTTGCATGCATCGTTAAAAACCTCAAATGTTTTTATAGTTGTTATCATATATTTTATGCAATCCGTCAAACGTAGTCTAAATAAAGGTTTCTGTCTATATTAGTTAGCAGCTAAATGTACCAAAAAAATATTCCCCCCCCCCCCCCCTTTTTCACCTTGGGCCCAAATTAAAAAATCGAATCCTGACGAACGCAATTGAAATTTACGTTTCAAGCATTATTAGATAAAAAGTTGTAAACAGTACCTTAAAAGTAGGAGTTGATGTATAATATTTATCTTTTTCCTAACCCATTAAGTGAAAACTTCGAAAAAGTACCAGCAGCGGTCCTTTTTTTTGAAGTAGAATACGATCCCTGCAAAATTTTGTTATGTTCGTGTATAATTTAGGAGATAACAAATGACCAATCTAACCAGCGATGCCAACTAAGTGATGTTAGCACTGTTTTTTGGTGCTTTTTAATGACTCAAAACGCCAAATTTTTAGTTTTAGTGCCAAACTGAAAAAAAAGCACTAAGCTGGTGCTTTCTTGATTTTTTGATAGTGCCTTTAGTGCTTTTAACAAGTTTTAAAATGTTTAGCAATTATTGTATGCAGTGACTGTTTTTCCAAGTTTCACGAATGTTTTTTTTTGCCTAGAATCTCTTTATTTATCGCACAGCATGGTGGCATTTTTTATTAAAAAGCGTATTTACCGGTCGATTAACAATTGACTTTAAAATCTTTTGGTCAAACTTCAGAAGCCGAATGCGCTTGAACTCTTTTTCAAATCGGCTTTATGACCCGTTTTAAACAAAAATTTTTTAAGTACAAATATGTATGTTTTATATAAAAATATAAATTTGAAATTGTTTAAAAAATACTGAAAGTTTCATTGGTTCTTACACGAAATCATCAGTAGACTAACCAATTTCTTAAAAATAAATATTTTGTTGTTTTATATAATAACTTTGATAAACTTACTAAGAATTATTATAAACAAATCCAAACATTCAGGAGTTTTTTTTCAAATTCAACAAACCATTTTTGGTTATTCAACTGTTTTGATTTTCTTTTTCCCTTATACAGCTGGATAACCATTAGTTACCATTAAACGTAAATGTAAAACACATGAACAACCAGTCGGATGGACGGTCAGATGGACATGCTTTAATCGACTCAGAAAGTGATTCTCAGTCTAACGCTAATGGAACAAGTGGATTTCAGACTATTCCTTTAGGGTGGTATAAACATCTGCACAAATAAATAATATCCTTTCTACGTTTGTAGTGTTGTGTGTATAATAGGTTAAGTGTTTTTTTACGCTTTGCTAAATGCAAAATTACGCTTTGCCTTTGCCCTTTTCTGTGTATGACGTGCTTTTTGCTTTCAAAAAGTTGGCATCACTGAATCTAACCCTCTTTGACTTATTTTTATTCTCTTATGATCTGAATTTGCCGAAATCTCTTCTGAGTGATGCTTCACATTGGAAGAAAAAGCCACAGTAAAAATTTGAAGTCCTTAGCTTAGGCGTTTACATGGGCCTATGAAATTCAGTATTAAAGCTGGTGAAATAAAGTTCTAAACATATGCAAAATTTTGAGGAGAAAGGGTCTGAATCGAAAAAATAACCCATTATAAAAAGTCAACTACCAATTTATGAAACAAAACCATAAACGTAAATTTTATCGCCAATTGGTACTTTATTACATCACAAAAAGTGTTTTTTAAAGAATAATGTTTCTATTCATGTTAACTAAAGTACCTAAAATCTTACAAACTGTTTCATTAAAAAATTGCGTTTTTTACTACTGGTGATAAAGTGCCTAGTATGTTACGGTATTTAAGGTAAATAAGATAAATTTAAATGTTCACTGTTGTTGTTGTGTTGTTAACCTCATTTACCATAAATATCCAATTCATTAGATATTTTATCACCCAGAATAAAAACTGTTAATATTTTTAATAGTTCAACTTAGATAAAAAGTTAGAAGTTATCTTTAGCACAATTCCACACAATTAAATAAAAAAAAAAAAACAAAAACTACTCTCGCAGTATGTAAACTGTTTAAATTTATTACATTGAGTTACATGCATGCATACGTAAATATTGTTGATGTATAAATGTGTATTTTATTTAAATTTGAATATTTTGGCTTTTGTGTACATTTTGTTTTGACATTGACCTTGCCAACACATATGGCCAGTTGGTTGGTTGGTTTGTTGTTTTTAACTGACTCTTCTGGATGGTTTACCGCTTTTTTGTTTATGTTAGCCGTTTTATTTAACATATTTCTTTTGTTAAATTTTTTACATATGTATGTATGTATTTTTGCTGTAAACAATAGGATTTGGAAAACAATGTTTGCAGTCGTTTAGTAAAATTTGAATTAAAAGAATTTATTTTGTTTTTTTATTAACATTTGTATTAACATAATGTTTTTATAAGTAAAACCAATTCAAATGCTGACATTTTTGAAAATCTCTGGCGTGCAATATTATTTTGAAATTTTATTTTTTGCCGCCAAAATAAATGTAAAAGGTACCCACCCAATAGGTACCCAAATCTCAAAATTGGTAGACAAATGTAAAATATCTGACAGAAACATCAGCTAAATTAAAAAGATTCTTACAGAATTTTGTCACATTTCACACCGAAAAATATATGAAATGGTTGCCGCGAAATCTGTCAGACATAGTGTGAGAAGTTCGTAGTCGGGATGTCAAATGGACATCTTGAATTCTGAAAGAAATCTGCCAGAACTCTGACAAAGATCTTATGGGAAATTTGATAAAAATTTGTTAAAAACATGTTGTACATACGTGTACATACTCATGTATGTATGTATTTTAAATATAAAATTGTTTTTGAATATTTTTTTTTATCAAAAAAATATGTTCCAAAAACAGCACACTAACAGAATAAGCAAACAGAAAACGTCCCTTGGCATATTTCTTTAGCAGAGACATAAACCAACCAATTAACAATTAATGTCTACTAGACGTCTGCATGACTATATTCATTTAATTGCCTATACACAACAAAAACAATATTCATTCAAACATTTTTCATTCTATGGGAGATAAATAAAGTTAAGCCCGTAACAACACAAGAAAGAATGTATTGTGTGTTACACTCAATGTTACAAGAAGAACACATTAATTTTACAGTTTTCGTTTTGATTGTGTATAAAACACACTTGAAAATACAAAAACATAGCAAAGTCTCATTACAGTTAGAGTTTTTATAAAAACATTCAGGTATTTTTTCGAGTTAATGAATGTTTAACAACAACAATAACGACAAACTTGCAAACACAAATGAATAATAATTTTTTACACCAATCATACAGCAATATTCACACATTCTATTCAGTATTTATTTATATGAATGTATGGGTAATATTTTGTTTTCGGTTGAAGTTGTTTTTTATTTGCTTTTGCTTGTGGGTTCATTTATTTAGTTTGTTTAACATTGAATGAAAAACACTATGTTGTTGAAAAACAAACGAATGTATTTAAACGGCATTTGGGTGTAGTCAAGCAGACCTCTAATGTCTACCAAAAATTAATACAAAATCTTAAGGTACCTTTACACGATAATACAAAGTAATTAGATTTTGTAGAATCAAAATATTATGAAATTCTCTCCGTGTTTAAAAAAAGAGAATAAAAATCTGTTCTAACTATTTTTCATGTTTACACGGATGAGGTTGGTAAAATCAAAATCGGTTGTTTCTTGCCACTTTCCTTTTGGGGTAACGCCATATGGTTAAGGTTCAACAATATTAACAAAAACAACATGAAAAAAATCTGCTTTTGTTTTGATTGTTTGTGTATTGTTTCATTAAGTGTAGCCATCTTCATTAGATGCTGCAAGTGCTGCCAATCTTTCACACCTCTGATGTGATGAGAATACACAAGTTTCTAAAATGGTTTAGAAAATAAACATTTACCGAACACTTGTCAAATTTTGCATCCGTATTCTCTCCTACCCAATACATTATGCTTTTACATGATGAGATTTTGTATTATCCCACAACATTTTTTGACATATCGTAATATACATATGTATTACCGTGTAAAGGTACCTTTAGAAACATGAGAAATTATTCAAAGTTTGCCACGTTTTTGTTTTCCATCAGGAGGCTAAATACCTCAGTCGTCAACGATCGGAACTGTCTCGTACTGTCGAAATTTTAGGCCTTTGGGGTTCTGTCATTCCTTTCGAGTAAAGTGTATTGACATTTCTAATGACGTTACTCGAGCTCGAAAGCAATGTTGCAAAATTACACTCGTCCGCGAATTACTAATCGAAATTATATATTTTTTTAAAGAACTCGTAAAAAAAAGGAAATGTTTTTATATTTTGTTAATATAGGCTGAATTCCAAAACGCAGTTTGCTTTGCATTACAAATTTTCAACTTCTTCCCTAACACACTCCTTACAATTTTGACAACATTTTTTGCTTCCAGGACATTAATATAGCTGTAGACAATCATTCGAAAGTAGAAGATATTATCAAAAACCTCATCTTTGCTTTCAGGAAAAACTTGAAATTTTGTGATGCAAAGCAAACTGCGTTTTGGAATTCAGCCATACTAATCTTTATTAGTTATTGCGTCTAATATAAAAAAAATTAACTTTAAGCAAAAGCAAGTTCTTGCGAATTTTATGTCGGAACACAGTGATTTAGCCAAAGGAACATTCATTAATTAGTACTGAGCAGCATGTGGCGGAGGTTCTTTACAAATTATAGCTGCGGCTGGATTTTTTTTTATTAAAAATTATAAAAAGTTAAAAAAATATAAAATTTTTTAAATCTGCAAACAAACAATTTTTACGAAAATTTTCTGTACGTTTTATCGCAGAAACTATAACCACTATCGACTTTCAAAGCGGATTAAAAACAACGGGGCTGGACCGTATGACTTGGCCCATGTGAAGGGTATATAAGATTCGTCATAGCCGAATATAGCGATCTTACTTGTTTATTGCTCTAATAAAGTGCATATATACAAAGAGAGTGGCAGCCACCTTACGAATTACTACAAATTAATTGTACTACAATATCTAAATAAGTTATTGATTTAATGAGCAATTAAATTCTGGACTTTTTAATTTGAATTTCCTTGATTTTAACTTTTATATGTGTAGAACAATAAATCAGAATTAAACTGATTTTCATAACCGTTATCGGTTAATGTTTCAAAGAATATCAAAAAAAATATTATCGGCAAGATAAAATTTTATTGATCAATAAAAGTAATATAAACTGAAAATGTAGAAATTGGTTATGACTTTCATTTTCTAGATAATTAAAAAAATTAAATATTATTTATCGGTAAAGTGCAATTGTGTGCGTATATGTATGTATGTGTATATGTATGCATGAAGGTTCTTACATATGGACGTACTAAACTTATGTATTTTATCAAACAGACTAAAATTGTGAAAGATTTGAAATTTGCAACAGGTGTTGAAGTGCATTTATATGAAGCTTTAATAATTAATCTTCTTTAAGTTTAAGCATGTTTTTAACTATTGATTGGCCTGGTTAATTTACCAAATGACGATGATCTAAGATTTTAAATATTGAGAGAGGACATTCATAAGGAGGCTATATGAATGTCCCCTCTAAACATTTTTAGAGACTATAAATGTCTCGTATATTATTCAATCTCAATTAAGCTTTTTTAGAAACAAAAATCACGACCGACTTGTAATTTACTGTGATAAGAACTCACATCTCTTATTATACTTTTCGCATAGTGATAAGGGTAGTACAGCAATACCTTCATTTTGGCAAAAAAAAAAAATAAAAAATTTAAAACATAATCGGAATAAGATCAGGGGGAGCGGTAACGCCCATACAAACGAACTATTTTTATGAAATTCAAGGTACAGTGTAACCTTGCTGTTGCTATAACTGATTTATTGAGCTTTTAATAATCGCATTTATTTAATTAAAATAAATAAAGAAGAACAGAAAAAATTAAAACTAAGTTGGTTTTGAAAACAGAAACAATACGCAATTTTTTTCATTTCTGGAATAGGGGTAAAACAAAATGATTAATGCACAAATGTTTATATTTTCAAATTCATTTTAAAAAAAACTAATTTAAAAATAAAACAAAAAAAAAGTGTGCAAATTACGGCATTCGATTCGAATCGAAATTCTACTCGATTGATAGAGTTGTCAATGCTTTCAACATAGGAGTTCTAAAAAGAATTTAAAAATTTTGATTCGAGTGGAATGCCGTAATTTGCTCCTAGCTTAATTTTTTCTGCGAAATTGCGTTAACTGATTTCTCCTTGTTTTTAAAGCTGTGTTTACAGAGTCATCAATATTAAAAATATGGGTGTTGCGATAATTGAGGGGTAGCGCATATCGAGGGTTGAGTTAACCGAGGTTACACCGTAGTACTTACTAGTATAATTTCTTTATTCTGGGAGAAAATTTTTTTGAATAGGAGCATGGGGAACTTTTTATTAAAATAAAAAAACAGAATAGGAACCGACTTCAAACCCGCCACAATGTAAACAATTTGCCTGTTTAGGGACCAAGGGCCAAATCGTCGCATTCGATTCGAATCGAAATTTAATTCGATCGATCGAGTTGTCAATGCTTTGAGTATAGGAATTCTAATAAGAATTTTTAAATTTCGATTCGAAATATGCTCGATCGATCGAGTTGACAATGCTTTTAATATTGGAATTCTAATAAGATTTTTTTTTTAATTCGATTCGAATGCAACGATTTGCCAACACATGATGTGCACAAGACAAAATCGGAGAGCCAAGTCTAGTATGTAAAAACATACTTACATTACAAAAACATATGTACATGCATATACATACATACATATTCTCATATTATTTACATACGGCTATGTACATATTAGACATCTGCATGACTATATTCATTTAATTGCCTATACACAACAAAAACAATATTCATTCAAACATTTTTCATTCTATGGGAGATAAATAAAGTTAAGCCAGTAAAAACACAAGAAAGAATGTATTGTGTGTTACACTCAATGATACAAGAAGAACACATTCATTTTAAAGTTTTCGTTTTGAATGTGTATAAAACACACTTGAAAATACAAAAACATAGCAAAGTCTCATTACAGTTAGAGTTTTTATAAAAACATTCAGGTGTTTTTTCGAGTTAATGAATGTTTAACAACAACAATAACGACAAATTTGCAAACACAAATGAATAATAATTTTTTACAGCAATCATACAGCAATATTCACACATTCTATTCAGTATTTATTTATATAAATGTATGGGTAATATTTTGTTTTCGGTTGAAGTTGTTTTTTATTTGCTTTCGCTTGTGGGTTCATTCATTTAAATTGTTTAACATTGAATGAAAAACACTATGTTGTTGAAAAACAAACGAATGTATTTAAACGGCATTTGGGTGTAGTCAAGCAGACCTCTAGTACATATATACATACATAAATATATAATATATAACATACATATGTAATATCTACATACATTCCCAGTTGAATATGTAATAAAACACAATAATGCATTTTTATTTTAAGAAAACGACAGTTGGAAAATCTTATGCGAATGTATGAGGAACACGAAAATGACATGATTAATGCTTTAGAAGCTGATTTACGTCGTCCCAAACAGGAAAGTTTGGTCGTTGAAACAGAATTTATGAAAAACGATTTGAAAAATATTTTGTACAAACTTGATGACTGGGCCAAACCAGAATATCCTGACAAACCGTTGGTTAATCTAATGGACGATGTACAAATTTATAATGATCCATATGGCGTTGTACTAGTAATTGGCGCATGGAATTATCCTTTGCAATTGTTATTGGTTCCTGTAGCATCTGCCATAGCGGCTGGTAACTGTGTGGTTATTAAGCCCAGTGAAATTGCGACAAATTGTGCAAAATTCGTACAAGAAACTATACCAAAATATTTGGACTCAGTAAGATTTATTAAAAAACAAAAAATACAAATATTTATGTTATAAATCTTCTTTTATTAGGATTGCTACCCGGTTGTATGTGGTGGCCCTGAAGAAACATCAGAACTTCTAAAACAACGCTTCGATTATATTTTCTATACGGGATCTACACGTGTTGGCCAAATTGTACATGCTGCGGCCAATAAGTATTTAACGCCATGCACTTTGGAACTGGGTGGAAAAAGTCCCTGTTACATTGATAAATCTGTGGAATTAACAACGGCTGTTAAACGTATTTTATGGGGCAAATTAATTAATTGCGGCCAGACATGCATTGCTCCAGATTACGTTTTGTGTTCCAAAGAAGTCCAAGAAAATTTCATTAAAGAAGCAAAAACAATTCTTAAAGAATGGTACGGCGACAATATTAAGGACAGCCCTGATCTCTGTCGTATTATAAATAAAAATAATTTTGAGTAAGTTATTAAAAGAATTCAATATAATTATAGACTTTAATCAAATTAAAATGCATCATCTAGTCGTTTAGTGTCCCTCATGAAACATGGCAAAATTGCGGTTGGTGGTAATCACAATGCAGCCGAACGTTTCATAGAACCGACAATCATTGTTGATGTAAAACCAGAAGATCCAGTGATGCAGACAGAAATTTTCGGTCCCATCTTGCCAATTATAAATGTGGAGAGTGCCTATGATGCCATTAAATTCATCAATTCCAGGTAAGACAGTTGTTGGGAAAAGTTTACGTGTTTTTTTTTATAAATAAGAAATTAACAAAGCATAAGAATGTGATTTAAAAAATTTCAACGATTTAGAAAAACTTTAAAATAAAAACGAAAAAAATACAGTCTAAATATGTATTTAATAACTCCAATAATAATATAAATTAAAAATGTTAAAAGGCCAAAAGACAAATATCATCTACTTATGACTTAAACAAAAAACTTTACCCGAAATTTGTAATCTCTGGACCCTTGCATGTTTTAAAACAATTTAAATGTATTTTAAATTTATACTAATCGATAATATCACATTCTTATGCTTTGTCTGTTTCATTTGCTGTCTTTAGAATTGTATGCATTGTTTTTGTGTTAAATGTAAAATTTCATTTGAATAAGTTTTATTGTCCCCAAAAAAGACAAACATACATACTTACATATTGTTCTTTGTTCATTTTCATACAAAGTTTTTACACGTGCGATTGTATTGTGATTCCATAATTATTTCCATACACAAGAGCACTTTTCCTCAAAAATAAATAAATAAATAAATATATTTATTGTAGATACATTTGTGCATACACACGCTACTTTCATAGAGGAAGGCCCGGCCCTCACTATCAATTTTTATATATTTTGTAGTAAAAGTCTACCAATTTGTTTTAATTAAAGACGCTTAGAAATTTAGTCCAAATGCATTTTTAAAGTTTTTTTAAGAATTTTTTTCTAAATAATAAATGAAGACTTATATCTTGAACAGATTTTAAACATCTTTTTTAACTTTAAACCATATTAACTGGGATAAATAAAGTATATATATAGTTGAATATGAATTAGTTTTATATTAAGGTAAATATAAAATTATTTTTTTAGTTAAAACTCTAATGCAGCTTGAGGACCTACCTAGTTTTGTATTTTTAAATAAAAATTCTGCCTAATATTATAACCGTATGATTTTGGGAAAAATAATTTTTTTTTAAATCGATGAATTTACGTCAAGAAGAGAATGATAATTATCGAAATATAAGGAAATTGGTGCATATATTATTGGTTTTGCAAGCGCCTAAAATGATTGTATACTAAATAATCTGCTCTTCCTTTTTTGCGTTTTGACGAAAATTTCGCTTCCGTAACATTTTAAACCCCTTTAGTTGCCATTCGTTTGTAATTTCGTTAAAATCCATTTGCAACCCCATAAAGTACATACATATGTACATATATTTAAGATCCTTATAAATAGGGAAGTCGACTTAACCATGTCTGGCTGTTGAAATAAAGTTTTCGGAGCAAAGTTAAGTCGAATGGCAAATGTTTTGGGTCAAACTATTTAAAAACAGCAAGATCGGTTAAAAGCGAACCGAAGATATAAGCAAAACTCTCAAACAACCCATTATTTGGTATTTGAGTGTGGAATACTTTTTGGCGTCCAAAACGTATATACATACATATGTATGAATGTAGGTATGACGGGCTTGTATGGTGTTCGTATAGACCATGGCGCAATAATTTATCAGGTGGTGGTGATTCTACAACAAAATTTGCTGAGTAAAATTTTCGTTTTTGTTGTAGCTTTCGTTGGCTCAGTTGTCAAAAAAAGATATGTAAAAGTAAACAACTTTGACTACCCAGCCTCGATTTATGCATGAAAAAAGTAGATCAGCTGTGCTCGTAGCACCACCTGGTAGACATAATTAGAGGAGATGAATATCTTTGTTTACCCATTTTTCCAAGATAGATATTGCGCAAGACAGTCCCGAAATCATTATGAAATTTTTATCCATAAAACATCTCAAGTTGCAGAAAATTATCGTATTTTTTAATGATCATCGTGGCAATGACACAAACAAATGAAATTACACACACATGTACTATCACCGAAGTGCTTATAAAAAAGTTTAAACTTGGATGACTGACGACTTGACAAATGCAGGAGGCCTTTGTTTAATACGCTTTCACATAAACGAAAAATGCAAAAAATAACAGATGTTTTTATTTTGATGTTTTGGTTTTGTTTTAATTATTTTAAGTTTTTTCCTAATTTTATTTTTGCATAAATGGTTTTGTGAAGCGCTTAGGGCAAATTTAATATAAATAATTGTTTTCAAAAAATTAGGAAACTAATTAATAATCTCAAAATAAATGTGTTGCTGGCATACTTATTTAAGAAAAATCCTCCAAAAAAATCTGGATTATAATAACACATTAAAAAATAATTCACAGATGACTTAAAGTGATATTGTCCGCAAAAACTTCTAATGCTAGAGACTCGAACATAAAAGTTTATAAATAAATTAAGATGATATTGCCTGCTCATATGCGGACGCCTGCCAGACTAAACCCATTTAAGTCATACATACATACATATGTATATGAAATTTTTGACAGTTTTGACCAAAGAAAATAAAACATTTGTCGTCGATAGTTTAATATTGTCAGCGTATGTCACGATGAGCCATTATGACATTTGCCACTGGGAATTTGTGTAGACTTTGCCTAGAGAAGAATTTAACAGCAACAAACTTACTACGCTGATGCCTGGTTCCGATGATTCTAATGCTAGAAACACAGCTAGGACAAAATAAAAATCAAAAAAATAATTGAAACGGTCCCTGAATAGAGCACATTTATGTATTCGTATGAAATAGCTTAAAGTCAGTATGATCCCGAAATTCGTCGCATGTAGCAAACTTTGCTATAAGTTTATATAAATTTCGACGAACAATGAACAAATTTGGTGCATAACAAGGCGAATTCGTTGATCAGGTGGTGTTACGTGCACAGCTGATCTACTTTTTTCTTGCATAAATCGAGGCCGGGTTGTCAAATTTGTTTACGTTTACATATCTTTTTTGACACATCAGCCATCAAAAATCACCACAAATTAGTTGTTGTAAAATATGTTTTTTTTTTTGCGATATATAATATTTAAAACAAAAAAAAATTGTAGTTCGCATTAACGCATTAAACTGTCATATACTTACAATTAAAAGGGTAAGCAAAACCTTAAGTAAATCCAGTCATTTTCAAACTACTTGCACTGAAAAGAAATAAAGTCGTTAACTAGAATAGAAGTTGACAGCGAACATTAACAAATAAAATGTTAATATGTTATGCTTGTGGTAGCGTAGACAATCTGTCATTCACAAGTTCGAGTCGGAGATCAAAATCACCTGGTAAGAATGCAAAGCTTTAACCATGGTGAAATAATCGTACCAGGTGGTGTTACAAGCACAGCTGATCTACTTTTTTCATGCATAAATCGATGCTGGGTAGTCAAAGTTGTTTACATTTACATACATTTTTTTGACAACAGAGCCAACGAAAACTACAACAAAAACGAAAATTTTATTCACCAAATTTTGTTGTTGTAAAATCAACACCACCTGATAAATTATTGCGCCATGGCTTTAACTTTAATCTTACAAAACATGGCGCAATTATGAGTATCAGGTGGTGTCGATTCTACAACAACAAAATTTGGTGAATATAATTTTCGTTTTTGTTGTAGTTTTCGTTGGCTCTGTTGTCAAAAAAAGATATGTAAAAGTAAACAACTTTGACTACCCAGCATCGATTTATGCATGAAAAAAGTAGATCAGCTGTGCTTGTAACACCACCTGGTACGATTATTTCACCATGTTACAAAATTTAAATTAACTCAACGTATGTATGTATATGTGCATATTGACAAACGAAGGATTTTCTGAACTGTTTGTATTTAGTTTTCTAAATTTTGGTCAGGAGATTATCTTTTGAAATATTGAAAAAAATGGGCCTTTCTTTTTTAGAGTAGTGATATTTACGTGCATATGTATGCATGAATGTACTTCTATAAATATATACAGTTTGGCAAAAACAAAAATGCACATTCATAATTATTATTTTTTATTTTTCATTTACAAATATGTGTTTTGTTCCACGATTTAAATGACTTTTATATAAATTAATACAAACAAAAATTGAAAAAAAAACAAAAAATAAACAAATAGAGAGAGTCCACTAGCGATGTATATTTTTACAATGGAACCAGAAGTTCAAAATTTATTTATATATGGCACACAATCAGGAGGCATATTACTAAACGATACAATAATGCATTACGCCGGTAAGAAAAATCAATCAACTAATCCATATTTAAAACGAAAGTTTTCGGGTGGGTGGTGGTGGAAATTTTGTAAAACGTTATTGTAGGTACATATATACGTACATATATATGTACATATATATGTATGTACGCATTTTCAATTCCTTATGAATTTCTAGATCTTATTATGTGGTGCTGGAGTTTTAGTTTGTATTTCATAACTTTTCTTTTACAGTTTTATATTGTTAAAATGTTTGGTTTTTTTAAAATTATATTAATAATTATTACTTACTACACTATGATTCTATCTACATATACATATATACGTTTTAAATCAATAGGGAAAAATCGTTAGTGGTTTATGTTTTCTCCAAATCGCAGAAACTTGTAAAGGAGTTTATAGCAAAAACTCAAAGTGGTGGATTTTGCAGTAATGAAACTATTTCGCATTGCGGAGGTATTGGATTAAATTCACACAATCTTAAATAAATATTAATAAAAATATATTTTTACATTGTTATGCATGCATTCTATAAGTAATTCTTTTCGACGATTTAAGATTTAAACATCATCATAATTAATTATTTTGTAAACATATGCACACACATACTAACATTATTGCATTGTTCGATGTACATGTTTGCCATTTCATATAAATATTTACATATATACATTTAATTTTTTTAAAAATAAGTAATAATGTAATGTACATAAACATATGTATAATGTGTATATAATATAGAGAAAAACCTTTGGCTTTATACGTTATGAGCAATTCTGAGAAAACTGTGGAACTGTTAAAAACTCAAACTTCCAGTGGTGGTTTTTGCGGTAATGATATCTTAAATCATTTTGCAGGTACTAAAATTTGTTTTTATTTTTTTAAAAACATACAACAACATATTTGCACATATGTATGAATAAAAAAATAAACACTTACACATTGACTGTATCAGACCTAAATATAAAACTTCTTCAAAATTAAATGACGATTGTTATGGGAAAAAATAAAAATTTCTTTAATTTTTTATTGTGAAATCAGTGTATCAAAATAGCAAATATTTACAATATAATAATCCATTTGATGTGGATCATGGGTTTAAATTTGATACACAAAAACATTATTTTTAATACACATGCAAACATACATATGTATGTATGTACGTAAACAAGGTTCGGTAGCGGCGAGCTTTGGTACTCCGAGCAATTCTATTATAAATGTGCAAAAAGGACTACACATTCTGGAAAAAAATTATTTAAAACAGTTTTAAAATTTCAATTAAGATGCTCTAAAACTAGATAGTATAGGGACAACCTCCCATACATCAGCACTCGGATACCTCCAGAGTCTATTCTGCGTGCCTTCAAGTTAAATTAAGAAAAATAAGACATTAGTTAAGAAAGAAAGAAGTGGTACGGTAGCAACAAGGGAGAAGGTAGTATTACACCGGAAAATTTAAAAATAAATTCAAATACTTGTGTAAAACCTCCCTCTTCATTGCATATCCCTTGCCAACTTGATTTCCGTGGTAAATCTAATGAAATATTACAGGTTACACTTCAAAACATCAGCTAGTTCTCGTAAAAATTTTTAACTGACTTCTTGACCTGCCGCCCAGCCCCGACCAAATAGCCCTAGTTACCCTGTTACCCCACTAAAGGTTCGGTATACAATTCCTAACCTTCCCGTGATAGTGACCCCTTAGTGGTCTCACAATTCCCTTTTTATATGTCATTGCCAACTACGACGCAATGTCTCGGAACCCAGCATAGTTTGGCGTGAATTCCGTTACTTCAACCAAGGGCCTTTCCACAATTCCTTATTAACCCAGACTTGATGCAATGCAGCTTCAAGGCCTTAAGGGCTGCCTGACTGGCTCTCTTGAAACATGTTTCTTTAACTATACCGACCCTTAAAATGGTTGGTGTTTCCGCCGACCGTTAGAAGAAACTTTTCTCTGACCAGAATGACCACATCGTCTGCATTTGCAACAATCTTTCTTTCTTCATTATCAAACTTCCTCAATATACCGGATCCATAATAAAGGTAACTCCACTTATGTTGCCCTACTAGTCACTATTCTCCTTTAATCTACCTCGCTACCTTGCTATTTCCATAAACTTAAAAACTTAATTTCAAAAGGCAACAAGGTACCAATAATACAATATAATGTATCGTCTGTTAAAGAAATTTTTTAAAAAAACATTATCCTAAGCACCATGCAGTTTCTGTTTTACGTCTCGTCAAAACCTACAATAACAAATTTGCTTCAAAAGGAAACCATAAATTATTAACTTAATAATAATGTTTTTTGCCTTTTATGTCATTATAATTATTAAAAATGAATTAAACTTTTTTGTTGAGTTCTTGTTTTAATAAACCCATAAAAACTAGTTTAGAAATTGTATGCTTCATTTAGAAATTCCCCCCCTCCTTGAGCTGGACCCGCGCCTGCATTTATGTAACAATACCTCGAGCTATAAGTTCAAAGCGTGAATTAAAATCAGTATTTGACGAGACAATTTCATGCCTAGACATACATATGTCAAAATCCAAATAAAAAAACCGTTATTTGTTTGTCTAGGCATGAGTTTGTCTCGTCAAGACGTAAAATAATAATAATCTTGTATATGTATCATTTTAAATACATAAGTATGTATTTATTGTAAGTTAAAGTAAATGTGTAAATATAAGTATTAATTATTCTTAGGTAAATGGTAACTTATATTAAGATCGTTTAAGCTTTTAATCTACAATTAATGCTTAATTGGCTATTAACAAAATTTTTTTGTTGCTTAATTTTGTAATTGCAATTTTAGTACAATTATCTAAATTTAACAAATTTTAGTAGAAGATCTGAAACGCTCACATTAAGGAAAGTACACTTTGACGGATTTAATTTTTTCAATAATTCATACTCACACTACACAGAAAAAAAATTATGACAAACTAATTGTCATTTTACCAACAACTTGGTTATAAACACAGTTATCCCAGTTTACATTTAATCAAATTTGAGTCGCTTTCGATTATGCTCTCGTTTTTGAGTCGAAAATTATTTTTTTGTCGGGGGAAAATGGTACCCTGTCCGCGACTCTTCTTAGGGAGTCCGCGACAACGATTCATTTTCGATGCAGTTCGCAATAGTATTTATAATCAATTAGGAAGGAGCCTTTTTCGAGTCACTTTTAAGTCTTGCGAGTCTATTTTTAAACTAGAATTTGTTTTCCTACCTCTGGCAGAACAGGTTTGTACTTAACTGTTTTTCCAGTCTAACTTTTGAAATTTATACTTTGCAGAGTGTACTTTCCTAATGTAAATGCTCGTTTAGTACATCAATGAATAACTCCTAATGAGTCGGCTCTTTATAGAAATAAAGTAACTTTTAAATAAAAAAAAGTTTAAATGCTGCACAAACTTGTGTCTATTATTATTATTATATAAATATTTAATTCAACTATAAAGCCTTTGCTTAAAATAGTGGTGATTGTAGCCGACACTCTTGTTTTTCGAAACCCAATATCAGTTGATTTTTATGTTCTTGTCCGAACTTGCCTCAGGAAAAAGTTCGGGCAAAACTGTACAGGAAATAAAAAAAAACTCTCTCATACGCTCTTTTAATTGCACAAAAATTGTTACCTAGAACCATAGTTGCTAAATAACGTCAAATTTCTGGAAAAAAAATCGTAAAAGTCGTCAAAACAAGGTTTGGAACTGTCAAGGAATTGTCAACTCTAAAAATGATACGTTTTAAAAACTTGTTCACTTAAAAAGTAAAAACGCTTTTAGGGAAGTTTGAGTTAATTTGTGTAAATTCGATCTATTTTGTTAAGCATCTGAAACACAAGTATAAATTGCAAAAGTGGCAAGTCATATACATATAAGTAAAATATTTCCAGATTTTGCTGCGTTCACCTTGTATGAATTCGCCTTGCCTTGTTTCCAACCCAAATAAGAATATGCAAATTTGCGTCGGTAATATAAAGGGCGAATAAAGTAATCAGAGTGGTAGTGCAAACATGTCACTCGGGGTTTCGCTAAAAAAACTGGAGAGTCGGCTTTAGATAAAATCAATTCTTAAACGAACCAAATAGCTTCGCTAGAATAATTTATTGAAAGTTTTTTTTTATGGTAAAACAATTCTAATTAAAACATAATCAAAAAAGTATCATTTTGTGTGAAAACAATTGGGAGTTATTCCAAAGAACTAACTCTTTCGCTTGCTTCTTTAAAAATGTTCTTATCTTTTTTTGAAATACATACATATGTAAATACTTATTACATGTAAATATTATTGATACAATTGACATGAAATAACAAAAATATTCACAAAAAAATAATCCTTTTTTAGAATAATTTAAATTTATTTTTTTAATGAAAAACTTTAACACTTTGCATTTTTATTTTAATTTTTTTATTAAAAATTCCATCATTTAGTTGACGTTCTTCCATTTGGAGGCGTTGGCTCTAGTGGTATGGGCTGTTATCATGGTAAATATGGCTTTGATACGTTTACTCACAAAAAGTCGTGCCTCAGTAAAAATCTAAGGGCTCTTGGTGAAAAACTAGCTTCGTAAGTATTGAATTTTTTAATTTATTTTTAAATGATTATTATTTTTCTTTTAATTTTATTAACTTACAAAATAATTTCTTGTATATTTTTATGCAGTGGTCGTTATCCTCCGTATTCTGAACGTAAAGCTAATATTTTGAACTTTTTGTTGCGTAAACGTCGTCCATTACCCAACTTGTATTTATCACATATATTTGCTTTTGGTTTAGGCATTGGCCTAGCATTTTTAGCTAATCACTACATGCAGGTAACTAAATATTTTTCTTTCCAATAATTATTTCTATGTTTATAAGTATTTTGATTTTTAATAATCAATAATAATTTTTTGATTATTTTTTTTTACCAAAATTTTTTTTTGCAAAAATTAATGTTATATTTTTAAATAATGTAAAAAATAGCAATTGTTTTTATCATATTTAATTAATTAAAAATTTTAAAATAATAATTAATTTGCCAAAAGAAACATAATAATAATCATTATTGTTTCATAATTATTACGGTCTCTAAAAAAATATTATAAACATAGAAAAGGATTCATTTCTTATTTACATTTCGTAAACTTATTGTAATCAAAAATATACATACATTAAAGGGCAAACTCTTTTCGCGCTAAATAGACAACAAAAAAGCACCATATTAAACGTCATTAGTAATACCGCTTCACTCTACTTACAAAAATAAGTGCAGGAAGGCATAACTACGGGTTGCTGTTTTCCATTTAATCAACTTTGGTTCCATGAATGATAATTATGTTAGAATTACGAATTCACAATACATTCATATGTTTTTGAAGCTATAATAAGAATTTTATCTTAAGCTCAAAAAATAAAATTTTACAGTTTTTTTTTTTTTTTTGAATATTTTGTCCCGAAATTTCAAATTTTAAAATGCCATTTGGTTGTTGGTGTTGTATTTGTAAGACTTACGCTACCACCTTGCAAAATACCAAGAACTTAAAAACTACTACTCCAACGTCAACGCCCGCAAAAAAAGGCAAAAAGTGCTTTCACATTGTATTTATTTTACATATGTATGACTTGTAAAATTTTTAACTGCATAATTGATACATCCTGTGAAAACGCGTCGAAACATTGCATATATAATTGTACGTCTTGACGAGACAAATTCATGCCCAGACAAACGTCAAACTTAGTATATAAAAAACCCAGTATAAAAATACCGGATTTTTTTTTATTTGGATTTTGACATTTGTCTAGGCATGAATTTGTCTCGTCAAGACGTACAGTAAGAGTCACAATCGTTTTATTTTTTGTCTGTTTTTGTTTATTTTATTTTCGAAAACATTCCATATTAATGACAGCACTTTCATAACATTTTTGCACATGCGTTATCAGTTAAAAAAAAAAATGAAAATGTGAGTGTATTGGATTTTTTTGACTGTTACTTGCATGTGTAAGTCCCTAGTTACAGAAAATCATGTATAATATATAAATATGGTTACCTTAATATAGGAAGGCTCTAACTCATACTTTTTTGAAACCAGATTTTCGTCAATGAGTCAAAAAAATAAATCTTGACTTAAGAAAATACTGGTGTGGGCTCTTCCATGGTACAAATATCTTACAAGGTATAGTCACAACGGCAACAAACACGACACACAATATATGAATCTGTTGCAAAAAACTCCGTCGAAAATGTATGAAAACGTACTGTTTTGACCATGGCGGAATAATAAGGTCATCTCGTCCCTACAAAAACAGCATCCGGTAAAATTACAGCATGCATTTTTTTGTTGCTAAAATCAAGCTAAGTTGTCAAAAATATTGCTATCACACATACACACAGTAAACACAAAAAAATTTAATAAGCTTTGTAGAGATCATATGGTGAAAAAAAGGCAGCTAATCAGTTGCTCTCACCTTGTTCAATGTACCTTGGTTTTGACAGTTTAAACGCGTAAAAGGGGTTTCGCACGATATGTAACTTACACATGACTTGTCACTTTTGCAATCCACATGTATTTGCGTATGTCTGTCAAAATTGTTTTTTTACAGGCGGTTTATAATTTTTGCTTTCACACGTACATATGTAATTACATCTGACATAACCTCCAAACCAAAATAAACAACTACTTTTCCTTGTTGTTATTCTAAAAACAGCTGATGACACATGCTTTGTCAGATGAAAATAGAGCACGCTCTAATTACAAATTTGTCATATGACATTTACATATGTGTTTAACACATGCAATGTTTAAACCAGGGTAGGAAAAAATTCCACTCGCGAGCGTAATTTTAATTATAATTCTCGTTTTTGGAATTGTTATCGCGAGTTTAAAATTAAAGTTGCGAGTGGAATTTTTATTTAAAGATCTTTGTTTTTTTCTCGTCTCGCGAGTCGAAATCTATTTATAAATCTCGTTTTAAAAATTGTTCTCGCGAGTTTAAAATTAAAGTTGTGAATAGAATTCTATTTTAAGATCGTGAAGTTGAAAATTCAATTCGCGATGCGAACGTAATTTTTGTAAAAATTGTTCTCGTGAAGCTAAAAATAAAACGCAAAAAAAAAATGTACAGATGCATATGTGTGTATGCGTTGTTATTGGTTTTGTTAATTTAGACTGTACAAAAGAATTGTAGGCAGGTATGTATGTGTTATATGTAGTTTATTAGGGGTTTTTTGGGTTTTTGTTATTGTTGATATGTATGTAAATGTAACAAGTATAATAAAAAATATAAAAACACTTAGATATTATTCGTTTGATTGTTTGGCAATAAATAATTGATAATAAAGTCAGTGATGAATAAAATTTTATTTAATTTTAAATTACATAATTTTAAAATAAGTCATTATTTTTAAAATATGTGTTACTAAATTTCATCAATATTTCTTTAATAAATACGTAAATAATAATTAAAGTACACAAGCATATAAACGTATGCTTTAAATTGTTAGCTAAACCTTGATTTTAATACAATTTTCTTAGTACTTTTGGCTCAAGTTATTCTATCCAAATTTGTTAACTACGATTAAATTTATTTTATACGACTGCTTATTAAAAATCCCTTTTAATTTTTTTTCTAATGTGACAGATATAAACGTACACGCAATCATATAAGCATTACAGAAAAAAAATCTTAATAACCAAAAACAAGCATCAACGTACCAATACTCATGTACATACATGCACAAGAACATAAGTAAAGCATTCGAATCGTTCATGTTGTGATCGCAAAAAGATTTTAATTTTTGTTTCTGTTGCGAGTTTAATTTATTCAACTCGCGAGTTCAATTTATTAAACTCGCGAGTTCAATTTATTAAACTCGCGAGTTCAATTGTAAATCTCGCGAGCAGAATCAAACATTTAAATCTCTCGAATTAATATCGCTCCGAAAACAATTTCTATTTTTAAATCTCGCGAGCTCAAATATAAATTTCGCTCACAAGATTAAAATCTTTGAACATAATGAAACATTGAAATCTCTCAAATTAATATCGCTCGCGAGCGAGTTTTATTCGAGCGCTCTTCCTACCCTGGTTTAAACGCGTTCAGACGGCAGATATCAATTTCGCACTGCAAAATTTGACAAGTTATGTGTAAAATACATATCGTGCGAAAGCACCTTAAGCAAAGCTGTTGAATCGACTAAAAGTTGTAGGGTAATTGTACCATGGGCCTTTCTATAAGTATTAAGGTAAATATACATATATGTGCACGTATATAGTACATACATACATGCTAATTGTACGTATTTACGAGACAAATTAATGCCTAGACAAACGTCGAACTCATAATATAAAAATACCGGATTTTTAATTTGAATGTTGGCATTTGCTTAGGCATGAAATTGTCTCGTCAAGACGTACCATTACAAAGATAACTAACAATGTAAAAGATTCCAGTTTAAAAATAACAAAATAAACTAAAAAAAATTTATATTTTCAAATTTTTTCATTTGCAGTAATGTACAGTATTTGCATAAAATGTATTAATAAATTATTTATGATTTTTTTTTCTTTTTTTTGCTTTCAATTTCTTACAGAACGATAAAAACTAAATAATACCGTATTATCATGTTATTTAATTTTAAAAATAGTGTGGTTAATGGAAATCCAAAGTTGTTGTAAATTTTTTGTTAAATAATAAAAATATTTTAAAAATAAAATGTAATTTTTAATAAACTTTGTAATTTTTTAATAAAAAAAAGTCCCCGATGTTTTATTTGAAAGGTACTCTAATTACAGAAAAAAAATTTTTTATTATTTTTTGTAAGAATTTTAAAATATTTTTCTTGAAATTTTACATCGACGCGTGCAGAAATAAACAAATCTTAAAAAAATCTTTCGTTTTCGTTGGTTTTGGGTGTCAAAAACCGATATGTAAAATTAAACAACTTTGACAACCCAACCTCGATTTATGCATGAAAAAAGTAGATCAGCTGTGCTCGTAGCACCACCTGGTCACAATTATTTTACCATGGTATTTAGCATAGTACAATTACCAAGTAATCATTACTTTGACAAATCTATAAACGAATACTAAGTACCTAAACCGCTGCTAGACGATTGTGTTTTTGTGAAATCATTGTGCAAATTTATCAAAGTAGTGATTAGTTTTTCTATAAATCAGTAAAAAGATTTGATTATAGTTTTTTAAGTCATAGATAAAAGAAATTATGGCCGATCATGATGAGCTAATTGCCCAATTTATTGAAATAAGTGGTGGAGAGGAGAATGTGGCAAGATTTTATTTGTCTAGCAGCAATTGGTCATTAGAGGTAAATAAAGTTTAATGAAGAATTTTTGCAAACATTCCGAAATCAACAGAAAATGTACTTTTATATACATATTTACCTAAAAGGACGCGTTATCAAATTTTTTGGGAAATCAAGCTGATGAGGGAATGCCAGAGGCGGCGAGTGTTTCAACTGATGAGCCACCGGCTTCTACTAAACCGCCTACATCTGATGATGGCAATTTTGGCAAAGGGTCGACAACTTCTAAACCAAAGTATGCACATTTAATATTCTAGATAATAAATTTTGTAATTTAAATAAAATACTAGATTTGCCACTCTTGGTGACATGTCCAAGCGTAACAGTAACAATGACGAAGAGGAAGGTCAGGCCTTTTATGCCGGCGGTTCTGATCGTTCTGGCCAACAAGTTTTAGGACCTCCAAAGCGTAAAAACTTTCGTGAACAGTTAACAGATATGTTTCGTATGGCGCAAGAGCACAGTGCTGGCCACGAGGGTTCTCCAGGACCTAGCACATCGTCTGGTACAAGTTGGGGACAAGGAATACGCCTTGGCATGACAGACTCTGATCATTCAGTTGTTACGCCATCTAAGAAAGACGGCGAAGTAAAAGTTAAACCAGTTGTGGTATTAAAATTATGGAGTCAAGGATTTTCTATTGATGACGGAGAGTTGCGATTGTATGATGATCCACAAAATAAAGAATTTTTAGAAACTGTTATGAGAGGGTGGGTACAAATATATATACTTGACATAAACTTTATCGATAACATTTAAAATTAGAATAATTAATTGAAAGTTTATATTTGTTTTTTTTATTTGTAGAGAGATACCTAATGAGCTTTTGGAAATGGGCTGGTTGGTTAATGTAGATGTAGAGGATCACCGACATGAGGACTATGAAAAGAAACCAACAGCTTCAAAGACTTTCAAAGGTTCTGGGCATGCATTAGGAAGGTAAATATGCCTACTAAAAATAAAATGCATTAAGTAAATAAGCTTTTTCCTTAGTCCCACACCAAATGTTACAGAAAATACTAACGAGTTGGCACCAGCAGCATCCACAACAACACAAGAACCTACTGATACAAAATTTAGCGAGGAATTAGCAAAGGAAAAACTTAATGTTGACTCTTCTTCTCCGGTTACTACCTTACAAATCCGCTTAGCAGATGGCACACGTCTGGCCTCACAATTTAATCTATCTCACACAGTACGTGATATACAGGAATACATACAAACGTAATTAGAATAGAAATTCTAATGTTCCATTATATTAAGGCATATTCTATACATTTTAGTGCACGTCCTCAATATGCGAGTCGGGATTTTATATTGGTTTCTTCATTTCCAACAAGAGAACTTACCGATGTCACTGCTACCATTGAGTCTGCTGGTCTCAAAAACGCTGCTCTTATGCAAAGATTAAAATAAGTTTTTTATTAAATTATTTACAAATAAAAAGTTATTTTTTAAGTCTGTGGGCGAAAATCTCGTGTTTTACAACGATCGGAACAGAGAAAACACGTTGGACATCCCATACCAAAAACAAAAAAAAACGATTGTTTTTTTCAAAGAATTTCGATCACGTTCGAATTTGATTTCTGTTACTTGCAAAAAGATTCAATAATTAATAATAATACAATACTTGATTTAAAAAGAAATCAAAAATAATCCAATTTTATGTTTTTTGTATTCACTTTTAATTGTATAAGGTAACTTTGAATTTAAATAAACATACATCAGGCATGATCTGCATTCCCCTTTGAATTTGAAATCAATTCAGTTTAAAAAGTTTACTTTTTATTTATAATTTTCTGCAAAAGTAGCAGTTTTTTTACTAAGGAAACGTTAGAAGCAGATTGCAGAATGCACATGTCTATAAATAGTAGTATCATACAGTCAGTCATATAAATATAAAAAATATGGTTTCCAATAGCTCATGTATTGAAGTTCTTACATATATGCGGATATTTTTTATAATGATGCTTTTTTACTTTAATAAAGAAAAACTTTTATCTCAAAAAAAAAAAATGCCTGGCTCCTTTGAAACTTCATTAAGGGAGGTATAAAAATCAATAAATGCTGCTAATAATGGTGTAGCTAAAAGTTGAATTACACTAAAATTTTAATCTCTTCATTAAGTCTTTGTATGTGTTGCATAAAATCTTCTCTAACGGAATTGCGCCAGTCATGAAGTCCATCATCACCCACGTGAACACAATTTACATACCAGTGTGTAAATACTTGAGATGTTGGCAATGAAATTCGCTGCTGAGTACCCAAGAATTTATCGCCACTAAAAGACATTCCAGTATTTTGTGACTTATGTATAGAGATGATATGCGACGGCTTTACTTCGGGATCATATAAATAGTTTTCAAATAAGTAGTTGTGTTTACTAGATTTGCACACTGCAAATACTGGCAAATCATATGTAGATAAATCATTTGAAAAGTCATGCAGGCTGCGTGCTATTGAATTTTGATTATCTAATTTTGTGTTTGCATAAAAAAATTCGTTAGGTGCTAGTAGTATACAATATCGAGCTCTGTTTATTGATCTTAGCAGACAGTCAGTTTCAATTAAGCTTCGAATTCTTTCAGTGGCGTTTTGCGTCGAGTATGGAAAATTAAAGGGCATAAGATGAACGCGAATGTTTAAATGGTTTAATGTCTGTACTAAACTGTCAGGCAAATTGTCGCCATTGTAAACAACAAAGTCCTCTATACCCAATGCAAAATGATGTAAAAAGAATTCTTGCAACTCCGGAACTTGTCTCTTCAAGTCGGTTGTATTTTGAAATTCTTTGCTTACTAAATCTACACACACGGTTAAAGGCTGCGCGGAAAGTTTTTTTGTCAGATCATCCATTACTTTGATGTATCGTAATCTTAAAGAATGACCATCTTTAGAAGTACTAGTTAAGTCGTAGTACGTAACCAATTCTGGCAATCCAAAGTCACGCGTAACGCGACAGTAGAAGATGTATCGTGTGAAATCGGAATTATCATCATCACCAATTTTGTCCATTCTTTGAAAGCGAAACTTTCCTTGTATGCTAGTCGGACTATTTTTGAAATTTAGCGAACACTTAAAATTTAAAACAGCACCTTTGCGTCCAACCACCAGGACTACCGCCTCTCCACCAGCCACTAGTTCATTACGTTTCCAATGAGCAGAATAGCCATGAAAATTATCGCCAATTGATTGCCAAACGGCCAAAGGATGCACATAATCGACTAAATAATTAACCGTTGTATTTTTCACAATCTTCTTCAAAATAGCAGCATCGTTGCGTCCAAAGAAATTTATAACCTGAAGGACATCCTTTAATCTATTGTTTTCCGTTTTGTACATAACAAGCACACCAACACTAATGCAGGATACAAGCAGCAGTAAAAGTTGTTGATATTTACGCATGATATCTTTAAATCATAGATTATTGTGGTTTAAATTAAAATAACTTTTTTATCAAAATAAATTATTTAGTTACAACTATTTAATCGTTTATGTTATTGCTGCACTCCAGTAGTGTTGCCATTTCGCCACTTACTACCTAATTGAACTTCTATGCCATTTATACACATTGCAACTGTTGGTACAATCTTCGTTTAAATGTCTTAAAAAAAACGCATTTTATAATAACAAGCGTTTCTGATAGAGTCAGTACCACTCCATTCAGTGTCGGGGGGCCAAAAGAAGAAATCTTGTATCCGTTTATAAACAGAACAAGCTTTGTTTTAAAACAAGTTGATAGATGTACTGTTTCCTGTGCTCCACTCACTAAGTGTCTTTATAGCCAACTCGACAACACGAGTGTATAGTTCCTAATTCAAAGGACCTTTTGACATATTTAACTAACGAGTGCAGGGCCGTTTCCAAAGATCTGCGCTTGGTGTAGGCTCGTTGGGAGCTCGATAGGAGACTTAAATGGATTGCCGCCCTTAGGTAGATTTGACCAGCCTCTCCAGTGATTTTAGAAGGAAAGAGGTAAGACTAATTTCCCTGTTCATCTTTGATTTTGTATGTTTAGAGATATTAAATTTTTTTCAATGTGTGTGGATGTGTAACCAGGGGGGATAAGCCTCGTAAATGCTGAGGAGCTACGGGGTGACTAGCGCATTGTTAAGCTGTAGATCCGCTGAAGTCAGTGCATTCTGTCCAGAAATTTAAATAAAATCTGAATCTTAAACAAATGGGAAAATGTAAAAAAACTTTTGGTTTAAAAAGTATCTAACGTTTTCAAAATTAATTCTCGTCTATTTTAATCGGGGCATTTAACTTACTTTACATTAATAGACCAAAGAATCCCGATTCAAAAAAGTACCAACTAATTTAGGGCTTCCTCCCTTAATGGTTCTTCTTTCATCTTAATTCAAGCATCAAAAATTTTTTTCTCGTGTTGACTTAAACTTTTGTATGTTTAAATTAAATTATCCCTTTAAAGTAAAAATTAAAAAACAAAAACCTATTTATATTTTAATAAATTTGTTTGAAGTCTATTTAGGTTGTTTTCGGTATAGAACATGTTGAAATTTTGTTAGTTCAAATACATTCCGCTACTCCAAACTAACTTATTTAACTTAATTTTGCCGAAAACAACTTGAAATTATAATAAATATCTCTTTAAAAAAACTCCTTTTTACTTACCTTAATATTTTATTAACTTATATGTATATACATACATATGTACGTATGTGTATATATAATAATTCCCGTTGTTAGTTAAGAAAACAAATGTATGTACAAAATCAGTTTTTTTCACCTTTAAAGTATAAAACAAAAAGTTTTTTCAATATGCCCCATAGCATACAGGTTGGGTTAGGTTGAATTAGCTGACCCTGAAGACTCACAGAGAGGCTTTAATTCAAAAGCATCACGAGACAAAAAGGATAAAGATTTTTAATAATTCTATGTAATTTAAGATTTAATTCAGAGAGTGTACAACGCTCTCTAGGCAAGTTTCAGCAGCCTTGTCTGACTCTAGGTTTCGGCCCACTGTCTATCAATTGATTCTCTGCAAGCCTGAACAACTGAGAAGCGGGTAAGTTTCGTGGAAATTGCTTTGATTGCCGTTTAACTATCAATAAATATTTTCACCTGAGAACTCTCAGTTTGAAGACAAGGCGAATTAAGCTGCTTGAATCTCTGCCTAAAACACACTGCAGCCATCAAAAATTGTTTGGAATCTCTGACCCTGACTTTCCCTGCTTTATCCTGAACCCATCCGTAAAAAATTACAGATCCTGTGGCCTGGGCGAAGGCCCGTCAGTTAGTTCTATTTCTCCATAATTCCACCCGGCTTCCCAATAAAGCTCAGTTCAAGGATCATGTAGTTACTGCTAAGCTCTACGCTTCCAAAAATCTTTCCATGACCATATCCCACCCTAATAAATTGTCTTGTTGACCTCAATCGAGTTGCAGGCCTCTTTGCAACACCCTTTGCGAACAGATAAATCGATTTCAAGTCCAATAAAACATCCAGCACCGCCGTAGGGCTGCTTTGTTGAGCACCAGTTATACACAATCCTGAAAATCTCTGCGCGCTCTCCGGCGGTTATCTTGTTTTAATAATGCAGGTCACTACATGAGTATGTAGATAAACCTGGGGGCAAATTACGGCATTCGATCCGAATCAAAATTTTTAAATTCTTATTAGAATTCCTATATTAAAAGCATTGACAACTCGATCGATCAAGTAGAATTTCGATTCGTGTCGAATGCCGGGATTTGCCTCTGGCCACTGCAGTGTAGATCCAATGCTTAGGATTTGGTGTAACACGCCACATTTTGCCTTACATTTTCTGCTCTAGACATGCGCATTGGTGGTCTTTTTCACCCTTCTCTTTATATTAAGACCTCACAAAAGTTTAAGGTTGAATCAGACGTGACTTAAGGTTGCTTTATACGAGACTTAACAGTAACGCCATAACCTTTTCTATTTTAGTTGGATTTTCAATAGGAAAGGTTATGGCGTTACGGTTAAGTCACGTATAAAGCAACCTTAACGCCATAGCCGTACCTATTGAAAATCCAACTGGAATCCAACTAGAACCCAATCGGAAACCAATTGTATTTTCAATTGGTATGGCTTTGGCATTACTGTTAAGTCACGTATATGGCAACCTTTACCCGTAACGCCATAGCAGTTGTTTTCCGATTGGGTTCTAACTGGATTACATTGGATTTCAGTTGGATTTTCAATAGGTACGGCTATGGCGTTAAGGTTGCTTTATACGTGACTTAACCGTAACGCCATAACCTTTCCTATTGAAAAATCCAACTAAAATCCTATTGAATCCAATTGGAAACCAATCGGAAACATATTTTGAATTGTTATGGCTATGGCGTTACGGTTAAGTCACGTCTGATTCAACCTTTACGGTTAAGTTACGTCTGAGTCAACATTTATTGTGCAGTATTAGTTTTAAAAAGATAGTTGATGTTACATAGGTAGTGCAGGGAAGACCTGACTACCGTCCTGAATACGCAATGTTAAAAAAGTTAGTTACTACCATTCAAAAGTCATATGTAATATAGTGCCAGTTAGTATTAGGTGGGAAATAGTAAGCTTAAAGTTAGTTTAAAGTTAAATTGATGTCCGGCAGGGTATTTAAATATGTATGTATGCACAAATATTCCTGCACATTTCCCATTGTGCTATGCTGTCGAGACCTTCAGAGCCCAGTGGTAGGTAATTAATTAGACACTAGTTGCCCCATAATATAATTATGTCCAATTGAAAATCACTGCCACACAAAAATAAAAACAAACTTGGACAGATTTCCTTTGTTTTCAATAAATAAGAATTATGTGATTTGCATGCTCTCTTAAAATGGACAAATGAAATTGAGTTCAGTTGTGCAATTGCACTACAAAAAAACACACGCAATCTTCTAATTTTAAATACTTATTTACATACATACATATGTTCATAGTTTTCCTTCAAACCAAAAACACAGATACAAACTCACACACTTATGGATTTCGATGCAGTACTTAAAGAGGTTGGATCCTTTGGATTATATCAAAAAATTATAATATGCGGTGTCTTACTGCCAGCTGCCCTTCCGTGCGCCTTTCATGCCTACAGGTGGGTAAAAAATTCAATTCAAATTTTTTGGTATATTTTGTATGCATAAATGAAAAAAATGTACAAATGCAATTGTTCAGCCAGTTGTTTATTGCAGCTACACCCAAACATTGGTGTCGCATACCCGAATTGGAACCTTGGGTTCAGGACTACACTGAATTAGTTATGAATCTAAGTATTCCACAAACGGAACATGAGTATTCCCAATGTGAAATGTATGTTCGAAACTACACTGACATCGTACGTTATATGGAATATCGTACACCAGTTGATTTGCAACGTGATAAGGTTTGGCACATTGGTAGTCCTACTGGTTCAAAACTAATACAATGCCAACATGGTTGGCACTATGACCGTTCACAGTATCCAATTACGATTGTCACTGAGGTAAAACATTAAAATCGTTTGACTGATTTTATTTTACTTAAGGACTATCTATTAATTTGTTTACAGTGGAACTTGGTTTGCGAGCAAAGTTATTTGGTTACACTTGCGCTGGTTATATTTGGTGTGGGTGGTCTCATTGGAAATTATGTGTTTGGCTATTTACAGGACATGTGGGGAAGGCGCCCAAGTTTTTACGCGTATCTTATATTAGAAATAGTGGCATGTGCTGCTAGTGCTTTGTCTTGGAGTTTCAACTCGTGGCTAAGCTTTAGATTTATTGTAGGCCTAACCGTGCCCGCTATATTAGCCAGTCCATATGTATTAGGTGAGTGCAATTTTTACACTTTCTATAGAAATTCAAAATAAGTATTGCATATCATCACCTGAAAAGCAAAAACCATTAAGGCTTCATATTTTTATAACAGGAATATCAGCAGAAACATCTAGATTGAAAGTACAACATTAAAGAATAATTGACCATTTTGAATTGTGAAAACAAAATAATTTTTTGTAACGTGCCTTTAAATATCTATAACGAAATCGTTATTTATTTTGTTAAAGGCTTAGAATGCTTCATTCCAGGGTACACTCATACAGGTAGCATCAAGGCGAATTCAAAAAAATTTGCTCTCTGCATTTCCTTTTTGTGTTTGAGAAAGTGATTGATAAAAAAAATTTAAATTTGAAATAAAATAAATAAATCTGACAATCACTTTCACAAAATTATAAGACGAATTCATATCAGCAGGGTTCTTAACACTACCTGTATTAGTGTACCCTGCTTCATTAAAAAACTCAATATTTTGTTATTTTTTAGGCCGTTTTGCAATTCAGGTGATGATATGTATATACATACAAATTAAAGCAAGATTTCAAATTGTAGTTAAGGTACTTAAAACCAATAAAAGAAAATAATGTCAAACTAGCGGTCCTTAAAATATGACCTTTGCAGGACACAACATTGTTTTTGCACGACAAAATGTTTAAAAAACGGAAAAAATCATAATCAAAGTTCTATAATAATAGAAATTTTTCACTAAATAAAAAATATTATTAAAACAATAATGACAGTTTCTGGTATCTGAATGGATTTTAATAAACGATTTATTAAAAGAACTTTTTTTATATGTATGTATGCACCCTTTTTTATAAACTTACTAGCTAAGCCCCGGTGTGCTTCGCTACCCCAATCATAGTAAAATTATTCAAGTATGTTAACACAAAAGAATTTATATTATTTTAAATTTATTGGTTGCCCCACATAAGTTGCAATTAATAATAATAAGTCAGCCCTACTATTTACTAAGCACATAAAAATTGGAAATTTACCAGGCTTACAGTTTTGGATATTGAGAAAGTTTTAAAAAGCATAAATTATTTATAAGCTTCTATATATAATCTTAGCCCCTTACTTCCAGACTTTAAGTAACTCGCTGTAAAAATTTCAAAAAAATCGATCCACTGGTGTTGACAGCTATAAATTACAAACATACATACATATGTATTTACATACATACATACATACATGCATACATACATACATACATACATACATACATACATACATACATACATACATACATACATACATACATACATACATACTTACATACATACATACATACATACATACATACATACATACATACATACATACATACATACATACATACATACATACATACATACATACATACATACATACATACATACATACATACATACATACATACATACATACATACATACATACATACATACATACATACAACCTTTCTTTATATAATATAGATACAGGGATCACATATCAAATATTTTTCAAAAGAAGTTCAAACTTCTCTTATATTGTTAAATTCAAATTTTATTATGCTTCTGTGCAAATTTTTGTGCCTCACCAAAGAAAAAGGTCTGAGACCCACCTCCAATTATACCGATCGACACAGAATCACTTTCTGAGTCGATTAAAACCTGTCAGTCCATCCGTCCGGCTGGGAGTTAGGTTGAATTCCAAAACGCAGTTTGCTTTGCATCACGAAATTTCAAGTTTTTCCTGAAAGCAAACATGATGTTTCTGGTAATATCTTCTACTTCCAAATGAGCGCTTACAGTTATATTAATGTCCTGGAAGCAAAAAACGTTTTCCAAATTGTGTGAAGAGTGAATAAGGGAAGAAGTTGAAAATTTTTAATGCAAGGCAAACTGCGTTTTGGAATTCAGCCTTATTAATGTATTCTTGTAAATAAAGTAGAGACCGCATTTTTGCAGATATTTCGATGAAATTTGGAACAGATAAGTTTTTTGGCATAAGAAAAAAGCATGTTGTTTGTGGTGATGATCAGTTAATTTTTCGACAGAGCTCCCATACAAATGTCCTCCCGGATTAAGCGTTTTGGGCTTTATGCCACCCATTTTTGTACCGAAAATAAATATTATCGGTTTATTTTTGAGCTTCATAAAAATTGCAACAATAGAAGAACCAGTATGAAAACTTAAATTTTTGTGGGCGCTGCAATCCTCCATTTTTGTCCTTTAAAATTTCGGAATTAGAGGCCTTCTATATGTGTGCCAATTTTAAAAAATCAGTGCAATAAAAGTACCATTATAATAAGTTTAACTTTTATGGGCGTGGCACCGCCCACTTTTTTACCTTCAAAATTTTAACTTTAAAAGCCGCTTATGTGCGAACTAATTTCCAAAAATCGGTCTGGAAGAGGAATTTAAATTATGTTTCTATCTTATTTGATTTTAAAGTTACAAAAAGTACTAAAACCTAATTTTAACCCTTTCTTGCCCTTAGGATTTAATAATTAAAAAAGTATCTAAAAACATACTCATATTTTTTAGGCCTGTTACACTTACACGGCATTTAGACTATGTTACTTGTAACACGTTACTGTAACATGCTAAATGTTTTTGAGGGCAAAGTGGGTAGAGAAGGCAGAGAAGTTACAAAAGTAACACGGTTTCTGTTTTTAATGTTTCGTTTTCGTTTTTTCTTTATTCTCTTTCGTATATGCCATGGTACAATTACCTTTAAGGTAATTGTACATTACAATTAAGGTAATTGTAAGGTAATTGTACCATGGTCGAAACGTTCAAGAAGAAGAATAAACAACAAAACCAAAACAAAATATAAAAAAGAGAAAAGTTTCTAGTAACATAATGTAAATTCTTAAAGTTTTTGGAAGTTACCTTAAAACGAAATAAGAAAATAGTCATGTTACAAGTAACATAGTCTAAATTCCGTGTTAATTTGAATAATGTTCCTATCGTTATTGGTTTAAAAGTTACAAAAAACGAATAAAGCTTAACACGTGTTATAAATTTCATGTATTTAGCTCTACGCGTTTGATCAATATGGCCTTGGGTAATTTTGTTAGGCCATTCATAACCTAACCTTCCCACACAAATGGGCGTATTGTGGGCGTGGCAGCAATAATTTTCAAAAAAAAAGTAGCCTATTGTTCCTTCCAGACTTGAGATAACTCCCTGTAAAAATTTCAAAAAAATCGGTCCACTGGTGTGGCCAGCTATAAAATACAAACATACATACATACATACATACACCCTTTCTTTATATAATAGATTCTTAACGCAAGAAATATTTAGTTTAAAATTTAAAAAAAAAAGCCAATTAATATTTTTATTAAATCAAATCTATTTTTTATTTAAAAAAATCAATACAAATTGAATTTTTTTTGGAAGTTGTATGTTTTAGTTAATCCATATGCATTTTATTGGTTCTTACACCAAATCATCGGAGGACTTCAACCCAATTTTTAAGAAGCCTCATTAATTTTCTGCCTTTATATAATAACTTCAATAAACTTTTTGAGAATTACTATAGATAGGCAAAAAACATTCAAGACTTTTGTCAAACCAGTTTGAAAAAAAATTTGGTTACACCAATAAAAAATGTTGAAATTAAAATTTTTTTACGATATTGCTTCTTTGGTTTTATTTCTTGTCTTTTGTTTTTGTGTTCTTGTGCCATAGTGAGCCCCAAAAATCAACATTCCCTTAACCTGCGTTCATTTACTACTTTATTTATATAAAAAAAATTGTGGTGTAAGGTATAATAAGGCCGGGCTTTACCGACTTAACTCTTTACTTGTTAACATAACACGAATGTATGAATAATAAAATTAAATTTTTAATTTTCAGCAATTGAAATGGTGGGTCCTGATAAACGTGTTTTCTGCACTATAGTCTCCAACATTGCATATTCATGTGGACTTGTACTATTGGCGGGTGTGGTGTATATTGTTCGCGATTGGAGATATTTAACATTGGCAGTTTCACTACCATTGCTGTTGTTATTCTCCTGTTTTTTTGCTTTACCCGAGTCTCCCAGGTGGTTAATGGCTGTTGGAAAACCTCGTGAAGCTGCCAAGGTCCTAAGGACGGTGGCCAGAGTCAATGGATTAACAGTTGTGCCCAATTTTGTCGACATTGTTGAACAAAAATTTCAATCAACCAACCAGCCGACTTTAAACACAGGTTCTCCCGGAGTTTTGGACTTATTTAGGACCAAAAACATGTGCCGAAAAACATTAATAATAACACTAATATGGTTTGCCAATACCAGCGTATACGTTGGTCTAAGTTATTATGCCCCAGCTTTGGGTGGTGATGAGATATGGAATTTCTTTTTAGCTGGTGTTGTCGAGCTACCAACATATATTTTACTTTGGCCGGGCTTGAGTTATTTTGGAAGACGCTGCATTTTATGCATATCCATGTTATCTGGTGGTATAGCATGTGTTACCACTTTTATTTATAGCCAAAATGCCGACATGATGTTAATACTTTACTGCATTGGTAAAATGGGTATTTCTTCGGCTTTTGTTGTGCTGCCATTATTAGCGTCGGAAATCTATCCCACTGTTGTCAGGGGTTTGGGAATGAGTTTCAGTTCAGTTATAGCTATGATTGGCCCCATTGTCATTCCCATTATAAACCACATGGGTCAACATATGCTAGTCCTACCATTGATGGTAATGGGCTCACTCTTAATAGTTGGTGGAATAGCTAGTCTGTTTTTGCCTGAGACTAAAGGAAAAAATTTGCCACAAACTATAGCGGAAAGTGAGTCGGTGCCATTAAGTTTTCTTTCAACTTGCTGCGACAATGAGTACAAAACAAAGGCTCGCCAATCCAAAACTTCAAGAGCAGCAGAGAACTGTAAGCGACAATATACAGTTTGCAGTATTTGTAAAACAGAAATAAAGAATCGAGGTACAAACATATAGATGCCTCTATATTTGTACACACATACAATTATCAATTCACACTCATACATTAAAAAAGTGTTAAATAAACTTCCCTTCAAACAATTTCTATTCAAAACGGCACTTATTCGGTACAAAAGGATGTTTAAACTTATCAAATGTTATTAATTTTCTTATCTTAAAATTGTCCCCTTTCGGTTACAAACCTTCCACCCACTTCTATTATACTTAATATATGAGATTATTAAGTCACTTCCTTAAAGGCAGTAGATAATTCGTTTTTAAAACATTCACTTGGTAACCAAAACTTAATTACTTTTGTATCGAAATAATATCGTATTTTTATTCTTTTAATATACATACATATTAATGGGAAAATTTTATTTAAAAATTTACAATGAATTTCAGCATAAGGAAGTTAAAAATAAGTATCAAACCTATTAACTTACCAGAACAAATTTGCGATACAAAAAAAATATGCACTTCAAAAATAACAGAATGTTTGTTTAAGGATTAGTAACAAGTTAATAATACAAGTGAGTGAGTGCCTTTACTGCCAAATTTGATATTGATTTATTTTTTTTTATTTGATATATGCATATGATCGTAAAAATGACAATGCTACTACTCTCATATCGTCTTCTGCATTTAACAATCATTAACCTTTTTGTTTTATTTCTGAAATATCGAATTCACACGAATAAGGTGTAAAAAACTGCAAAAAAATTTTTAAAGCTTTTTTGGATATCATTGGATAATCGAATCTAATGTAATTATAAAATGAATAAAGTGATTCTTTTAAAATTAATCTCGATTATGGGAAAGCAAAATGAGTGCTCCTGAAGGTCAACGCGGCAATGCCTTCTTGCGTCCTTTACTTTTTGCTCGTTGTTGCGTTTCAAGTTAATTGCGAGGCTAAGACGTCGAAATGTAAAATAATTACAGTATAAGTAAATGCTTGAAAAAAATTACTTATAATTAATTGGTAATACGCTAAAAAAAACTGCATGATTTGCCAGCAAATTCAAATTGGTTTGACGAACGCAAAAGTAAAAATAAATAGCTCTACTTTTGTAACAATAAGTTCATTCGTTTACTTTCCCAGTAAAGTCCAGTAACTTAGCAAATACTGAGTAATTTTACCAAATTTCTCTCACTTAAAATCATTTAAGTAAAAAGTACGCGAACGGAAAATTTTACAAAAAGTTTACCTACTTAAAACAGCTGATAGATTAAAATATATTGCAATAACTTGATTACTCGAAAAATGCATTAAATTTTTTTAAGCAAAAACAAACTGACTTTTGAGAGTGGGGTTAACTTGGTTTTGGGGTTAAAATCTATTACGATCACCACCACAAACAATGAGCTTGCTCCCTATGGCAAATTTTTTTTTTCAGAAATGCTACCTTTACTTTGAGCACACGAATATGTATATGGACACCCAGCCAGACAGATATGCTTAAATTGGCTAAGGAAGTGATTCTGAGTCTGTCGGTATAATTTAAGTTGAGTCTCAGACTATTCTTTTGTACGTCACCTGGAGCAATACATACTGCTAGGGAAAGACTTAGCGTTAGTAAAAAAAACATGAATATTTAATTTTGGGTAATAAGTGACTGCACCGAGTACCCAAGTAAAAAGTAAATATTAAGAAGAAAAAGCCGCAACAAAATTGATTTGGATATTCTAAAATGTGTTCGAAACTAAACGTATAGGTCGGGACCGTGTCATGGAAGTAGCTTTTAACAGAATTGCGTAATACTCTTTCCTTTCTCAAACACAAGTTAGGGTGAAGAAATCCTGGCTTTTTTAACATTTAAAACAAACTTATATCTTCTTCATCTTCGCTTTCATATGACGATTCTATTAGATACAATACTGCATTTTGCAAAACATAGCCATGTCTGGTTACATTTACTCTTTCCCCTAAACTTAAAGTACTAGCTATATTTCTTAGCTGTTCCATTGTTTCGCCTGTGAACATTAAATTACTTTTTATACCATTTTAATTTTTCTCGTTATTCAATTTTTTGGCTGTTTGTTATTTCATTTTTTTGTTTACATCAGAAAACATATGTTTTATTTTACTAGTAATTTTTACTAGTAAAATTTTGTCCAGTAAAAATTTTTAAATACTCAGTAAGACAACTGTCACTTTGCGCTCTCAATTTGTGTTCTCATTTACTGGATTTTGTGTAAACGAACGCAATCCAGTAAAAATATTCAAAAATTTTTAAAAACTTTGAGTAAACGAATGAACTTAATATGGAGTAATGGAAAGTTGTAGAGTTTTCCAGCACTACTCTATAGTGATTGTATATTTTAAGTTGGCAGCGCCGTTGGTGGTTGACTGAGATTAAGGTGGTTGACTGAGATTGAGAATTATATTTGTAACGTACATATCAGATAACGGTTTGAATGCCATATTTAAGGCTAGTGAATGCATTAAGCATTGCACTAACAATGAATATTTGAATAGGCAATAAAAATTTATTCCGTTCTCTAGTACATATGGGCATTTCCATGAATATGTCAACCACGGCTGGAAAAATAAAAGTCGTCGCAACTTTTTTTTAAATATACCAAAGAGCAATAAAACACTTAAATTTTATTATGTAAAAGTATTTATAGCTAATTATAATTTTAAAAGAGCAAAAATAGCAGATTAAACTGGTAATCTCTTTGATCAATTTCCAGAAATTGAAATTAACTATTTTGTCTTAACTAGTGGCTAAATTTAGGTAATTGTAATATTCCAATTATACTTTAAAAATAATGTTACAACATCAGTGGCCAAGTTCCATTATGAAATTAAAAATTTAGAGTTAGAATAGCGGTATTTTTTATAGATTGCTTTGAATGATATTCTAATGTCACGTACGTAATGCAAAAACGTTATTTGTCGTCATCATTTGAATTCGACCGGTCGCAAGTATTTAAAAATAAAAGTTCAAAGCAAGATAAATCTCGCAAACAAATATTGATCGATTTTTTTTTTAAATTTGATGCAATAAAAATTTTATAGTCTTTCAAAGTTTGTAGCATACGATATTGTAAGTAACACAATTCAATTTAATACTTTCAAATTCCTTTATAATTATAAATATTTTATTAAGATGGGTAAAAATAGCTATGAGACTACAAAGAAATGGAGAGAGGACTTGAAGAAAAACGAAGAACAAATAAAGAAATACCGGAAAAAGGAGGCTGAAAGACAGCATATCTATCGAAAAAAGTTCGCAGATGCAGCCAAAAAAGACAAAAAAAATAATTAACGACGAATTAACGCACAATAAGTTTGATGTTTACTATTTAATTACAAAAACTATGCTTGAAATAAGCGAACAATATGAAGATATATCGTCTATATACACATTTTCTGATTGGAGTAGCGCTCAATTTAAAAACCAATTCATTTTAAAAAGTATTCCCTCTTTTGTAAACAAATTTAGCTGCCAACATTTAGAATGGAACTTCTTTGCCACATCACATGGTAAAGGTGCAGTTGATGGAGTAGGTGGTACTGTTAAAAGAAAGGTCTGGCAAATTGTAAAAGCAAATAAATTAGTTTTGCCAGATGCTTTCTTATTTTATGAATGTGCTCATAAATATGTGGAAGGAGTTAATTTGTTTTATGTTGCTACCGAAGAGATTGAAGGGTTTTCTGCTCATCTCCATGAAAAATGGCAAAATGTCCAGCCCATCCCAAAAATAAGAAAACTTCATTCGTTTACTTATCATGATAGTCAGTATATAAATGTGTCTCGAACTGCGTATTCAGTAATAGAAAAAATTAAAATTTAATAATTAAGTGCCAGCGCCCAAGTACATAGTGTATAGTAAGAAATGAAATTAACCTTTTATTGTTTTTATTGCTATTATCACCGAATAAACATTTTTTAATTCTTTTTAAATTTGTTATGTATACATATATTAAAAAAACCTATTTTTTTTCAGACAAATACTATAAGAGAAAAATCTGTCACATACGGTATGTCACGAACGATATTAAGATTTGTTCGTAACAAAATCATCTAAAAATTTTTTGTATTTAAAAATTATGGATTATCAAGGAAAAATATTTGGCTTGGTGAAAGAACTTAAAGAAAGGAAAAAAACTTTTACAATTCGCAGATTTTCGTATATATGTGCATGCACCTCGACATCACTTCCGTTTTTTGTCACGTACGATATGCGCCTTTTTCGCCCGATATTTTGGCCGGCAAGGTTTTCAAAGTCATGATTTTTTTTTTAGATTATAGTACCCTCTAAATGTAACATATTGACGAAACAATTTTTCAGTTACCACTCTTTTTGCAAAATCTACACCACTTTGTAGGCGTACAAATGTCACGTACGATGACATGGAAATGCCCATATGACACGGAACGCAAAATTTGTAATTGGCCAAAATTTGCACACGCTAGGGCCTTTATATATTAAGTTTGACATATGCTTGAATGCATTTTGGGTTTGTGTTGCAAGGATGTAAAACTGCAATTAATCATTAAATCGATTTTTTTAAAAACTAGAAAATTTTAGAATCCTGGTTTGTGAAATAAAAAGCTTAATTTATTCTTTTAACAAATTTAAATTTATTACTTTGTTATCTTGGATCGTTTCTTTAGGTCTCATAGTAAATACATACAAATATATTTGAATTGAAGCAAAAAAACTAATATTTTTGGTATGATAAGAGGGGTTATTCTGCATTTCGATTACGATTCCGCATGCAAATACGAATACATATATGTATCAAAATATAAATTAAAAAGATTTTAGTACAAAAAGACGAAAAATTCAAATATACTCAGAAAAATTTATTTGTGGCCAAACTATTTCCAGTGTAAAAGAGCGGCGGAAAAAATTTCGATTCGAAATGCAGAATAGGGGTGAATGATTTAAAATGTTTAATGAATGAAAATAGTTACACAATGAACGTCGTCTATTTTATATTGTATTTATAAGTTTTAACAATGTGTAGATGTAGAAAAGTACAGGATAATAGTAAATGACTAACAACGTTTGTGTTACACAACATACTACATACATGCATACTGATATTTTTTTTACCATTTAAAAATTCAGATTTTTACCATACGTATACACTTACATACACATGAATATACGCATAAGTATATACTTATATGCATTTACACAGTGTATGACAACTATAACGTTTTGCTTAAATGATAGTTTATATAATTAAATGTTTGTTTTTTCTTCTAGTTTATAATGTAAGTCGAAATTAAGGAAAATAGATTAATTACATATATTTCTCTTACTTTTTTAAATAAATTCTTGATTTAGAATACATATAAATATACGCAATATTCAATAAGAGTTTAATTAAGTTGAAGTATTTCTAAACAACAGTTAATTGTTTATTAACATATTTGAAGAGATTGAATTTTTAACCATCTTCAACTCTTTTACTTTTTACACAATTAAACAAATGGTAGGTATCTTAGTCTCTTGAAGCCCCTATTATGGCTAATATGTACATAAATATATTAACGATATCCAGGTAGAGATTTAAAGCAGCAAAAATATATTCCTCAGGACTAATGGAGTACTTGTGGTCACCTCCCATCATCAATTGTGTATCGTAAATCAAATAGATAGAGAACAGCAAAGCTCCAATTGATGAATAAACCAGCGTCATTATTTTGCCCGGCAAGAAGATGGCAACAATGCCAAAAATAACAAACACAACCATGCAAACCAGAAGTACGCCACCGCACATAGTAAAATCATATTTCGTTTGCATTGCAAAAAGTGTTAGAGCCAAACAAACAGCCGCCGTTATGCCAACCGCCATTAGAACCTTAAAAAATAATGTAAAAAATTACACACACAAGTAAATTTTAAATGGTACCCATTCGCTTTAGGAATTTAATTTTAATACTCACCTCAGTGGGCGCATAACGACTAGCAGATACACCCAAAAGGAATGATTCTGCCAAAGTAAACAAGCCAAGAAATATAAAGTTCATGGGTGTTTTGCGTCGAACTCCTTCACAACAGGCCATTGATATCATTGTAACCAAAAGCACAGCCAAAGCAATCCAAAATAAAGCCGGATTACGCATAGCAAATTCCTTAGTACCTCTATGGAATGTAAACAAAGCCACAAAACCAAAAGTTACCACCAATTGGCCCTAAAAAAAATCATTGTACTATTAGTACTTAAGCATATAACATTTGAATAATAATAAGTTACCAACCATTAATATTATATAAACTTTACGTATGAATCCTTTACGAATACTCTGATCATCGAATGAGAAATTTTTGGGAGCCTCTGGGTCTTCGTAGCCTCCATATGAATCATTGACAGGAGGTGGTTGTATGAAGCCAGGTTGTGGTACAAAACCACCTGGAGGGTAGCCGCCAGGAGCTCCATAGCCACCCGAGGGAGGAAAACCACCAGCTGGAGGCGGAAAACCGCCGGCTGGTGGAGGATATCCACCTGGTGGTGGATAACCTCCTGGTGGTGGATATGCCCCTTGTGGTGGTGGATAACCGCCGCCGTAATATTGTTGATTTGGATCTATAATTAAGATGAATGTATTTAGTTCACTTGCAGTACCACCTTAAATGATATTGCACTTATAAAATGGAATATACATATTATGTAAATGTATGTAAGGAAGAACAAAGTTAAATAAATGTATTTCATGATTTCTACATGAGTGGGCGTTAAAAATATTTTTTAAAATGATATAAGTTTTCTTGCAATATCGTAAAATTACTAAATGAAATACAGTGAACTCGCGGAAACGTGAATATCCAGAATCGTGAACATCCAGAAACGTGAACACTTTTTATTTAACATTAGCTACTCTAAAACGTGAACACACATTGAAAGCTTAAAAACGTGAACAGTTTTTCTGAGTTTTTTTTTTTGTTTACATTAAATTTATTAGTTTTGGGAGTCCCCTAATTATGCAATAAAAGGATCTATAAGCGATATACATAGTTTTATTTTCAAAAGGTTGATTTTTGTGGTCAGATTAATAAGACAATAATGTATTACCCAAAAAACTTGGGTTTTAAAATTTTTAAATTGGACTTTTCGGGTTAAAGCGTTGTTAAGTTTTGACTAGATTTGGATGTTTTTGAACTAGCAACAATAAATTGATAAAAAAAATTAAATTCGTTAGAAAATAATTAAAATATATCCAATCAGAAACGTGAACAAAATCGAAAACATGAACACCCTTGGTAAAAATTAGTTCACGTTTCCGCGAGTTCACTGTATGTAGCTTTAAATCTATACTTTCCTTGGTTTGTGTCTATTGAATGATACATTTTAAAACCGAAATTCTTCTCTACGATTTAATACTATTATTTAACAAAATCTTAATTTCTACTATAAGTAACTTCGTTTAAGGGAATGTGAATAGTTAAAAAAACACTACTGTTTTACAGTACAAAAAAAAAATAAAAAAAAAATTACTTTTGTTATCAGGCCGATAACACCGTCGACACAAATAAATGTATATAAAGATAAGTATTTAAATGCAAGAAATATACATAATTTAAATAGAGCACAATTGTCTTTATGTTCATAAATTAAAAACAAAAAAACGTATGCACAAACAGACACATAAAACCATACATATGTAAGTATGTATGTATCTAAGTTCAATAGACAAGCTTACGAAAAAAAACTATCTCAAGTCAAACAAACATTGAAACTAAAACATAGGTGCATAGTATGTATTTGAATACAGTAGAACCTCACAAAATGATTCTATTTATATTCTTTAGGGCACTGCTACACGTTCAATATATATATTGAACGCGATCCAGTATCGCGATATTTATTCAACGTGTAGCATGCAGTATTGATGGATCGCGATTCAAATCGCAGAATGGCCTAAATTATAAAATCCAGATCTTGTGATAAATATTGATCATCATCCGTTTGTTATTTCTATAATGTTAATATTAATATGGATCCTACAAGGTGGGCCAAAAGTCATACGATGTTGTTTGCAATGTGTTTGGCGGTCGACACGCAGCAGCATGCACGGACTGGACGGTAACATGCGCAGGTCTTTGATCAAAATTCGCCTTAGGGACGACCGGCCAATTGCAAAGCACGGCGTCTGGTCGATGTTCGAGGCGGCAGCTCGACATTCTCGCCAACAGCGTCGATATTGACGGCAGAACGGGCGCTCAGGGGCCGACCACTCTCGGCAGCGTCTCTTATACTCTTCAAGTTTGTTGGCAAAACGGCGCAGTGCTTGCGCAGTCGGTGCCGGACGACCGGGAAATCTGCGATGAAATTCGCGCTATGTCAACACGTCGGATAATCCTAAAGTTTGCTTAAAGATTACTTTTAGCATAAAAATATACTTTAAACATCTAAAAATCTGTCCAATAACGGGTTTAAAAGGAAATAATATCCTCGAAAACTTAAATAAACTATTAATAGAATAGGCACACCTATCAAATGATTATAAAAGAATTAAGGCCATTATTAAATACAGTCAAGCATGCTCCGGTGGATCAGTGGTAAGTGCTCGAGTCTACCAGTCTTGGGGTCGTGGATTCGATTATCATCAGAGATCCTGGTAAGTCTGTTTCATCCTTCTGTTTTTCCTTATATTTTCCTCAATTTCTTCTTTCCCTTTATCACTTACTATCTGCCTCTCCAGGTTACACAAAGGAACTGAAGTAAGCAGACCAAAGTGAGCTGTATCCTTTCCTTCAACGGCGGCCTGTTCTACCTAACCTAATATTTTAACACACGCCCATGTTCTGACAATCGCATTTCGCAAAATTTTGAAATCGCATAACAGGTGTTCTGAAGTTCACAATCGCAAGAAAGTTTGCGACTTCAAATCGCAAGAGGTAGATGAGGTGAACCGATGTTTTTTGCCCAAACTAGGTTAAAAACAGCCAATCAAACTATGCATAATTATAATATATGGGGTTTTTGTTATAATTTTCACAATTTGTTTTATTTTTTGTAAACAGTCTCAATAAAAATTAAATTTTAAAAAACTGTTAGTTATGTACATCTTCATTTTTCAGTTGCTTACTTTTTTTATGTATGAACTTTATTGGAAAACAAGAAAAAAAAAATGTTGTTGCAGAAAAAGGTACAATTTGTTATATATTCCTTGGTTTTTTGTTTTGTATTTTTAAAAGAAACATGTTTTTATCATCGAAAAAAAAAAAACAAAACGCAAAAAAAAAACGCGTGAACTACAGAACATGCAAAAAATTTTTTTGCGATTTACAAATCGCATGCGATTTGACAATCGCGTGAGAGTCAGAACATGGGCGACAGATATTCACTCCTATTCGGCATTTCGATTCGAAATTTTTCCTGTGAGCCAACTCTCAAGGGACAGGGCTGATCGCGGGATCTCTAGGCTTCTGTTGCCCAGGCTGGACAGAAGTGGCACTAACTTGGTGCTTAAGGAAAGTAGGGAAGTTCTGAGGTGCATTATTGGGACTCTAACATGGCACTGCGATGAAAGGTATATGACGTGTAAGTGGGATAGGAACTCTACGAATTTCTTCAGGTTGTGCAGGGATAAGGAGGAGATAGAGGCTGTGAAAGACTTTGTCTGCCACTGCCCTGGGCTGCAGATCCGCCGACAGAGGTGGTTGTGAGGGCGCTCCTTAGATGGACTTTGTGAGGCCTTCGGCTGTGGGCTGGGGAAAATCATAGGTTTCATCAAAATAGTTGGGTGGCTGGGTAGATAGGTGGTTCATTCTACCTACACATTTCTTTGTCTTTGTTATTTCTTTTTCCACTCTTCTGAATGGATTCACAATGGCCCTATAGACCTAACCTAACCCAAGTATTTGACTGGATACCTACTTTTTGTTTTGTTTGAATTGTTAAAGAACTTATGGTCCAACCTAACAAATTTGTCAATCAGAAGAAAATCAAAAATGGGAACTACAGTTACAATTACGTTAAAATAATTATAAAAGTGGTCCTTTGATATCTATTACAAAGCAATTACTGCTAAGTTTTATATAAGAAACTAAAATGACTTTCATTTTTTTATTTCTTTTTGCAGTATTTGGTATTTTGTTATTCAGGTACCTTAACATTTTGAGTAATATAAGTTATTCGCCCTGTATATAACTGAAATGATAAATAAACAATTTTATCATATGAGAAAGAAGCAATGTTGAATGTTATTTTCTAATTCTAGTTGGAAAACTTTTTTTCAACCAAATAATAAAGAATTACGCAAATATGTAGATTTCTGCATTAAAAATTTAATATTATTGGATTTTAAACTGTATGTTTACATGTATGTATGCCCTTGAGTTTTTTTTATGCAGATGTGGTATTTTTGATACTATTAATTTGTATGCAACAAAAATAATATGGTGGCAAAGTTAATTTTTTTAAACCATCAATGAATAAAAAATAAAACTATGTATGTTAGTACAAAATCAATTTTTAATTTTTTTTAAATTCAACAGCTATGTACATACTATGTACATACATACCTTAATATAAGCACATATTATTTCTACTAGCGGAAATTCTTTGTAAATGTTTTAAATGCTTTACTTAAATATTGTTTTGTATTGTGTAATATACATAAATTTCTATGTATGTATCATTTTTAATCCCAACTTTTTATAAAACCAATTAAATTGTTAAGAAAAATATTTTTCAACTTATACATGCAAATGTACGTTTAGTTAGTTTTTAGTTAAAAGGGAATATGTATGAAATAAACTAAATGAAACTAGATTTTTATTAAAACCTTGATAATAAGGTCCACCTTGCCAAGACATTCTCTTAAATTTGCTTTCTTCTAAATACACAAATGGTTAAAAGTTCTTCGACTTCTTTTATATATATGGATAAGTTTGTTTAATTAAAAGCTGAAAATTAAGAGAAAACCAAAATTTAATTAGAAATATTTTCAACAAAACTTACCAGCCATTATTATGTTAAAATGTTGCTTTAGGTTACTTTAGATCTTTAAAAGGTTTCTATAAAATAAAAAACACATTAAGATTATTTAATTGAAAAAAAATAAGCAAAAAATTAAATTTATAATCATATTTATTCTGCATTTCGATTACGATTCCGCATACAAATACGCATATACATATCAAACTAGAAATAAAAATATGTATAAATTTTTCCAATTTTAAATTTAGAAGCACAAGATTTTATTTATTTGGTCTATTGTTGGTTCTTACACCAAATCAGCAGAAGACTTTCCACAAAATTCTAAAAAATATTTCAGACTATTATCTTTTAAAAACATCAAACAAATATCCAACAATACTTCCTATGAAAAACACAATGGTTGACACAAATCATACCATTAGGGCTAAAGACAAAAAATTCAAAATATACTAAGTAAAAGTTATTTGTGATCAAACTATTCCACAGTAGAGAAAAGCGACGGAGAAAATTTCGATTCAAATCGAAATGCAGAATACAAGTGAGCCACTAACGATAAACCCGGCCGGGCATTCAATACGTTTTTTAATGTGTATTTTACAAATAAAACCAAACTGTTACAAAGCAAGTTGTAATATCAAGAAATACTTTATTAAATTATATAAGCGAGCCTCGCTTGGCTGGGCGCAATAGAATACAACTATAAAGTGAAGAAGACGAACGGAGAAAATTTCGGCTTGAATCGAAATACCGAATAGGTTTGATTGCAACAGCTAAAAGGGCAAGAGTTGTAAAGCGTTTGTTTAAGTCTTTATTGTTCTTTCTATTTTTCATGTCACAACTATTTGTAGGGGCACCTAGACTTTTCTTGATCCCTGGGGGTTCTATTAGTAAGCTAATGTAAAGGAGTCAAATAGCGTACTTTTACTGCGGGCTACCTACGCCGTTTTGCAAGTTAGTGTGAAGTCATAGCCCACGTACATACATACATATGAATGTATGTATGTATGTACCTGTATACATACATATGTACTTATGTTTATAAATTTTTTCAATAATGATCTTTATTTGTACCATTCTCGAATTTCAATTGTAGGGTAAATATATATACATACATATACATACATATATATACATATATACTTTTAAACACTTTTCAAGTTGGCGAACAACAGTTACTGCTACATTAAACAAAATATGTATGGGAAAATAGCTGTGAAGAAAATTTTTCCGAATATGGATGAGTCACAGTTTGGAGTAAGATGTTTTACACAATTGAATTTACTTATTTTTCTCCTGCTTTCGATTAAATAATTACGTTTCTTCTTAGAGATAAGGATGCTTATTTACCTTCTTCAAATTATTTTATTTTTTTTAAGCTGAAACTTTTTTCACTTTAATTTGTTGTTTTAATACGATTAAATTTATTTTGTAAAACCACTGGAAGTTTGTTTTGGTAGATGATTCTTGACAAAATTTTTACGAAGGTGGTGTTATTTGCTTAACACTTTATTTTAAAATAGCTTTGGCTGTCAAAATGTATGTTATAAAATATAATATGCAACATCTTTGTTGTCAAAAGTGTCATGGCAGAAGCACATTAATCAACATCAAGGCGAATTCACCTTGAATCAACATGCTTTGAAGCTTCAGTCTACACCACATCAGAGCAACAAGCCGTAACGGCGCGACTGGCGGCTAGCCGCTATGCCAATTGTTTAATCAAGTCAAGCCGTCTCTGCGGAAGAGCTCGGCTAATCAGCGGTTCAAATTGAACCATTATTTTGTTATAATTTTTCTGTTGTGGTTGTGAAATATATCAGACTAACGGATTGTTTGTGATTTCTTTAATGTTTTTTTGCAAACCCATAAAATGTATACACTTTTTATAGAAAGCAAAGTTTATTTAGCCATGTGCGTCTGTAAAAATGTAGTTTCGGGAGCTGGTCCAACAGCCGTTTTTTGTCAAACTATTGGAAAAATTCCTAAACAAATTAATGTTTAATATCGATCATCTATGGACCAAAATATTAAATACCTATATATCTGTCATAGATCTAATATTATCATTTTTTGGAACAAAATCCATTAATATATCCACATAAATCTCAGCATCTTAGCTACTGTTCTTACTGTCGCAAAAAACTTGGCTGCGACACTTTGAAGATTGGTAGACACTTTGGAGAATTTTTTGTTGACAATTTCATAAAGTTTTGTATATGCCATCTGTTACAGCAAAGTCATAGTAAGTATATTTTTTACATTTTCAAAAAATCAAGCATGGTTGGAAAGGAGGACGGAGAGTGACAGCCTCCCTAGAAATGGTCCAAAATTGTAAAATTTCAAAACGTTGTGTGTCAGAAACCTAACAGATGTTGGGTTTGAAAATAAGGCAAAATAGAGCAAACATGAGGACAATTTTGTTTAAAACATTTACATAGTTAAAACTATAGGTCAAGCTGTATTACTGAAATTTTTTTTCAATGTCACGCCGTCGTTGCTTTGCGTGAAATTTCTCACTTTGAGGGAAAAGCACGAAATAAAAGGTGTATGTCACAATAAAAACGTTAACAACTCGTAGAATATGTTTGTTTATACAAAAATATATAGGGAAATTGTACAAGTTAATTATCAAAACGCGCAAAGAGGTGAGAGCTGCCTAACTTAACGCGTGGCGCTGCTTTAAAAGTGCTCTATGTGACATGTTTTATATAATTAGCGAAACAAAAGTTTTATCTGATATGGGCTTTATTGATCTGTTTGCACCGCTGGCCTTCGAGAGACCATTGTGAAAAGTGTTGTGCAAAACACATTAAACAAGGTAGGAGAAACTGATCAGCTGATTCGTCATACGAATGTCAGAGACAGATAACAACCTCTTTAAACGTTTTTTTAGAATACTAAAGCTATTGTTGGTAAACTAGAAAAAAAACTTACAAACATAAACAAATTTTATATATATAACGAATTACTGTTACTCAGCTAATTGACTGAGGCCACCTGATATACATACGCCTACCACAGTTTGCGTCAGTCCACTGTCTGAACAGGTGTAGTTAGGCAGTTAAAGTGCTTTTACACGATATTAATTTACACATGACTTGTCAAATTTTGCAGTGTGAAATTGATATATGCGGTGTAAACGCGTTTAAACATTGCATGTGTGAAATACATATGTAAAAGTCATATGACAAATTTTTAATTAGAGCGTGTTCTATTTTCATTTGACAAGGCGTGTTTCATCAGCTGTTTTTAGAATTACAACAAGGATAGGTAATTTGTTTATTTTGATTTGGAGGTTAAGTCAAATGTAATTACATACATACGTGTGAGGGCAAAATCTGTAAAATGAGAATTTTGACAGACAAATGCATGTGGATTGCAAAAGTGAAAAGTCAAGTGTAAAATACATATCGTGTGAAAGCACTTTAAGCTAAAAAAATACTCCGACCTTGTTTAACTTATATACCAAAACTGCAATCCAATCCCTAAAAAGAGGAAACTGCAAAAAGTTGGCAGTGCTGTTACTTAGGGGAAGTCTGGCAGCCTTGTTGACACGTCAAAATTTAGTTATCTTTGTATCATGGAATAGTATTTAGTATGTTCTCTTCTTCGGTTGAAATATATTTCTAACTATTGCTGGTTTAAGTAATTTTTTTATTATAATCGTGTTATTTTCAAGTAATAAAAGGTAAAAATACAAATAAATATAATTTAATATTTTACTGTTGGCAAATAATAATGTTGTGTTTATAAAAACCCTCAAAATCAGTAGGCCAGTGGCAGAGACCTGCGCCGATCGGCTGAAAGCCGGCCGACCCAAGCCGCCGATAAGTTTGTGATAGCCGCCGCCGCCGATATTTTCTCGGCGTTTTGTCGGCTGAAAAATAGCCGCCGCTCGAACATTTTTTAAACTTTTTTATGTTGTTTGTTGCGTTTAAAAACACTTAATAATGAAACAAACAGAGATTTTTAATGCATTTTAAACTAATATGTTAATAAAACTTTTAATCTGACTATCTGCCATTAACATTTTCATCGTTATTTCCAGTATTTTTTGCATATACAGTGAACTCGCGAAAACGTGAATATCCAGAAACGTGAACATCCAGAAACGTGAACACTTTTTATTTAACATTAACTACTCTAAAACGTGAACAAACATTGAAAGCCCTCAAACGTGAACAGTTTTTTCTGAGGTTTTTTGTTTGTTTACATTAATTTTATTAGTTTTGGGAGTCCCCGAATTATGCAATAAAAGGATCTATAAGCGATATACATAGTTTTATTTGCAAAAGGTTGATTTTTGTGGTCAGATTAATAAGACAATTATGTATTACCCAAAAGCTTAGGTTTTAAAATTTTTAAATTGGACTTTTCGGGTTAAAGCGTTGTTAAGTTTTGACTAGATTTGGATGTTTTTGAACTAATAACAATAAATTGATAAAAAAAAATTAAATTCGTTAGAAAATAATTAAAACATATCCAATCAGAAACGTGAACAAAATCGAAAACATGAACACCCTTGGTAAAAATTAGTTCACGTTTTCGCGAGTTCACTGTACTTCCAATTGGTGGAATCCTATGGAATAAAATTATTTTAAAAACAATTTGTTTCGGCTTTATATTAGTGCCATACGTCAGAGTTGCATAAGGAGTGCCGTCTGTCTTGGAATTGACAGCAGTTTTTATAAGTTTTCGTTTAAAATTAAATAAAAAATGTTTAATTAACTATCATCCTTGCAACGTTTAGTAAATAAGTAAGGATGCATTGTACATATGTACATATATGTGTGTCTACTTTCAGCCGTCACGGAGCCGGCTTTGAGCCGCCGCCGACAATTTTTTAACGAGCCGCCGCCGCCGACAAAAGTCCTCGGCGCAGGTCTCTGGCCAGTGGTGAAGCATATGGCGAAGATTGTTAAAAAGAGTGTGTTCAGTGATTGTGCTTATGTAAATCTACAGGTTTTTTGTAAAATTATAAATTGCTTTGTATTCTGAATTAATACATCACCTAAATTATTTATTTTAAGAAATTTAAACCCAGATTTTATATTACATCATGTAATTCTTTTGTCACATGTTAGCATGAGTTTTAAAGATAGATTGTAAATATTTTCTCTTAAATCCTAAATTCATGGTGTATTTTAAAAAGGTGAGTAGGTGAGAAGGGATTTGTTCTCTCACAATTAAAGTTGGAATAATTAAAAGCCAGAAAAGTTTTTTAAATAAACTTTTAAAATAACTACACTAGCATATTATTAAAAGTACGAATAACCTTAGCACAAACTTCTTTTAGTTCGAAAACTGAGACTTTTTTTGTAGTTATTTTATTTATTTATACATTTGCAATACATACTTTGAAAATTTTTACTTAAATTTTATAGATACCTATTAGCTATTTTAAAATTTACATCTTGTAACGAAATTACACCATTTAAAATGGATTATACCTATGAATAAATATCACTTTTCGTATTTGTTATTTTCTTTTTATTTGCTGAAAAAATGTACATGAAAAAAGGTTTTTAATAACTTGAAAATAAAACAACATGGTATCTAAAAATGGAACTGATAGCAAAAATCCAATAGACGAAGAAGAGCCCACCTCAAAAAAGGCGGCAAAGAAGCAGGCAAAGGAGGCATTAAAGGCTGCAAAGGTAAGTTTTATAAGTAACAAATACATATAAGTATGTGCATACACATTCCTAATTAAACTTTTCTTGTACTTTTAGAAAGCTGAATACAAGACTGCAGCAGAACAAACACACAATACTGCTGAACCGGGCGTTTTTCAAGACGACTGTTCTGCTGGTTGTTATGGCTTATCTGACATTATAAACTCCAAAGCTAAACATGAAGAAAGAAAATTTGTACCAGTCAACGCTTTAAACCATCATGTTGGAAAAGATGCGGTGTGGGTACGAGGCCGTGTTCATAATACCAGAGCCAAGGGCAAGCAATGTTTTTTGATCCTGCGCCAACAAAGCAGCACAGTTCAGTGTATTGTTGCTGTGAGCGAGAGTGTCTCTAAACAGTTTGTCAAATTTGCTGGAAAGTACGTAAAATAATCGATTATTCTAAAGTAAAAAAGAAGTACTAGAATTCACTTCTGTTTTATAGTTTAAACAAAGAAAGTATAGTTGATATTGAAGCAAAGGCAGTAGATGTAGCTACAAAAATCGAATCGTGTACTGAACAAAATCTTGAATTGTCTGTGCAGCAACTGTTTGTGGTTTCACAAGCCAAAGCCCAACTGCCTTTGCAAATTGATGATGCATCCCGTCCAGATAACGCTGATGACATTGACGGGCTTAATATACGTGTTAATCAAGATACGCGTTTGGATAATCGTGTTTTGGACTTAAGGACTCCAGCAAATCAGGCAATTTTTCGACTAGAAGCAGGAATCTGCCGTCTATTCCGCGATATTTTGACAGATAAAGGCTTTACAGAGATTCACACTCCTAAAATTATTTCCGCTGCAAGTGAGGGTGGCGCCAATGTGTTCACTGTAAGCTACTTTAAAGGTATTTCTGTTTAATTAATGCTGCTTAGTACTTCTTTTAACTTTTTTTAACTTTTTTCTTTAGACTCTGCTTATTTAGCACAATCCCCACAATTGTATAAACAAATGGCTATAGCCGCGGATTTTGAAAAGGTTTTCACTGTTGGAGCTGTTTTTCGTGCTGAAGATTCTAATACTCACAGGCATTTGACTGAATTTGTTGGTCTTGATTTGGAAATGTCATTTAGGTATCACTACCATGAAGTACTACACACCATTGGCGATACCTTTACCGAAATGTTTAAGGGCTTACGGGATCGTTACAGCCGCGAAATTGAAGCCGTAGGCCAACAGTATAAAGTGGAGCCTTTTAAGTTTTTGGAACCACCATTAATTCTACAATTCTCCGATGGAGTGGCAATGCTTCGAGATGCGGGTATTGAAACTGGTGATGAGGAGGATCTATCTACACCCAATGAAAAGCTATTGGGTCGCTTAGTGAAAGCCAAATATGATACCGATTTTTATATATTGGACAAGTTCCCGCTGGCAATTCGACCTTTCTATACTATGCCTGACCCATACAACCCTATATATTCCAACTCGTATGATATGTTTATGAGAGGCGAAGAAATACTTTCTGGCGCCCAACGTATTCACGATCCAGAATTGTTAACCGAGAGAGCGAAGCATCATGGCATCGGTAAGAAAAAGCCAAAAAATTGTTATTATTAAAATTTTATATTGACATTTTCACGTTTACAGACATATGCAAAATTGCTGCATACATTGAATCGTTTCGTTTTGGGTGCCCCCCTCATGCCGGCGGCGGTATTGGTATGGAACGTGTTGTTATGCTGTACCTGGGGCTTGATAATATTCGAAAGACATCTATGTTCCCACGTGATCCCAAAAGATTAACACCCTAAACTGTAGATCTTTTATTATATTAAAAGCTTAAAGCTGCACACTTTTTCTTAAAACTCCCAGTTGTTTTATTAAATAATTTTTATTAAACTTGTGTTTTTTTCGTATATCTGTTTTAAACAATATCTTTTCATATTATAGGATGTAAAGGTTTATCGATAGGCGAAAAGGTTTTATATTAAATTGTATTTATTTTAGCATAAAAATGTTGGACTTTTTGAAAGTGGCAAAAGCAAACTTATTCTAAAAAACAATATTTAAAAAATACAAAATTAATATCATCGATTTGTTTTTTTTTTTTCTCTCATAAGACAGACTGACGAAAAGCTTTTGCTTCAGCGTGATTTTGTGCGTGAACTTTGGTATATACTCTTGTAAAGTTGTAAACCTCTTATCCAGCTTTCAAAAAATCCCTAATTTTTTGTATTTCAATTGGGAATGCCCTCCCCAGGAGATGGCCTTGCTGAGCCTATGTCTGTAACCCCAAACTAGAACACTTATGCACATAAATTCTAAAAGTCTTCAACACGCGTCAACAAGGCAATGTGCTCTTGCGTTCTTTACTTCTTGCACGTTGTTGCGTTTCAAGTAACAAAACGCTTTGGGCAGATATATATGGGGGATTTCATGTCAAGTGACCCAACTTTTAAAACCGATGTCTTTCGATTGGAAAGAAATTTGGACCAAAGTAAGTTCATGCAGAAAGTAGTTTAGACACAATTTTTTAGCACGATCGGTCAAGAACTCTCTGAGCTAGAGGGGTTCAAAATTTGACGTTTTCGGCATATGGGTGTTTTTTCTCATACATGTAGTTTATTACCTTTTGCTTTTAACAAAATTCGTCCAAAATACTTTCGATAGTTTTTTTTTTTCAATCTTTCAGAAAAAAATATTTTTAAAATTAAAAAAAAATTTTTTTTATTTTTTTTTATAAAATAATTAGAAAAAAATTTTTTTTTTCCAAAAGTGCCCATTTTTTTTTTTTTTTTTTTTTTGCTCAAAAGAAAGCTTAGGTCTTTTGCTTGAAGAACTTGGAGATCGCTTAGTGGGATGCGAATGGGATATCTATAAAAATTAATGTTTTGTAACTTAAGGTAGGGATTTTCCAATTTTCGCGTATATTCTATTTTGATTTTTATCCTATTTATGTAAAATTATCTCTTAAGCAAAAAAAAAAAAAAATTTTATGCTAAGAAACAAAACAATTTAACCTTTCCGACGGTATGCATTGAAAATATTAACAAAATGTGTTCAGACATTGCCATGTAAAAGTGATTTTATTCCAGAGGACTACCATTTTGTTGGTAATACAGTGTCGAGTGTATGAGACTTTATTTGGTACTTGCATACCAACGGAAAGGTTAAATTGTTTTGTTTCTTAGCATAAAATATTTTTTTTTTTTGCTTAAGAGATAATTTTACATAAATAGGATAAAAATCAAAATAGAATATACGCGAAAATTGGAAAATCCCTACCTTGAGTTACAAAACATTAATTTTTATAGATATCCCACTCGCATCCCACTAAGCGACCTCCAAGTTCTTCAAGCAAAAGACCTAAGCTTTCTTTTGAGCAAAAAAAAAAAAAAAAAAAAAAATGGGCACTTTTGGAAAAAAAAAATTTTTTTCTAATTATTTTATAAAAAAAAAATTTTTTTTAATTTTAAAAATATTTTTTTCTGGAAGATTGAAAAAAAAGCTATCGAAAGTATTTGGGACGAATTTTGTTAAAAGCAAAAGGTAATAAGCTACATGTATGAGAAAAAACACCTATTTGCCGAAAACGTCAAATTTTGAACCCCTCTAGCTCAAAGAGTTCTTGACCGATCGTGCTAAAAAATTGTGTCTAAACTACTCTCTGCAAGAACTTACTTTGGTCCAAATTTCTTTCCAATCGAAAAAAAAAGTTGGGTCACTTGACATGAAATCCCCCATATATGTATATGTACATACATACATGTAAAATAATGGTATTAGTAAATGCAAAAAAAAACTTGAAAAATTTAAATCTGTGATTCATTTAATTTCTATGCTGAAACGTCAATAACCTGCATTATTTGTCACCAAATGCAGCTGGTCTCTTGGTTTGACGTATGCAAAAGTATAAAGTAGCACTTTTTTGTGTACGTTACGTCAAATGACGTCAACGTGCCATGTTCTTTAACTTGTCATATTGAAATATGTACATGCATTCATTTTTTTTGGCAATCGCGTATAACGCGATAACGCATGAAACGCGTGCTATGTAAAGGGTGTCTGGTGGCAAATTTAAATTTTTATATACGATTAATTCAAAAAGTAATAAACGGTGCGGATTTGTCAGTCACGATGTCGCAGTGTTCGATTGCGACATTTTTTAAGAGTAATGATTCTTACGTAATTGCTCGTCGACAACTTTGTTCAAAGTTCGGTATTTGGTATTCGGCGAATACGTAATGGACCGAGTGTGAATTTAATTCGTTCGTGAGTGCAAAGAATTCGCGCAACTGCTTCGGCCATGAATGCCCACGGCAATTTTTCAAGGACTCCCGAAAGTATTTAACTGGTATTCTCACTGCAAATCCCATTTTTTGGAGCAAAGATGCTCATTTTCACTTAAAAGGCCACGTCAACAAGTAAAACTGCCGTTATTGGTCTCCAAGAACCCTCGATTGAAACATCAAACACCAATGTATTGCCTCAGGGTAACTGTTTGGTGTTGGCTTTATCCACGCATGAGATAATTGGACCATTTTTTTAAGTTCTCGAAGCCAAGCGACGAATATCAACGGTGAAAATTATCGACGCATGATTACGGAATTTTTTTTTTGCTAAACCTTCGAGCTCATCCATCGTACACGTGGTTTCAACAGGATGGGGCGACTGCACACACAGCTAGAGCTTCAATGAATTTGATTCGAAAAAATTTCCCCCAAAAACTGATCAGTCGCTTTGGAGACATCCCATGTCCACCAAGGTCGCCCGATCTAACTCGCATGGATTTTTTTTATTCGGCTACTTCGAAGAGAGGGTTAATAATGACAATCTCTTGTGGCTTTTAAGGAAAATATTCTTCGAGAAATCAGGTCAAATGAGCCTAGTTTACTGCAGCGTGCGGCGCAGAACACAAGGCTACGTTTTGAACAGTGTGTTCAACTCTTTAAAAAATAAAATCCACATTTCCATTTAATTGTTCAATGCTTTGGATTCCTAAAACAAATTGGTAAAAAAACTTGTTGTTTTTGAATATATTTTTATATTAATAGCCTAGATGGTAGCGCGCTATTGTTGCAGTTCGGAGAGTCCAAGGTTCAAATCCCAGTACAAAAAACTTAAATTATAAATATTAAACATGCACAAAGGGTCCGCCGGCAAAGTATACTACTTTGTTTATAATTTTTGATAAAATAAAAAAGAATGGATCTTATACAATATTATATAAATGCCCGCCTCTGTTATCCTTACAAATGCGAACCTTTATGAGAACTGTTTTAATTGCATTCTTACACGGTATTTCATTAATTTCATCACGAATATTTTGTTTGAGTTGTTTCAGCGTTTTTGGTTTATTCGCATAAACCTTACTTTTCAGATATTCCCACGAAAAGAAGTCTGGAGCAGTCAAATCAGGCGACTGTGGAGGCCAATCAAAATTACCATTTTTTAAAAGAACTTGTTGTGGAAGAGATCTTGCAGTAATTTCATTTAAATCCTGGCTGTAATCAATATGGCACCGTCTTCTTGATACTACATGTTAATCAAGCCCAAAGCATGCAATTGTTACATTAAAAAGTTTTCAATCATAACACGATATTGCTCCTCATTGACAGTTACCGTTACGCCGTCTAAGTAAGGTCCAACGATTCCTCCTGACCATATTGCACACCAGACTCTCACATTTAATAGATGTAAAGGTGACTGATGGATAATTTTAGAGTTTTCCATTGCCGAGAACCGACTATTCTGTTTATTCCCATTTTGATTCATATTAATCGGGGCTGTTTTACCAAAAATTTTTCAATAATAAATTTTCCACATCTCTGCTTCCCGAACGCCAAATATGAACTGTCAAGACTAATGTTTACCAAAATGGCGGCAAAACAAAATAGTATACCTTGCCGGCGGACCCATATAATATATAAAACTCTTTTTCTTAAATACAGGGGGCAAATAACGGCATTCGATTCGAATCGAATTTTAAAAATTCTTAATAGAATTTCTACATTAAAAGCATTGACAACTCGATCGATCGAGTAGAATTTCGATTCGAATCGAATGTCGTAATTTGCCCCCTGATCAACCAGGTAATATTAAGAACCCAGCTGATTAAAATCAATTTGACATTTATACGAAATAAAAATTAATTTTATATGGAATTTTTAATTTTTCTGACATTCTACCATTCAAACACAAAAAGGAAATGCAGAGGGCGAATGCAAAAAATACGCAATACCATTAAAATGTGCCCCAAGCAATAATACCTCCACCATGTTTGACCCTTTTTTTTTTGTTACCAGTCATCAAATTCTTTTTCGTTTGGTCTTTTGACATTACGTCGACTCTATGAGCCAAATAAATTTAGTTTAGTTTCATCGCTCCACAAACATTTTTTGTAATCATCAAGAGAGCAGTTTTGGTATTTTTAACATACCTATTCAATACGAGTTTTTTGTTTTTGGCACCTAAAAGTGGAACCTTTCGGGCAACTCTCCCAGGCAAATTAAAAATTTCAGCAGAAATTATTTTAGTGATATAAATAGATTTTTTTTCCATCAGTATTATACCAGAACCAGAATTCACTTTAAATAATTTCTGATACTGCTCTAGAAATAAAATCTATAGTTTTTCCTAGGTTTTTAGCAACTCGTCGTTCTTTAATTGTGCAATGTTTTTTCGATCCACCTTTAGCAAATTTTTTAAATAAATTTAAATGTTTTTGATTAAATATTATTTTTAACACCTACACTTCAAACGGAAGGATTAAATGGAGGAAGTTATCTCAAAACTTGGAAATCGGAGAATAAGCGCTGAAGATCGAAGCGCGGGGAAATCGATTCTAAGTTCTGTAATAGCCATCTAAGTACATATAATGTAAATAAGCACTTTAAACTTTAAAAAAATCCACATTAAAGCAACAATTATTAAAGAAGACATTAACAAACCTTACGGTATTATTTGATCTTTAAAAAAATTGTTACAATTTTTCTTTAAGTAGCCGCCTTTTATATTGATCAGCCCAATACGTAAGTATATTAATTAATGTAAAAGAACTATGTATGTCTGTAGTAGGTATATTATCATAAATTAAAACTTGCAATAGGTATGTAATTCATTAGTTAATGAGCATTCAGCTTATAGAAACTTTAAATACCATTAAACCACGAAACAATCAGGCAAACATTCAATTCTCATTGTACCTCAGCTTATTTGCATGTAAACAATAGGAAAATTAAAGAGAAAGATATCCTCGTTTATTGCAAAAAATATCCTAAAGAATACCCATGCATATACACTCGGGAATGTAACTATGTATGTATATACAGACATATGATGTAAGAGAAGGGAGTATAGAGAGTACCCCCCCTTCTTGTATGCATGTTCGTTTATGTGTGTACATATGCTTTAAGATACATATAAATACATACATATGTGCAAAAAAAAGGAAAGAAAAATAGGTATAAACTAATTATCATTAAAAAACCAAAGAGTTGTATTTTAATATTGGCAGCAAAAACAATTACTAGAACTATGTTTGTATGTGTGCAACGGAAATTAAAGTAACACCATTTTTATAAAATAATGTAGGAAAATGAAGGAAGTTCTTAATAACATTAAAAAGAGAGGCAAACAAAGGTTATCTAAAGGTGCGTTTAGACTGTGCTAATATTTGTGCAAAATAATAAAAATTTTGTTTGTCCTAGTGTAAACACTCGAATTTGTTAGCCACCAAATATTTTTCGACTGTTTGTTGGCTAAAAAATTCTTTGTTTGTGAACAAAGCTTTGCATAGTGTAAACACTTTGTCAGCACGTCGTTACAAATATTTGCTTCGATATTTTGTTTGTTCTCACAATATTTTTCGCGGAACAAATAGCAACAAATAATTGTAGAAACGTGGGTTGCCAACAGTTATTTTTGACAGTGCTTAACATATAAAAAATTAAATAAATTGAAATGGCAATACTGGTCAATACGTTTGACAGATTGGTAAGCAGGGTGACCGCTGAGCATTTTTAAAAAGTTGCACAAAAATCGTTTAAATCAAGAAAAGTGGCATAAAATAGTCGTTTTCAAAAAATAAAGTTGCATTAATTTTTAAGGCTTTACTTTTATGTTTCTTATTATTCATTTTATAAGCGTCCATAAAATAAATTGAAAAATTATTTTCTATTACTCATTGCTTTATAATGAAAGATTTTTAAAATTGTACTTGCTTTTACATATAAATTTTTTTTTACGCAACAGCACTTTCACGCAAATTTCCGTGCCAGTGCATAAATGTGGATACGTTTTGACGAGACAAATCTATGTTTTAACAAACGTCAAACTTAATAAAATCCCTGGAATTGTTTTACTGTTTTTTTTAATTACTGAGTATGGAATTTGCCAAGACACGAATTTGTCAAGGCGTACATTGAAGCAACAAGTATGAAAAGTCTGAGTGTGTCAGTAAAAAATGTGTGTTTTAGCATGTAAATCTTAAAAGAATTAGCCAATTCAGGCATGCGACGTAAAAACTTTTTTTTGGAACAAGGACGTATCTACATAATTAGTAAAACGATTTACCATGTATGCACACATGCTTAAGTAAAAAACATATTTTTATAGCTGTTTTTACAAAAAGGGGTCAAAAGTCGTTAAAAGTTGCAAAATAGTATCAGCTTAACGAAGTCGCACAAAAAGTCGCAGGCTGGGAAAAAGGTTGCAAATTGCAACTTTAGTCGACGAACGGTCTCGCTGTCGGTAAGTAAAAAGCGCTTTTTTGTAATTCTTTATTATAAAATATATTTCCCCAGTGGCCAAATATCGCAAAGTCAGAGCCAACCTTTCAGACGCAGATATTGGTTCCCTCAAATGTGTTGTTTTCTTTGTTATAATTGGCGCCACTAGATACAGCTTTATTTAAAAAACATTAACATATATTTAATGTAAATATGCTAAATATTGTAATCAAGTTACCAAGTAATCGAAGTCACTTGAACCCATGCGCACGAAGTTTTTATGCAGCGAAGGTTCTTCAGAAAGTAGTTCCTTCAGAAGTTTTTGGCAATATCCTTCCATTTTACGACGCTGCACCCAAGCTCGAACCCACATTCTTCTGGATCTTCTTTTTTTCTTTTTGCTGGGTTTCTGAAACTGCTATAGCTCCAGCAGTTATTAATAATAAATCTTCAATATCGCTGTCACTAAACATTTTAACTTTTCACGTTGCTTCACAGCCACAATTTAATACTATTTGGCAGATGGATTTCATAAACATAACAACAAGATTATTTGACAGATGTTTGCCATACACACCGGACAAATAAAATTATTTGTGCAGTGTAAAGGGGTATACAAATATTTGTACCAAACAGGGCTGACACAAAATCTTCTGTTATTTGTGCAAATAAAATTCAAACAAATATTAGTGCAATCTAAACGCATGCCCAAACATTAGTCACAAACCATACTATTAGCACAAACCATTATTTGTTGTGTTTGGACAAATATTAGCATAGTCTAAACGTACCTTAAGAACCATGAGGCCTAGAACAATTTAAAAAGAGAGAGAAAAGAAGGTAAACATAAAAATCACACACACACTAATGTACGTACAAGCCCATATAAAAAATGACCAATTAACTTCATGTTTTTTGATACACATATGTTTGTCTCTTTTTAACTAATGCACATTGCAGGGGATGTTAAATAAAATGGCTTTAACAGCATTTGCTCTGCTTTGATTTTCATTTGGAAGTGGTGTAGATTTTTCTTCTTTTTCATATAATGCAGTTGGTTGTATTTTAACAGCGAATTCAAACGTTTATCAATACGGGCGGATTATACTACTTAATTAAATGAAATTGTTTAAATTCTAACGTTAAATAAATATCTGAAATGTCAACGGCTAACGTAGTGTTAAAAACATGTACTGAAACTTATTAGAAAATAATACGATGTTAATTATGGGCATATGTACATAAATTCCGTTGTATGTACGAATACAGATGTATCGCAAAAGTTTGCAAGATCGCTCAATTTTAACGGTTTCGCGAGATTTTAATTCTTAATATACAATTTACCCAACTCCGTTAATAAATTACAATCAAATTAAGAATTTTTTACGCTCTAATAAACAAATCATTGTTATCTACTGGTTAAAATAAAAGTAAAAACCATAAGTACATAAATACACACATACTACATAGGTATGTATGTATATTTTTGTTTGTATTAAAAAGTCTGCAATTTCCACAATACATACCTATTTGTAAAAGAAATAATGAAATGAAAAAATCTGAAAAATTCACGTGATAGGACCAATATCTTTTAAAACTTTTCTGCAAATATTTTAGTGAATTCTTAAAATTCTTTAAAGTGATTTATAATTATGTATGTGTTAAAAGATATTTAGTTAATTAAAAGAGATAGGTATTCAAATAAAATAAATAAAAAAACAAACAATAAGTGTCAAACATATACCTACCTACATACCTACCAGACTTTTACCATAAATTGCTTCTATGTAGACAAAAAAGGGCGAAGAAGAGCCTACTTTTCTATACCTTTTGTCTAAAAACATAAAATTTAATGGAAGTTATTTCATAAAAAATTTCATCCTGTAAGTCTATTGATATCTCGCCGTGTGGTTTCTTATTTACTTTTTGGCACGTCCAAATGATTTTGAAAAAAACGAAAAGGAATACCTATTTGGTTTAATTTTTTGACAAGCATGAACGCTGGAATTATTTTAAAATACAATGGCCGAACAGACATTTGTTTTTAAAACAACTTTAAGTTTTTTTTTTAGTATTAAACAATATTTTAAAATTTATTAAGATTTAACCAAAATAAAAACAAAAGTGTTTGCGTTGTATTTGATAATATTGAACATTAAAGTGCGGGAAAAAGTGTGTTTGTTTAATGGAAATGAAGTCTTTAGTTTTTTTCGTAAATTTACGCTGTATAACGTTGTTTTACTGTAATGTTGTGTTGGTTCACGTTGTTTGATTGTAAATAACGCAAAAAGTAAGTAATTAACAAAGCAATCTTTAGTTAAATGTAAAGTTATGCATATAAAAAATGCTTGGAGCTTGATATCTTCCAATATAATTGAGATAACAAAAAAATGGATTGTGGATTTGGAAAAAAGGACGCATTAGTGATCAAGAATAATGAATTTCTAACTAATTTTTTTTTTTGAAAATGTACCATTAAGGAAATAAAAGACCACACGAGGATAAATAATGGATTAACTTTTATATGCACATTGGATTAGCAGATTTATAAAACGGTGAGTTAACTTGAACAATTTTGTTAACACTTTGTGTTAGAAATAAATTGAATATACCTACTTGGTACCTACCTAACTTAGCAGCCACACGTTCAAGTTTTGCCTTTCCAAATACTATACTTTAACTTTTTATTAATACATTCACACGTTTTGAACTTGAAACCGTCTTGATTGCAATTTTTCCATTCAAGTCGTAGTTCAATTTGATGTTTAAAAAAACAGCTGATTATAGGTCTTTTTTATTATATTTGTTTCTTCGCATGTCTGCTTGTACGTATATTCTGCCGCAAATAATTGTAACTAAATTTTCGTGTATTTTTCGTGGATTTACAAAAAAAATTAATAAATGTAAATAGATTGTTCTATCGTTGTATCAAAATTCAGTTGCAAATGTATAAATAAATTTAATAAATTTAAAAATAAATTAGTTTTTGTGTTTCGCACTTTCAGCGAAGCACTTACAGTTTTTTCTTTGACGGCGGCATCTAAGAAATAAAATAAATTGATAATCAAGTTGAGTGCAGCCTACGTCACAGCCATTTATTCGAATGAAATTTACAAACAAATCAAATTGAAAACGAAAACTTAAACGTGTGGCAGCAGTAAAAAAAAATTTATCGGTGCATTCAAAAAGGATGAGAAAAAGGTTATCGATTTCTAATAAAGCTGTAATTAGAGAGGTGTAATGCCAAAATGAGTGTATTGTTTTATATGTACTAGGTTTGTTTTTCCGACGGAACAAATACTTTAATTATTGTTAAGCTAATTGTTAGCTAATAGGTGACTTTCTTATTTAGTTAAATAACATTGAAACTCCAAAAACATGATTTCGCGTAACAAATATATAATTGCGATATTGTAAGTTTTTTTAACTTAGCAGTTTTATTTGTATTTAAAGTCAGTAATAAAAAAAGGCAAACATTCCTAATTGATTTAATTAAAATTGGTTTTAATTGGACTTGAATAAAGATTTTCGCATCTATTTGACAACGTATTTAACGTCTTTTTTAAATAGAAAAAATCAAAAAAGTAAATGGTAACACTTTTACCTAAAGTCTTTCGCGTTCTTAACATTTTGAACGGTCTTGCATTTCAAGTTACATGACGCAGATACATATGTAAAATACTAAAGAATGCAGTACACGAAATGTAGATGAGTAGCTACATGCGCATGTAGCTCTGACGTAATTTTGACGTCATCACAAAACTACTAAGACTAATTTAAGGCAAAGAGGGTTTAAAAAAAAATTAAAAATATGAACTAAAGTCAAAAAAATAGAAGCAAAAATTTGTTTCAATAACTCTTTCGGTTCAAAAGCTACAGACATTTGACCGATGAATAATATGAACAACTTACTTAGGCTTGATGCGCCACTTATATTTCAGCCATATAAACATACAAAAAAGCAAACAAAATGTTGCGATTAATTTTACTCAAATGAAAAAAAGCTCTATGGAGAGTTCCAAACAGTTGCAGAAGTACATATGGGGTTAAAGAGAACACTTCCACCCTTTTTAAGGAAGTTTAATATCTTTGAACCCCTTTATTCCTAATAACTTCTATTCATTTAAAACCCCGATTTGAATAATATATTGAACTATAAAACTTGAGAAAACATTGAATTTACACAGCATGTATAAATAGTACAGTGATAAAACGAATTATTCCCGAAAGACTGCTATTCCACTAATACAGGGTGTCCGACGGCAAGGTATACTAATTTGTTTTGCCGCCATTTTGGTAAACCTTAATCTTGATATTTCATATTTGGCAGTTGTGAAGTAGAGACGTGGCAAATTTATTATGGAAAAATATTCGGTAAACCAACGTGTTTTAATCGTTAAAACATTTTCTCAAAATCAACCCAGATTTTCAAGAAAAAATGATAATGAATGACGAGGTACATTCATTGCACCTGAATAACCAGAATAGTCGGTTCTGGGCAATGGAAAACCCTCAAATTATTCATTAGTTTCCTTTGCAATAAGAAAACCGAACATTCGGCAATCGAATTAAATAATATATTACTTTAAATAATAAAATTTTTACATGTTATGGTGAGCTTTTCAACATCACAGCCGGACGGACGGACATGCTTTAGAAATTTATTCTGACTTTATAGGTATAATCGAATTTGGGTCTCAATCTATAAGTTTTAGACGTTACAAATATCTGCACTAGCCCATACCGTACTTACTTTTTTTTGACATTTCTCCAGCTGGTTTTGAGTAAATACTACTTTTTGATTAATTTGTTTATTGTGTTTAGAAATATTTATATAAATTGATTACCAAATCAATGTAGAAAGCCTGAAGTAAACGTTAAGAATTTTAATATATGAATATTGTGGTCTCTTGTAATTAATGACAATTTTTTTTTTGCTTTCAGGTCTAAAACAAAAATTAAATGTAAACAAGTAAAAAAAAATAAAAAAAGAGAAAATAAATGTTTAAAAAATTAGAAGTGGCGCGCAAGTCGGAAATAACATCTTCAGCAAGTGTCAGTGATAGTACGTACGATCAATAGTGATAATGACGATTGTTGCAAAATTATCTCTTACCAAGAAGCCACTAGTTGGCCTTAACTTTGAGTGCTTGAATTAAATTTAATAGCGATTTAATTAATTATTATCTTCATAATTATTAATGAATACACTTTGTGTATTTATTTCATTTTATCATTTAAACATAGAGAGTAATTATAAAAGAAATTGCAGCTGTTTAATCCAAACATGAATTAATGGAAAACGTTTGAATTAAGTGTAAATTATGTACATATTTTTCATAAAATAAGTTTTTAACAAAAATATTTTACAAACATACATTCATTTACATACTTATATTTACAAATGTATTCATTCAAACAGTAAACAAGTTTCTTATATGTTTTTCGTTAGATTGCTAATCATTCTTGGTTTTTGCTTGTAATGATAATAAAGACTACAGCAACAATTACAGTGATAATACATACAAAAGTAAATGTTTAAAAATATATTAAAAAGGAGAAAAGAAAGATAAAGAAAATAAATAAATAAATAAAAAACGGTGAAATATGCAGACAGACAGGCATGGACTTGTAACGTGTCGTATGTAAATGTAACAACAAACGGAACGATAGATTTCTTTCCTAGAATTTAAATTGCTGCAAGTAAAATTGCAAGAAAAAAATACATGAAGAAACAAAAAGAAAATTAAAAAAAACATAAAATAATATAATTGCCATAACTGCATGAGAGTTAAGTGAAAATTAAAAAGAAGAAAAGAAATAAAACTGAATACCTATAACAAACTGAATTAAGTAAATATATACGAATGCACATACATGCATGCATATGCATGTATGCATGTAGATTAAAAAAAAAAACTTTAAATAAAAATAAAAAAAAACTTTGAAGTAGTTTTTTTATGTAAATGTTTAAACAATTTTTGGTTAAAACTATTTAAGTCACACTGCATTAATTAATAGATTTATTAACAAGTTTTAAATGCTTATCTTAACAACTCGCAAAACAAACAAAAAATATTTGCAAAAATCATCAATCAGCTTTAATCACAAAAGCCATCATAACTTCTGGGATATCTGCATTAACGTACGTTGTGAATTCTGATAGTAAAAAAAAAATCATAATATTGAGTCTCTTTTGGAGAGCCTACAATGGCAGTATCCTGCCCTGAAGTAATGTACGGTGCTTATTACCCATATTTATATGGCCGTGCAGGACCAAGTCGTTCATTCTATCAATATGAAAGGGTAAGTAAAAAAGCATGTGCTTGTAGGCACACACATATTTTAAAGTTAGTCTTGGTTCTTCGTTTTAATAAAATTTGGTGCAAAGTTTAGAAACATTAGAAACATCATTATAAACAAAAAACTTTTAAAATTTTTCGGTCAAGGTGAACTTTTTTTTTCCAAAATTTTCCATATATCTCTTACATTGATTGGCCTTTATGTACATATGTACATATATCTAGTCATCTGATATAGGTACATAGCTTATGCGATAAACAGAACTGAGACGTATGGCGAATTAAGCAGAATGGTCGTCATTAAATTTAAAACATATTTCAAACAACTAAAACACCTGAAAAACTTTATAGGCTGACTTTGCAGTAAATTGTTCGTAGTAAATACGCAGGATGAATTTCGGAATTCGTACAAATCAAAAATCGAAAAATGATTATATTTCTGAGAAAATACAAAAAATTATTATTATTTTTTTGGGGGCAAAAATACAAATCAAAAATTTTTAAAACACTTGCGATTTAACAAAAATAGATATGTGTATATTATTAAGACGTTGTACTTTACTTTGCTCTGCGATGTTTTTTTGTACCTTCTTTTTTGCTTTAAAAATTTTTAAAAAGGTTTAAAGCCTATTTATATTAATAAAACGAATACCTATCTGCTTAAATACCTTTTTCCTATTTTTTATTTTAATATCGGCTTCAGTTGGCTTGAAAGCGCAAACAGCAGTTATTGCGCTTAGCCGCTGTCGATTATTGGCCAGCAGTTTGAACCTCTGTTGTTTAAAATAAAAAAAACAAAAACTTTCCTCATTTTTTCTAGGGCAAGGCTTATTTATCAGGTGGGATTAGTTCTACAAAAACAATTAAATCATCATACGAATGTCAAAGACAGATAACAAAAACTCAAAAACTCTTTCTCGTTATTTTTGAGCTTTTCTTAGAATACTACAGATGCTTATTGTACAAAAGAAAAAAATACGTTTACATAAACAAAATTTAACATTTAAATAACGAAATACCATTACTCAGCCGATTATCTGAGGCCACCTGATATACATTTGTCTTGTTCTAATGTTTACAAAAAAACCTTTTCAATTTTAATTTTTACAAATTCAGAACAGCTGATTAAGTGGTTTGACAGTTTAATTATTTTAAACGCAAAAAAAGAACGGATAAAGTTTGGTAAAAGAAGAAACACAAATTACTCTGTTACAAACGTTTTTATTTTAACAATTTATCTATTTTTCAGCATAAGAAATGCTTTTCCGTTTAATTTTGAGCCCGCGGGTTCCCTCGGTAACGTACGTCAAACAAACCTACTGTTTTTGTTTTCATAAATGTACATATGTACACACAAAAATGTCTATAATGTCTATCTATAATTGTTTTTAAAATGCAAAACCTAATAAAATTTGCCCGTTTTGCATAAGATACTACTTTTGGTGCTTCTATCCAAAAAACTTTTCTTTTAAAAAAAGGAAATCATAACAAAACTACTTTGAAGCAGGGTTTGGGTCGAAAGCTTTAACCTTTTCCTAGATAAGTATATCGTAGTAGTATTGTAGTATCGTCGTCAATATCTAAGATATATCGTATCAAACATACATATTATAAAAATGGTTGCTTGTTTGCTCCCATAACACCTACATATCTTACTAACTTTTAATGGCTATCGGCTTATTCTGATGTTTGACACCGAAACGTGGTCTAACGGATTTGACATGGCTCTGGAATCTTTATTTCAACAGGCAGACGTTCATGGTGGTGTTAACTTCCGTATCTGTTGGGTCACACTAGAGACCTTTAAAAATGGAATGACAAACTAATATATACATATACCCTTATGTTTTTTGAATGTCGTAGATTGTAAACTATAACTTTAGTTTTGTTCTCCCTTTTTAAACCTTAACTAAAATAAACCATAAACAGTCGTAGTTTTCAAGATTTACAACACGTACAATAGGTTTGAAATTAAAAAAATTTTGTTTCTATATACATATGTATTGTAAATTGATTTTTCAAAATAGTAAAATCCAATTAACAATTTTCAAAAATACATTGATGTACATCTGGCTTAACAAACAATTCTTATAGCATGTTCACATGGGCAGCAAAATTTGAGATTCACTTTTTTTTTACATGTCGCACCTCAACCATGATTCAACTAAGCATGTAGGCCACACAAAATTTTCAGAGCGAACTTTCGCGTTCCGCTTTGAAATTTTCTGCGAATCGTGCAGAATTTACTATCGCCTGAAATTTTAATAACAAATTTTCGCTTGTTTATCGTGTGTGTGGTGGTGGAAACACCACAGGTGAGGTTTTTAGCACCTTTTCTTTGGATTACGGCTTTCAACGAGGTGTTGAGACAGTTTAATTCAAAGGAGATAAAGATGGCGTTTTATGCAGATAACATTGTGGTATTGGTAACAGGTTAATTTTTTCAAACGACCGGTGAAGTGATCCAAACTTCATTATCTGCTTTATTTCCTTGGGCCATAGGCAAAGGACTTTGTGCAAGCTCAAGGAAGACAGAACTAGTACTCTTCACCAGAATGAACAAAGTTAAGTTTTAAGACGCCAGTGTTTGACGGAGTGAAGCTAAGAAGTAACGAGAAGTACTTGTTATTTAAGTATCGTCCTAAATAATAAAATGTCTGACCGGAGGAGAGGGTTAAAAAAGCTCCAAACGTCAACTAACTAAACCTGTAGAGAACTCTTTATGTAGGAACTGATGGCTACAATCGCATATGGTAAATTTAATTTACACTTTTACAAATGGTAGTCGCATCTGGTGGAAGGCTTTGAAAAGGGGCATTGCAAAAACTCCTTTTAAAGATCCAGAGATTTCATGTATTAGGTATTATAGATACGGTGAAGGGGAATTGTAACAATCATAGGCTAGAAGGGACCTTTGAAATAGCTTTTAATGGAATAACGTGCACCTTTAACGTCAGACTATGTTGGGTTTCGGGATACTGCGACATACATAATTGGCAATGCGATTGCTGACGATTTTGCTCGTAGTAACTCGGCCTTGGGTTGGCACATAATGAGGAAGATGTGATACCATCAATAGGTTACTTTATAGAAAGATTGGGACATGAATGCTCAATATAACGAAACTTCAGTGAATGAACAGGAGTGACTGAAAGTTGGCAAGGGCTATGTGCTAGGCTCGGCTGAGCTCAGCAGGCACTAGGTTGCTAATGGATTTGAGTATAAGGGACAATACATGGTGTGTTTAACTAGGCACTGCCCTATCAGGTCTAGGACGAGCAGATGGGATTGCACCACTTCATATTTTTGTAGGAAATGTGAAGATGTAGAAGCTAT